>VZRZ01007203.1:228263-464794 GCA_013398175.1 Climacteris rufus | reverse complement strand
TTTTTTTTTTTTTTGGTTTTTTTTTTGTTGGAGGAGCTATACTTGAAGAGACTTAAAAAAATACTAAGTTTATTGTGAGTGTTAAAACACTGACCTATATTGGCAGTGACGTTTTCCCCTCAGTCAAGTTGAGGAATATGATGTTTATTCACTCCCTAAAGGCTTGCACACTGCCAAGAGCTCAGCAGAGGTGACTCGTTAGGGGAAGACCCTTCCTTCTGACCACAGAAGAGGTGCAGCAAGGTTACAACACATCACATATGCCATTCCTGTTCGTGTCAGCCTAGTGGGAAAACAGATGATAACCATGAAGATATATGGATTTTAAAATGTATTTCAAACAAATTCAGGCAGAGAGTAAGTGGCAACACTGCCTAAGATTTGTGGAGACTGAAGCACATGTAATTCTAAAGCAAAGGGTCACCCTGTAACAGTTGTAACTCCTAAATAATACAAAGTAAACAGTCTTGTCAAGAGTAGTCAACAGAAACTGAAAAGACATGAAGCCTCAAAAGGCAGAATCTTTTGTCCTTTCTGTTATATACATCTGATTATGGCCAGACCACCTGGAAACACAAATCTAGTGACTTGTGAGTGTATAGACATGAGAGTACAGAAGTAAGCTCTGAGAGAGGGAGCCTGAAAAGGTAAAATTAACCTGTCTAGAAATTCCGTAAAATGAAATCACCCCTCACCTCCCTGATCTTGTCCATGAGTTTTGTTACACTGATTTCCTCTGGACTAGTTTTACAGCTAAGATGTGTGATGTTAATGAAGAGTGCAGCCAGTATGGGTGAGAGCACTGAGTGCTCCTACTTATTCTGCAGCACTTTCTCTACACTGAGGCAACAGATGAGGATGCCCCTTGAAAGCACCCTCTGAAACTCTCTTTGGTTGCACAGTGGGCTGTGGAGCAGAGGTTAGTGCAGTGAGAAAGATTGATGGAGACTGAAGAGACTCTTTAAAGTACCTTCCCACACATATTCGTGGTTATATCACAGTGAATATAACTTGTGACTCCATGTAAGTAACTAAGAATAATAGAGTCTGATTTACTGCTGTTTCACTCTAGTTCTGGACTCAATTGAGTTACACAGGCATAAAATTCAATAGTGAAGAAATCCATAATGTGTGCCTACCCATATAAATAATTTCTCAAGAAAACATAGGCATCCTCAATATGATCTTTTCCATAAACAAAAACACAAACAAAACCCAAACTCAAAAAAAATAGAAAAAATATTTTTGCTTATAACCATTTTTATACATGCACAGATACGTTTTAAACTGTTTCTCCCCTGCTGCATAGATCCTATTGTACTCAAGTCATGACTATCCTGTACATGGATATTGTCTCAAAAAGAGTGATTGCAGACCTATTTCCAATACTTATCTATTTAAAGATTTCCACTCAGGATAAAGCAAATGTAACTCAGCTGCTTCTCCTGGCAGTACCCATCATGTTGACTTTAAGCTGATTATAGTAATTAAGATAGAAATTGCAGGAACTTGCCCTCTAATTAAAATGGAAATGGAATTTACAAAACAAATATGTAACAAACTCTGTTTTCTCCTATACTAAAATAAAATACAATAAAATCTACACAGTATTTCCAGATGCTATTTTGTACTGACATAATGAGCAGGAAGAGTGGGCTCCTTCATGCTCTTTATCAGCAATGGACAGGCTGAAGAGCAACAAGCAGCTCTCTGCCTGGAAGAGAGCTTAGCCAGAGACTAATGGCTTCTGCCTTTCTTTGAAATTGCAGCATTTCTACTGGAAAGGTATTAAATGCTGCCTTGTTGATAGCAACTGAAAGGAGAGAAAGAACTGCCATTAATCCAAAAGGATATTTCAAGCAACTGGATCAGTATAGAAGGAACCAAGAAGACTGGAAGAAAGGGGCATTGGAACAGTGGGAAATGCAAAGAAAAGAAATCTGGGAATGAGCTGAGGTAAAGCAGTGAGCTAGGAGGGATACTGGGTGTCCAGATAAAATGTTTGTGACACTGCTGATGCCATACCTTGTCCTGATGCTTGAAGATGCATATATTACAGGGATCTGAACAAACTATATCTTTGCTTTATATTTCCTGCTACAAGAGGATCAAAAATCTGGCTCTGACCTGTCGCGGTGATGCTCACTGCTTCTTGCCAAGTGTAGAGAAGACATAACATTATGTCTTTGAGAAAGCAGGAAAAGGAAGGAAAATTGAAAAGCAAGGCCTACATGTGCTAACAACTGAGCACACCCCTGCCTCTGGGTGTATTATCAGGCATTACATTGATTTGAACTGCCACCTGTCAGGCAACTTAAGCCATGACACCAAAACTTTCTTTCTATTTGAAATTAAACTGTTGAGCCCATACCTAGGATTCAGAGACCTTGGATCACACTGTGATAGCCTGCTACATCTACTCACAGATTTATTTACTTATCTTTGCCTCAGGGAAAACTTCTGTACCAGTATGAACTCCTTTCTAAAGTATTACACAAAATAGGTGGCAAAGGAGTGTTGATTTTATTTGAACTACCTAAAGTATGAACTCACTGGGAAATTTTTTCTGAGAAAATACTTTTTCTTGATGAACATCAGATGTGTCTGCAGCTACTCTGATGTAGCCCACCTTCTACTCTTGCTTTCTGCACTGTGTCCCAGCTTTTATAGAAATAAGGGTGTCCCTATCTGGGCTGGATTACCTTCCTCCTGGTCAGAGAGATTAGAGAGGGTTTTGAATTCTCTTAGTAGAGAGAAAATCTTTTTCAGAACCACTCTAACCTGAAGGCTAATAGAAAAAAATGGAGCACACTGTCACATCCAGAAAAGACCTCAATTTTTGTAAAGGCTGACAATTTGTGCCCCAAATACATCCAAAGAACTGATTTCTTAGGAACCATGTGGATATATTGAATTACTCCTTCATAAAAGGCTCATAGAGAGCACAGTCTACCCTATTCACCTGTCAACAGCATTGCCACTTCCTCTATCACTGAAGCCCAGTATTAGTGTTAGCAATGAAAAAATATTGCTTCCTGTCTTGAAAGTAGGCATGATGAAGTACTTGAGCGCTTTGTGGATGGTCTTAATTTGTAACAAATGAAGAAAACCTTCATTGTACTAAACTGTGGTCTTTTTTGCTAACTACCTTGCACCACAATTTGTCTAAGTTCACTGTAACGCACATCAAATTATTCAAGTTTTACTTTTGTGAATATATATTATTTAGCAAGGTAAATTCAGATCTATACTAATCCCACCAGCTTCTTGCCAGACACAAGCATTTTGCTCTCTAAACCTTGTAATTTTTAGGACAAACCAGCTTGATTATATTAAACATATGAATCCAAGTTTTTTAGATCCAATTTTTTTATTGATTATGAAATGCTTATATGCTTGAAATGCTTACAAAAACTAGGCTTCATTCAGAAACTCTGTGTTCAAAGTTAAAGACCAATGGATCAATTTAGTATTGTTTAGTTTAATGTTCTCTTGATACCTAGAAATTTTTTTATTTTACTGAGGAAAGGTGAAAAATTGTGTTACTTTTAATTATGTTAATAATAGTAGTTAGTAGCTGTTTAACAGTTGACCAAAGTATTATCGTGCTACATATTTATTTAATATTTTATTTGCTGCAGCAATTTTCTCTATTTTTCTCTACTTTTCCTGAGATTTTTTTACTTTTCACATTTTTGATTTTTGCCTTATGATTTAGGCAGGTAATCATTTTGCATAGCAGATGACAGCTTTAACTTGCTTCCATTTTCTTAGCTTAGCACCTAATGTCCCTTTAAGAACCTTTAGTTTATTGAAATATCAGTAATTCTGTACTCCATGACACCACGTAAATATTTCTGTTGTCCATCTGTTTCAGTGAAAATACTTGCTAATTCTGATTTTGAAAACTGTATTTCATATTTCATGTACTACTTTAATGTCCTGCATCAAAGAAAACAAATACAGACTAGAAGTGGTCTCTAAGTGACTAATAGTGAATCCTTCTCATAACTTTATCATCTTGTACATTAAGTATTGATGTGGAGTACCTGGAATTGGTAAAATTAATTCTGAAACTATCTTTCACTATCGTAGAATCATAGGATCACAGAATGTCTTGCAATGGAAAGGAACTTTAAATATCTTTCCCTGCTGTGGACAGGGACTTCTTTCACTAGACCAGATTGCTCAAAGCCCCATCCAGGCTGACCTTGACTGTTTCCAATGTGGGTGCATCTACAACTGCTCTGGGCAACCTGTTTCAGTGTCTCATCACCCTCACTGTAAAGTTTATTCCTTTATCCAATTTAAACTTACCCTCTTTCAGTTTCAAACTGCTGCCCCTTGTCACTGCAGACCTCGGTAAAAATTTTCTCTCCATCTTTCTTGTAAACCTCTTTTATATATTAAAAGGCCACAGTAAGGTCTCCCCAGAGCCTTCTCTTCTCTGAGCTGAACAACCCTGTCATGGTTTAATCCCAGCTAGCAAGTATATACAGCTGCTTGCTCACTCCAATTCCCTACCTCAGTGGGAGGACAATCAAAAAAAGGTAAACCTCCTGGATTAAGAAACATTTAATAATTAAAACAAATTAAAAAATACAACAACGACATTAATACTAACATTATTAATAATGATTATTAATAATAATAATAAATGAAAAGGAAAGAAAGAGAGGGAGAGAGGAATAAAACCTGAGAGAAATATATGAGGCACAATTTAATTGCTCACCACCTGCTGAACAAAGCTCAACCTATCCCTGAGCAGTGATTGCCCCTCCTGGCCAAGTCCCCATAGTTTATGTACTGAGCATGACATTCTATGGTATGGGATATCCCTTTGGCCAGTTCTGTCCTGGCCATGTTCCCTCAACATCATCTTGTGTACCTCCTCACTGGCAGACCAGGTAAAATCAAAAAATCCTCAATTTAGGGTAAGCACTACTTAGTGACAGCTAAAATATCAGTGTGTTTTATTCTCATATTCTCATATTAAACCCAAAACACAGCACTGTACCAATTACTAAGAAGAAACTTAGCTGTCTCAGCCAAAACCCCACTCTCAGTCTTTATTCATAGAAGAGGTGTCCCAGACCTCTGATCATTTTCATGACCCTCCTCTGGATCTGGTCCATCAGGTCTGTGTCTTTCTTGAACTGTTCCCAGAACTGGATGCAGTCACTCCATTGCAAAAGACCACTACACAGGCACTATGGTCTACTCAAACCTGACACTTTAAGATGAATTAATTTGTGTTGAGTTGAGCCTGGCTGGCTCCCACATGCTCACCAAGCTACTCTGTCACTGCCTCTCCTCAGCAGGACAGGGAGACAAAGTACATAGAGTGGTTAGATAAAAGTTTTTGCAGAGCAGCTATTAGATTTATTTCTTCTTTTAATTACATGCCACAGAATTATGTCCAAGTCTTTCTGTAGCTAGCTGCTATTGCATGGCAAATTTCGACAACACAAGGTCACTTTGTATACAATTAATATTTATTATATTTTATATATATATATATATATTATTTCAGATAGCACTCTGGATTTTGCCTGGAGTACCTAATCAAACTTACAGTATTATAATCATTACAGTAAGAAATCTACAGGTTTTTTCTCAATATTTTGAACAATCTATTATTAAACAGACCCTTTTTCGCTGTAGTAATGCCTAGGATATTCAGCTGTAGTCCAAAGCCATATTGTGCATAATACAGTGTTCGAGATTATCAGCTTTTAGAAACAGAAAAGTAAATTTTATGGCTTTAGATTTGAAATCATCAAAAGGATAATGGACAATGTCTTTAAAGGTGAATTACTGGCTATCAGAAGAACTACAACCACAGAGGAGCAGTTAATTGTCTTTTAGGGAAATCTGGGACGAATGGACAGTTTGCCAAGGCATGGATCTTTCTGAGAGTCCTAAGAGCTTTCCAGTGATTTTTCCTGTGAAAATTTGACGAGGCTCCCACTATATTATATTAATTAAATGTTTAAGTGCTGTCAGACTACATTCCCATGCAGGTACCTGACACTAACAACGCCTCAGCTGCTCAGTACTGAAAATATCTGAGTGCATCCTGTCAATAGCTGGAAACCCCAGTGCACTCTTTTGCCAGCTTGGAATGACCATCCACTGCTTCCTCAGCAGCTGTGCTGCTCCTTGAGAATGGTGTCCTTCATCATGCCAGCTTTGCCCCTGCTTGTTATTCACTTTAAAGCTTGCTTTCTCCAGCAATATATAAACACATGTATAAAGCCATAAGTACCAACCCATGGAAGGATGCTTTATTTAGTTTCAAAATGTATTTATACTGTAAAAAGGAAGTTTACTCTTCTCCGTGTCTACGAGATTTTGGTTTTAACAGACATCTCCTCAGCTACCCAGAACTGGCTGCAACTGCTGAAGATATACTGGGGACAATTTGGGTACCAGAGCAATGAAGTTCTGGCCCCCTAGACATGCAGGTCTAAGCATCATCTCCACTGCTCCTGCTCTGTGCTCAGGTAGACAGAATACTCTTGCCCATCCCCAGCTGAATAGTTTCTAACTGGCTATGCTGTCTATGGCTACTTGAGAGGCAACCTGAATTGCAATAAGAGGATATTTGGAATAAAGAAGGTACAACCAAAAGCATTAACCTCTGTTAATGCTGTTTGGATTTGTGTCTGCATCTTTTGGGAATTAAGGAACTACTTTGCCTTCAGATCGCCATACTGCCATCATCTTCTGATCTTAGATTTCTAAAATCAGTGAAAGTAATGGGCGGTGGCCTGAATGCCTACCCCAGTTCACATGGGGAAGCATGTGTCGTATCTTGTCAGCTTATTCTCCCATGGAGTTGAGCCACAGAAGTGTTTTGTACCTGTAATAAGCCCTTGATGGAAAATGAGGACACTCACAGCATCCAGTTCTGTAGCACACAGAGAGGAAATGAGGAGAGATGGCATGTCATATGTACAGCATCTTAAGTACAAAAGATTGTACCTGCAAGAAATACTGTCAAGATGTGTCTGTTGAAATGCCACTCTGTTTTACCTTACTGGCTCCAACCCCAACCCCACAGGCACAAGCTTGCAGCCTTGGGCCAAGTTCCCCAGCACCAGAAATACAAAGAGATTTTTGTCAGCCTTTCTTCTAAAAATAGATTTTAGGACTTCACCTGGGCTCTGAGAAGTTGTTTGGTTGGGGTTTTTTTCCCTTTTCTCTCAGATTTCCTTCACTGTAAGGCGGAAATAGCAGCAAATGATGTGGAAAGCCAAGACATGAAATGTCAGTGGCAAGTCCCACATCCACAGCAACACCAGGAGCACAGAAAGGTCTGGAAATGCCCCTCACACAATCTGTTCCCGGAATTGTGTTCTGTTAGGTAATTGAAAGACAAAAACCTCACTTTGGCAAATAAACTCCTAAAATGTCTGTGGTCTTGCCACATTAAAAAATAGAATAGTTGTGTTTGTGTAGAGCAAACATAAAAAATTACTGATTTTCATTTCACTAGAATTTGTTCATGATGAAATATTAATGAAGTTTTTTTTCCTTCTGTGATTTTTGAATGCTGGATGTGCAGCCATGCAACCTTGTGAATTTGTGTTGCTCCTATAGCAGTGATAAAAGTCTGTCTATCCTGTTAGAAGATAATTTATTTTTAATCATTTACTCAATAATAATTTCTGCTTTCATTAGAGTCAAAGTCTATAATTTAAATAAATATAGTCCTTGCAGCATCAGGCCCCCAATGTAGACTTCAAAAAATGTATTCTTGTTTTGGTCATTCAGAAAAAATGAAGTGTTAAATATCATTCAAAAATTAAGTGCCTTGTGACTTTCCCAAAGAATGCTCACAACAAAACCATGTCCCTTAGCTGAGTAAGAGTCATGAGAATGTGAAAATACAGTGTGACACAAATGTGCAAAATGGTGCAAGTTCCACTGTCTTTGCTTTGCCTTTAATTTTAGCTTATGCCACAACATTAAAAGGCAAAACTGTTCTAATAAATAATAATTTTTTTTAAACTGTCTAGGAGCTGAGTCTTCACTCAGATATTTTGTAGCTTCCCAGCTCTATTCTTACTCCCTTCTTATCTCACTTTCTCTGACATGTCCGCTTGACTAGACCTACTTCCACTCATCATAAAGGTGGTTCAGCAGAAAAGCTCCTCCCTTGTTGCTGCCTTCTAGAAGCAGGGTCAGGCAGAGCTGCCCTCTTTTGTGCTTGCTCTAGATGAAGAACACTGAGTTGATTGGAACGTTTTCAGAAAAATGTATTTTTGCTGGAACATGGTGCTTAGCTAAAGCTTTTCATGAGGACACAATAAATCCACCTTTTCTCTTTTGTGCGACTTCTCAGAGCATCACGCTATTATCAATTTTTGTTTGAAAGCAGGAGAGAGAGAAAGAAGTGGAGGCTGGGGGAGAGAAGGAGAATAATACAAAACCCTCAGCTTTTCAATCAAAAGATGGATATTTCATGAAAACACTGGAAAGTATCTGGGTTTGGTTTGATGTGGAAAGTAGCCATGAAATGAAATTGTATTCTCCTGGTTCTGCCCCATTGTGAGGAATACAGCTGATGAAGAAAACATCCAGACTCCTCTCAGGGCATTTATTTCTTTACTGTTGTTCTAAGAACTGCTTTAATTCAGCTCCTCACCTTTGTGCCCCTGCTTGCGCGTCTCTCTGCAGGTCCCCAATACAGTGTGGCTTTTTCCCTTTAGAGTAAGCTAAAATTGGTCATTTAATGAAGCTCATCAATCTCTACCTTGCCTACCAGATGGAGTGTCTAAAGGCTTTGTGCTTTCTTATTGTTTGCATTTCCTATTATCCAATTTATCACTCATTATTGGGAGAATTTACTCACAACTGGAACATGCTGACGATTTATGAGTTATGCACACATGGGGATCCCACTCGCTGCTCTGCAGGCTGCCCTGTGCTGAGAGCCCTATGAACACTGCCTGCAGTCCTCAGAGGACTTTTCTTCTTCCATTGCAGGCTACATTTTACTCTGTTTTTCTGATTCTAATGGACTGGGATCTCAATTTTTATATTTAACATCTGTTTCCTTTGCTTTGTGCTGCTATGTTTTCAGGTCCTGATTTTACATTTTCTCTAGTGCACAGGTAAGTCTAGATTTGTATTTACATGGATTAGCAGTGAGGGAAGGGATCTACTTCCACAGGTTTATGACATCTCCCTTTCACTATTACTATGCAGTTTTCTCAGGGCCTTTCCCAAATGACCTGCTCTACAAGCAATACCAGATACTGTGCAAAATGTTCCTGCCAAGTGCTCCATGTACTCCATAGAGCAGTAAAATGATGTCAGAGAGATGAATGAAAGCTGTGCTGAGTGATTTGGTGGAAGTATTTGCCTTTTGTTCAAAAAGGTCAGAAAGGAAAAGTCTAAAAATGGTATGTCTATTTTTAATCTATCCCGTCTCCTGGGATTCTATAAAAAAACTTCTTAGGTTTTCTATGGTAAGAGGTGATTAAATAAGCACTGAGGTAGGTAAATGAATCATGATTCCTCCCTGGTTGCCAAGAGAGGTTGTGCCCATTGAACAAATATTGACATGAAAAGAAACTCATAGGTTTGTGTGCAATCAGATTGTATTTGTAGTCTTGTTTCTTAAGAAAATTAGAGTAAAGAAGAGTATATTCCTGTGTCCACTCATTCATCTGTCCCTCAGTCCTTCTCACAATAGTTTTTAAACCAGTTAATGAAATGTTTGCAGCCTTGTTTGAAAAGAGGATTTGGATACTGAAGGTCTTCTAAGTTTTAGTTAAAAATCAGCATTTGAGTAAGGACCGAGAGAGACATCCCAGCCTACCTAAAACAAAGGCAGAAATGCTGCCTTTATACATGGTGGGTCACTGTGAATGAAGTCCTGTGCCAGCCTCAGCACAACTGCTTCCAGTAGCATCACTGATGCGTCTACATGCCAGCACAAATGAGCTGAGGTGTTTGTGCTGGGGGAGTAGGAGTCAGGAGAAATGCTTATTCAGTTTTGGCACAGTGCTGTTTTGTGGACATCCTAAATCAGAATGTGGGGCTTTTGATTTAAACAGTTGATTTAAAACACTTACTCATGTGTTTTCTCCCAGGGGTGAAGTCTAAATCATGAGCTTTGAGCTTCTGCTCTAAGGTTTTCCTTGTCTATCTATTTCCCTCAAACAGATACTCCCTCACAGAATGGTAGTGTGAAGTATTTACTCTGTGGGCTTTAGTCATTTTTGACTTGAAGTCATAGAATTTGCCAGAAAATTGACCTGTTGCCACTAAGTGAGTTTCTAATGTTAATGCTTACATTTAAAATAATTACACTATAGTCCTTCGGGTCTCCACAGCATTTCCATAACACAGCAACGCTGCCATTGTTTTGAAATGGTTATCCTCACAAAGTGCAACTCTGGGATACCACATAGCCAAATACTGGCAAAACTTAGTGTCTGTTAACTCTTTAGTTGTTGATCACTTCAGAATAAACACTATGGTAACACATTTATTTGGCAATTTGTTGTTCCTGAAGTTTCTACATGGCTCCTCTGAGGCTGTCAAAATATTTACCCTACCATACACAATCCCTGACAGTATACATGCCTCCCTTAACCTCTTTCAACGTAAAGAGTGCTGTGCACTTCTCTGGAAAAAAACTCCAACCCAATCAGAAAATATGTTGTACAATAGTAAATTCAGTAACAGGAGAAATATCCCAGATTTTTTTAATGATTGGATGGCACAGGCTCCTGAGTACTCATTTTGGAGCCTCAGCAATGCCTTCTCATCCATATAATGACCCAGAACTTGACTGCAGTAGACATTCAACAATTTTCTCTAACTAAAATTGTAAGATACGTGAATTTGCGTAAAGGAAATACATTTGGTCAAGAAATGGAAAAGGAGAGTTGGATCCTAAATCTTTAGTTTTCGAGTCCTGTTGCTTCAATCCTGAGCTGGCACTTGCAATATCACTAAGGTAGTTACTGGGAGAAGTGGTAAGGAGCAAACTGGTATACAGAAATAACACTTTTGTGGCACCACCTTGCTTTTCTCTTTTTTCAGGAGTATTGGAAAGGGATCAGAAAAAGGATGCTGAAAATAACGAAATAAATTCTTTTTCTTTATAATGATACTGAGATAACCCTGAAAGTGTTACTAACACCCTCACTGGATCCAGTAACAGAGTACAACTGAGCTTCCCTTTCAGAAAACCCAACCCAAACAAACAACCAACCTCTCCCCCTGCAAAAAACCCCAACCCCAAAACCAAACCAAAACTAACAACAATAACAACAGCAACAAAAACACAAACAAACCAACCAAAACAAAACAAAACAACTCCCCCATCAAAACAAAACCAAACCCCCAAACCAACAAGAGAAACAAAAGATAACACTTAGGGATAAAAACATTTTTCCTGTAACAAGACACTTGCAGAAAGTACCAGAGCAGTAACAATAGAAATTATTTATTAAAACTCTCATTTAGTGCCAAAGCTATTGAGATGTCATATTTTGAATGTATAATTGCATTTTAGAAAGAGAGCATAAATAAAACAGCATCACTGATCCTTCAGTCACTGCATGAGCACATGTCTATAATGAGTGAAGAATATCAATCAGAGGAGCAGATGAGTATGCTCAGTGCTTTTAAGATGTGTGCTCTCCCAGCAAACCTCTGTGTGCATTCAGGATGTTCACGTATTGTTGTTAACACAGAAAACTCACATTTACTGACAAGTACTTATGAAAATCAGGCCATTAATCTTAACTCCAAATCGTTATCGGCAGTGAAGGTTTGTCTGATAATGTATATAAAATTGTGTGAAGTTGTCTAAAGGGTTAGATTTACATTTGGAGTGTGAATGTCGTCAACACTGACAACTAGAATGCTTAGCTAGGGTGTAAAAAGCCATTTGCCTAAGTACTGAGCATGGTGGAGACACAGTCAGGTGGGTTGTCTGAAGGTTTTTAGCTATGCCACAGTGTCTAAATTTCATGGTATGAGAGGTGTGATGCAGTATCACTGGAGATAACTCTGTGTTCTATATTTTCCAATGTGATAAACTCTGGCTTTTGTGTTACCCACAAAATAACTAAAAGGTTCTTAGACACAATCTGTCTCAGAAAACTCAGCAACAATCTTGATGCTCTTCACATGATGATGCAAAAAGCCAAGAGCCCTGGGCCAGAATCCCTGCCTGCTAACAATAAATTCTTCAGAGTTTATTGAGAGTTAGCTGTGAGCAGCAGGTTATTACTGAGGCTTTCTGAACAGTAGCTTCATTTTAGGGTGGTAGTGCTTGAACACACTGCTCTGGGAATCTACCAAGAAGAGGAAAACAATGGAAATCATGTTGCAGAGGATGAGGGTTTTGCTAATTTAAGATATTGCTATGCCATTACCTCCTACACAGCACATCATGGGCTGCATTCTCTTGGGAAGGGGCATAACATTTCAGCAGTGTTTCAAGGACCCTGGACAACCTCATGTCAGAGGATCCTCCAGGTGCAGTTGAGGCTTGCTTAGTTTTCTGAACAAACTAAAATGTCTTCCGGCAGCTCGCAGGGCTGGCGGACAGATAAAAGGAGTCCCTGTCCTGGAGAGGCTGTGCTGAAAGCTGGAAGACAGCTCAGAGTGAGCTTTTGTGGAAATCAAAAACACTGAAGTAGATGTTTGAGAGCAAAGCATTTGTTTTGTTTCATGGCTGAGGACTAGAGTCTAATGAATTTCATAACGCATAGGGGAGACTGTAGTGACACACTAGGATTGTGTATTTGTGCCTAAATTGCATAAGCACGGTAGGATTTTCAATGCAATTATGTAGAAAGAGGTACTTATTAACTGAATGCACAAAGAAAGTGCCACTGATGGCAATATTTATAGACTATTGTTCTCGTCTGATGCCTAATGTCTTGTCTGGATCTCCCATATTGCAGCAAGACCAAAAGGGAAACATTACATTCAATCCTTTCTGTTTTATGCACAAGATGCAGCACAAACAATGTTAACGTTTTCTTTAGGAATGGCACTATTTTTCAGGACCTTGTCCATTCTCCAAAGTATCTCCCGACCAGTGGATGTAGTTCTCATTTTTCACAGTGTCTGAGGTTGGGGTCAGAAAGCACTCAGAGGGCTCACTTTGGCAGGTAAATCAGTGCTGGGTTGTTGTGAAACTTCCGGGTCTTGGGAAAAGGTTGTCTAATGAATATTGAATTGAGTGCCTTGCCTGTTCCATTTTGTAATCTGATCTGTGATGCATGCAAAACATTACATATTAATGGTTATCAATATAATGAACAAACAACTATTGTTAGGACCATTACAAGTGATGCTTGAGGACATTACATCCTCACCTTCTGTCTCCTGCACTGCTGAGCATCAGTGTTTAGATGGTTTGCTAAGGTATAGTATTTATGTTGCACTTGGCTAGTCATTTATTCTAATAATTTGTTTGTTCTTTAGAAATGATGTTTAAAGTAGATTATCCTTTCATTTTGCCATTAAAAATTAATATTAAACTCAGTGTAAAAGTTTCATAGGAATTTCAAGTTCCATATAGTTTATTTTTTTCAAGTGTCTAGCCTTCATTTGGTGAGTCTACCCACATACCTATTTTTAAAGATGCAGGAGTATGTGGATGGTTGACATTTTGTACCTTTGCTTCAGTGTAAGCCTTTTTTTTTTAATAGAAATATAATTTAATCTCTGGCTGTAATCCTCACTTTCTTACAAAACAATTTCTATTGGCTTCTTTGTTTCCCCAATGAAGTTGGAATTTCAAAGGGAATTTACTTTCATTGTGATGATAATTAAGGAATGTGGAGACACCTGCTTAAGGAGTTATTTATGTGTTGTCTCTGTAGAAAGTTGATGATCAGGATTCAACTACCTCAGTATCCTTAGCACATACCATCTGCTGGGAGACAATCCAGCCCTTTCAATTTATTGAAGGTGTCACTATCAACCAATTCTTTTCTGGTGAAAATATGGATGGATTTCTGATGTGAATTGAAGGATTTGTAGTAAAGTACACTCAAAAACTACTTTGAAAAGTAACGAATGTAATTGTACTTCCTGACTTTCCAACTACAAAAATGCCTTTAAAAGAGGACTTTTCCAGATGTCACATAGTTTGAACTAGAGTGACATTCACCACATCACTTCCTCAAATCTTCTGAAGTCACTGCACTTCATGTCAAAAAATGTCCTTGAAGGTAATTTAACAACTGGAAAAATAGAGGAAGAACCATTCCCTTGTGAAAATAAGCTCTCAGTAAAGAGAATTTAAAGCAATTTGCCAATTCTTCAGTGGTTCAGCTATGAACATGTTCTGGGAGAGTAATGGGATAGTTATATTCATATTATCTAAATGACAGCCATAATGCTAGAGAATGTCAGGCTTCCCTGTGGCTACAAGGAGCTTTCCCGGTCACTTCATGCTGCCATTCAGCTCTCTCTGGAGGGCACGATACACACCATCTTTTGGACTTTCTCCTTGGGGACAGTGCAGTTATGGGTCACCTTTCCCTATGGAAACTTATCAATTCCCAAATCAGCACCAGCTATTTACTGCATAAGGCGAAGAATCTGAAATAATTTTCCCTGTTTATCTGGGCTTAATTTCATTTTTCTTGAAATAATGTCTTAAATTTTGCTGAATATCATTCCCTCTTCAGTCTTTTTTGTGGACTATTTGCAACCTGATTGTTGATGTAGTGAGTTCCAACTAACAAAATGCTTTTTTTGTTTTTGTCACTTTGAAATAGAAGAACTTGTGTTTTCTGTTAATAAAGCCTTTGTATTCTCATAAATGCTAGGCTTTTATTTTTGAAGATTAGAAATGGAATGACTTCCAGGTAGGTGTAAGGTGTGTTTGTGTTCCTTATACACAAAGAAAGTGTTGAGAAGGAGTTTAGTTGCCAAAATTAGGAGCATGGCAGAATTATAATGCAAGTAATCTTGCTAGGTATGGTATTTTTCTGCCAAAACTGAAGAGTCACTAATAAAGTATCTTGACTAATCCAGCAGTTACTGAAGTCCTTCTGAGTGGCCTTGTCTTGATGGGGAAGGCTTTGTACACCCCAGACTTCCCTGGTTAATTACTGTCTGTGGCAGAAGGTGTCTATACTGCTCCAAAGGGAGCATTGCTGGTATGAAGTGTTAAGACACTAGGAATCATTACAGCTGTACTAGTCTCCATAGAGGAACTCAACTTATATAGTTTGATCAGACATATGATGATACTGGTTTGTGTATTGTCTGTGGTTCAGGAAGTCTGAATAAGGCATCTGTCTAAAAGAAAGACTTCATGCTCTGCAGTAGAATTTGTAGTATTTTCTGAGTTGATTGAGTTCCAGGCAGGATAGCAAGACCTTAATAAATGTAGGTGGAGGACCAAAGAGAATCATGTAACTGAAGGCCCTTCACTCTAGATCCCACCCAGAGCTGAAGCTGGGGTTCCTTGCTCTGTTTTAGAAGGAGGCTCATTCTGATCTTCTGTGGAAAACTCTCTTGGTGTAAACAGCAATAGGGGTCGTGAGGAGAGTGAGAGAGAGAAGGATTGGGGAATGAGAGGTTCTAATGTGGGAATTTGTGTTATTTATGTCAGATAACCATTAAAAAAATGCAGAAGCATCAGGGAGACGTGGAACAATTATTGTGTGAGAGCCCATTTGTCAAGGTATGCAATTATGCTTCTGTTGAGATGTTCTCTCCAGTTTTGGGTTCCTTTGCATCTCTGTCTGTAAAGTGGTGCAGTTGCAACCAAGAGCATTAGAAAGGTCTCCCACTGTCTAATGTGTCACTGAGTAATTAGAACATTTTCTGCAAACTCACTGGGGGAGAGGAACTAATTCCTATTTTATGTGTGAACCCATTAAAATTCACCTGCTGTTTCATTTAAATGATGATGAGTAGGACTGCTGAATCCTGTGCTTCTGCATCAGCATTCAGTATACACCAAGCAATTCTGGATGTTACAGGGACATAACTCTAAGAAACATTTAGTTTGTGAACCACAAGATGTTACATAGAAGAAAGGTTTCATCAGCCTAAGCAAGATTCTTTTAGTATGTGCAGAAGCCCAGCTTCACAGACAGAAAGGAATGTTCACTGAAAAATGAAAATACATGTATTGATTCAAGCATATGAAAAAGCAAAGTAGATATTTTCTACTTTGCTTCTCTGAATTTAGAAATCCAGCAGTAGATTAGGCATATAAGTAATATTTTGAATCCTGTAAGGTGTCTTTGAGTTCTTAAAAAAAAAAAAATGAACCCAACATTGTTTATAAATGTTATTCGCCTGCTGTGGATAAATTTTGCTACTTAGTTCACAAGGTGCCCACAATATTAACAAGCAGTTGATGGGTTTCTATTGTCAATAAATCAGTGTTCATATTATTGTTTGATGCAAAAGAGAGTAGAAAGGAAATCATTATTGCAAAACCACCAGGAAACACAGAGATGGGTTTGTGGCATCAGCAACTGCAGATTTTAAAATTATGTCCAAAGAGGTATGTGAGGAGGAAAGGGTTAAAAATGGAAGACTTGTGAGCAAAAAAAAAGTTGTTTTTAGAATTGTTTTTCCTCAAGATGACCTTGCAGCTGGAGGGTGCTAAGAATATTCAGTCTGGAAAAATTCACATTGTTTACTGTCTGTCTTGAGAATTTAGCTAACAGAATGATGTAAAGGACTTAGAAAGCATTCTTCACTGGGCTAGAAGTAAGAGAGGAAGGCAGATGAGAAGCTTGGAGATTGTAAAACACAGCCTTGTGAAGATTTGCACCTGCACCAGGCCTTTGATATGTAACAGGCAGGGTTCAGGCCTCTCTGCTTTTTGTCCCTGCTCATATGAAATAAACTTGTATATAAGCAGTGTATATATCCCTATTTTGCAGAGAAATAATGGAATAAATATTTTCATTGCATTTCAGCTATGCATTGTGGCCATCTTGGTGTTATCTACATATATTCAGTTCACACAAGGCAACAGCTCAGAGAATAAGTCACAGTATAGACAGTATTTTGTGGAATAACTTCAGGTCTTACTTGCTTCTGAGACTTTTACAGTTAGAACTACGTAACAAATGATAGTGCTACTCATTTAAGGTACTTTTATGGAGGAACTGACATTAAAAAGATAGCATTTTAAAGTTGCAGATTAAAAATAGTCAAGGGCATTTTTAATAACATAAATTTTGTGACTGCTACTATAAACCATAATGAGGTGACAGAAATATCTTAGTTCTGACTAGATAATGGTAGCAAATTCATATTTAATTTGGCATGTACTTTAGACACCCAAAGCCTTTTTCTGGGAACAAAACATTTTTTATAATCTTGCACAATTTTAGTTTTTAAAGGTGAACAAGGTACTTTTAAAATAAACAGTCATTGTTATTACGCAGCAGCTGAGAGAAAATAATTGGTGTCATAGTTGTGTGCTTTGCTCTGTGTTAGTGTGATATGACTTGAAAGAAAAACCAGATTTTTTGGAAAGGGAAAAATATGAATGGCAATAAATATTTTAGGCACTGTATTTAAAAATATAGAAGAAAGAACTCTGCAATCAGGAGATAGTTTAATGAGGCCATGTTCTTCAAATTCACAAAGTCATATAAAAATGGTTATAAAGGAATGATTATATCTGTCACCATTGTTGACATGTGGTATTGTTGACAGTTGGTCTTTTACCATTCAATAATTTCAATAACAAATGTAGTGACATCTTTTACAACTTGTGGAAAAGATCATTACTAAATAAGCAGAACATGGTGGTATAAGTCTAGAGAAAGAATTCAGAAATTCTTATATTTTGCTAAGATTTATGAGGTAATGGCTTATAAAACTATAAAGGAGATTAAAAACAATAACCATAAAAGTCTTTGTATGGGAGATGATGCTAAGCCTTGGATTTTAAACAGCCAGGCTATCTTCCTTTCATGGCTACTTTAGAGTTTTGGAAATTTTTTCCATGACTGTTAAGCAATGAAAAATTTGGGTTATATAAAATTAAGACACTTTTGGTATTATCATAAAATAGTATTTTTGGAAGCACTCATGAATTTTTTGTCACAGAAGAGAGCTGCTCTTATTTCTCACACAGTCCTAATATGCAGAACAAATATTACCAAAATAGAATAAAAGAGCACATGCACAAGAAAAGTCCCACAAAAAGAAAGCATTTGTGTACCCTTTGAACATTGGGATGTATGTTACATGTATAGATTAAAAATAAACCATAAATAATATATAAGCAAAGAAAGCTGCTCTTAAAATATACAGCTAAAGAACAAACCAGAATAAAGTGAAATGGTACTGAAGAGAAAAAAAGAAACAAGGAAAATATTCTATCTTTCCTTTTTCTTTTCCTCCTCCTCCTGTGAATATATACTCTAGATCCTTTATGCTTCTCTCAGTTTCTCAGCTTTCTGAGAGTTGTGGGTGAATCTGGAAATAGAACAAGAAATTTGTATTTCGGCTTTTCATCAATAACCTGACAGAACCCATGTTTGCCATTTAAATATCTCCAATACATGTTGCTAGTGGAAAGAAATTAATCTTTTAGATAGCATTGAACTAGGCACTGGAGGGAGAGGAAAGTATCTCCCTTGGAAGAAATTTATTATTTATATAACACCACAGGTGCATGACCTTATGCACTAAATTAGCAACATTGGCCAAACGTGTCTTGCCTCAGAGAGCTGCTCAGGCTGTTTGTCTCCAAACAGCAATGGATTCAGGGAGGGAAAAATTCATCACTGCCTGGGGGGATCAGGAAATTGCTGATTGGGGTGGCAGAGCAGGCAGGGGGGAGCGCACAGGAGTTGCTGGTTGGTGAAACACAAGCAAACACAGTTCCTACTGCTGTGTTCAAGGTACAGGAACACACATGTCTTCTGACATCTGGTGAAAGCTCAAGAAGGAAAGGATACCTAGTGGCATTTCCCCCTTTAGCTATTGCTAGTTTGGTAGTAATTCACTTAAACCAACAGCCTGGCTTGAAATGTAGGCCAAAAATGCTAATCTACAGCATAGTAAGGGAGCAGCTAAGAACTAAATAATGAACTAGTCATGCTGTGGCCTTCTGAATAGGAAGGGTAAAGTCAATGTAGCTGTGCTGAGCGGAATACAGCTGGGCTACCCATACACTTTCAGCAGATTCCCAGCCTCTGTGAGTGGGAATAGTCCAGACTAGTCTTCATCCTTTGCATAGGATCCTCTGCATTCTTATTAAGATCTGAACAGTGAGAGACGCTTCTGCCTGAATTAAGGTGCAAATGAGATTATATGACGAAGTCAATGATACAGATTTTATTTAGCAATGAATGTGAGGCAGAGAGGTAGAAAGAAAGAGAAAAGGGGGGGAAAGCGTGACAGGGAGAGAGAGGGAATGATCAAGCAGGAGACAGTCACCACCAGTGATATCCTGTTGGTCCTTTTTCACCCTGGGCTTCTCGGTGGTGGGAGTCCTGATGTCATTCAAAACTTTTCACTATTTATAGCTCTTAGTAAACAACGGATTTAATGCTCATTGGCTACTGAGTTCTCTTGTTCTGTTGGTTAAATAATTCCCTCACTTCTAATGCTAATTAATCTGCATGCTCAGTCTTTCTCTTTTTTGAGTAGATGGGTTTGCTGAGTCAGTGGATTGTGAGTGGGTGGTCACAGCCTCCCCCTGCTGGAAGTACCTTTTACTAGTTGGAGCTGATTTGAGCCCAGTTGCTGAGTTGGCCTTCCTTGTGACCCATAAATTCTGCATTCTTTGTGTCCATTATCATTCTTCTTCCTCAGCTTTGCTAAGCTCCCCCTAGGTTTGGGATAACATCTGTACAATACTACCACCTCTATCTTATCTCAAGTTCCTGCTGTGGTGGCTTATCTTACAGTCCAAATTCCAAGTATTCATGGAGGCATATCTGGGGGGGCTTCAGTGTTTGTTGATGGTCACAGATGCCATCTGTTACATATCTTGAGGTGATCTTTGATTGGTGACATGTGTATGAGCAGTTTCTTCTTTACTCAGTTTGCCACAGTGGGAATTTTTGTCTAGATATGTTAACTAGGATGTGCTAACCAGAACTCCCCTCCACTAGGCCTGGAGTTAGTGCTATCCAGTCACTCCATTCTGTGCTTATCTCATGACAAAGTCCCTCTGTAGCCTTAACAGTGTTTGAGACAGGCAACTGAATTCTTTAAGTCCTTACACTCATCATTAGCAGGGTGATGTACCATAAATTTGGCTTCTTGCAGTGAATTTGGAGAATATGCCCTTCATCTGCAAATCTTCACTAGGACAGTTGATACTAAGTGATGATGGGTGTAAGTAGACCTCACTGGTGAAGGTTTAGTGGTAGATGTTCCCATATTAGGATGAAATGTGCAGATCTACTCTGCCTAGCTGTGTGGTAGTCTATCTGTAGTCACTCCAGTCAATCTTAAAAGTTAGCAATTTAGAATAGTAAATAACCTGTGTAGCCAGGAATATCTGACCTTTAAACCTGAGTTAGTGGCTGATTTTTTGCAAGATACCTGTAAAATCCCTAAACACTGCCTTTTTAGAGGTGTTGAGCAGTCTAAAATTCCCAAAAGCCTGACTGAATAGTATTGAATTTGCTGAAGTGATCACTTTCTTCCAAATGCTGTTTCCTGTCCACAGTGACTGAAATAGGCTGATGTGTAGCAGGATACCATATGGATATTTTTCAGACCATGGTAGAAGAACAAATGGGTTCCCTAACAGGAACTACAAGTTCTTTATATTTCATCTGCCCTTCGAAGTCAGAAGTTTTTGCATAGGTTTTAGAAAGGCTGGTGACCAACACCTCCACTGAACTCAGGAAGGACTACAGATTCTTGTACCTTTTGAAACAGGCTTGAGACATTGTATGTCAGGCAGGAAAACTCAGCTGCTCTGAAAACACATTTTTACAGCTTTTTTCTATTCCATAAATATTATCTCACACATGTGTTGCAGTGATTAGTAATCCACAGCATGGAAAGCTCTCTGAAAATCTCACACCAACCTCAATACTAGTATTGCAATAGTTGCTATACAATAAGTGTATTGATCACTTAATTGGCTATAAATATCTGTAATCTGTGATATTTTAGCAGAGTGATAATAACTCTCTCCATTATTTGTGGTTCTGAGCACCGCTTGATGCTTCAAGTATGCTTGGTAGTTATGGCAGCTTCCATACTGCTTACAGTTGTTACAACATCTTCCCCTGTGCTGGGTGCTGAATTTTTCATGATGCACAATATATTTTGTTACATAGTTATACATTTTCTTCATTATTTTTTTCTGCAGTTACGGCTACTGTAACTGCTCTGTTTCATGGTTTCATAAAGAAAAGGGTTTGGGACTGATTCAAAGACTTAAATTTTCAATCACTCTATGAAGCTCAATTTTTATTTCCTTCACGTGACAAAAAAGGTAGAAAGTACGTAATTATTTTCCTTCAGATATACCTTTGGAATTCAAGCAGCTTGAGATCTCAGTGTTGTGGGCAAATATTATACCATGGTGTGGGCAAATGAGCAAGCACTTAGTTTGTCTTCCAATGAAGAAAGCCTTTTTGTAAAAGTTGACTTTCACAGTCATAATGTAATTAGAGCCTTGATATCCATTGTACAGTGCAGAAAGCTGGTATTTACTTGCATACTTACAATTCTGTAAATGAGTTGCAAAAATCTGCAGGAAAATAAAATATAGTAAGTGTTTTATCTTGTTATGAGCGTTTAAGAAGACAATTACTTTGATTCCGTAGAGTCCTTAATAAGGCAGGATTTTGTTCAAAAGCAGAACTAAGTGGAGGGCAGATAGAAGGAGTAGTGTATGAATAGGGACTTGCCTTTGCACCATGTGCTGGTGCTTCACTTTTCCAATGCAGTCAGTTGTGCTCCACATGTTCAAGACCCTTCTTGAGGCTCAGTTATTACTTGATGTCCAAAACAGCTTTACGGCTATACTCTGCTGCATTTTCTTGATGGTTTTACAACTCTCAGAGGTTGCAATAATTTCTGTATTGCATAGTATGGAAATGAGGCCAGGGACAGCATCAAGTTGTGCAGGTAACCTGTATTTCAATAATATTTTTAAATTTAGCAGTAACTAGGAAAACGTCATATAAACTTTGTGTTCAAAGGGAATTTGAAGCCCAAGTCACATCTGTTGCTTAATGCAGAAGGGAGACACACTGGTGGCTTGGAACAAAACAACTCTGCAATATCCTGTTTCACTGCTGATAATGGAGAAACCTATTGCCCAAATAGAGAGAATGTATAGCCAGCAACCTGTTCCCTGAGCTCCTCTAGGAGTATGCCTTTGTGCAGGAGAGTAGCCCACTTTGAGTTGCCTTAATAGTAATAATTTGGATGTTAGTTTTCATGCTGCCCCTTCACCAAAGGCTGAATAGGCACAATACAATGATTCCTGAATACTTACCAACAAGGTAAGTATACTATTTAAGGAATCTGTTTATTTGTCTGAACATGGTGGGAGGATTTCACCACACACTTGCATTCTGGATGTAATAAAGTAAGGAAAGGAAAATTCTTACAGTGTCAAAGAATAGACACCTACCACGTTTGGGATTTTAGTAAAGGAAAGAAGGCATTTGTAAAACCCAAGAGATGATTTGTTACTCAGGGGTCTACTACTACATGTGGAAGAGGCCATTAGAGACTGCAGCCTAGAATTTATGAAACACTGCATGAAGGGCAGCAAATCAATGTCCACCCCATGATTAGTTCAGTATTAGTTGAAGAGAGGTATTACTAGAAAAGAGCCCTGGTGCTATCTGTCTTCCAACTGTCAAGAGCACATTTACTCTTCTGGGATGAAAATTCCAAGCTGCACAAATATGCTCATCAAAGGCTAGGGTACATTTGTTTGCCATTCCCATCAATCTGAAATCATTCAGATGTGTTTTTGTAAAGTGAAGCTGCTCATTATAATTTCCACTGGTGAAGACTGACAGTGCGTGACAGTTTGTTGTGATTAAAAGATACAGTTAGGAGAGAAACCAAGGCTGTAAGATATTTAAAGTCAGTACTAAAAATGTGAAAAAAACCTTTCAATTATTTTCAAGAAATAATATTGGAAAGTCTTAAACTTTCTTTTGGATCTTAGCACCGGAAGGACATATCACTAAGGGGGAATACAAACCTGGGCTTTTGTAGTAGCACAGGTTATGTTGCTAATTTGTTTCTATTTTCTTTAAAGTTGTCTTTGAAGAAAAATATCATCACCTAAAGATTTTTGCTGTAAAAGGACACAGTCTCCAAAGTTCCAAGGTTCTGTCAAATATGCTATAGGAAGAAGTGAGGAAATGTGTGTTAACTTCAGACTACAGAGCTGTGTGTTATCTTGAGACCACATGTCAGGGTCATACCAATATACAAAACACAATTATACTATTAAAAATTATACTATATTAATATAATATTAAAAATACTGTCCATTGCTTGTTTGGGATCAAGCACAAGGGTTTTCCTGGTGATTGTCATACAAGATCTACTATTTTATTAGAACTGTAATTTATGCAATAGTATTTTCATTTTATTTCAGGTTGCTACCCTTCATTTACCTATTTCTTCAGTTGAAATGCTGGAAAAAGTCCCTTTTACTCTTTCCTGAATGTAGAGGATTGTTCAAGTCTTTGATGTCATCTTTGGAGTTCTCCCTTGTCCTGATGCTGTTCTATCTGACCTTCCACTTCAAAGAAGTAACACGGATCTTCTGTGTCTTTGACTTCATAAATTTGTAATACAGGCCTGGAAGAGGTCAGTACTTCATTATACATCACAGACCACAGTCAGTTGCATTGATACAAGAAGATATAGAGACGGGTACAATCCCAAAACTCAATTTTAGTCAAGACAGAGTTTCTTTTTCTAGGTGATGTACTCTTAAATTCCCCCTAATTTCCCCCTGTCTTTCTGGCAAGTTATTTCAGGCCCCTTTAGGAAGGTTTCCAGGTGGTTTTGTCTGCTTGATGTTGGTCATGTGTCATCATTGCTGTGTGAAGAGTCTGCTTGGGCCATCAGTGTTGGCAAGGAAAACCTAATTTCATCCACACTGGCGTGAAAGTACATTTAAAAAGACTAGCAAAGCTAACACAACTGAAGAATATTCTCCTTGACATTCAGCTGTTTGTTGGAATTTGAGCCCTGAATTAGCTCCTTGTCATGGTTTGAACTGCCCCAAAGCTCCCATGAAAAGCTGCTTCCCTCCCCTCCCTCTGCTCAACTGGACAGGGGAAAGGAATTTCTTCCAAGGTGAGATAAGGATACTGAGAGAAAAAATCCTTTAATTAAGCAGACTAAAACAGGCTCAAAAATATTTTTGAAAAGATTTACCATTAAGAATAAACTATTTAGAATCCTGCAGCTGAATCATGTTGCCTGGAGAGTTACAAAGATAGCTGATGTCTTCAGTCCCCAGTTTATCAATAATTAATCCCACTTTATTTAACTCATGTGGGAGCTTAGTCATTTTATGTTTTCTGCAAAGTCAATGGAGGGAGACAGAGATTTCTGAAAGTGATTCAGCCTAGCTAAATAGAACTTTGCAAATTCAGGCGACAAAGTCTTTTTGAAACAGAAGTTTCTAGCTATGATGTATAATTATTACACCATTAAAATATAAGACACAACAGTCATGATTCGATACAAGTACAAGAGGTCACCCTAGTTTTCCATTGTCACACCTGGGTTTATATTTTTCAATCAACCAATGGGTGCTCTATTTAAGTATGAATTAAAGACATCATCCCATATTAATTTAAGACCAGATGTTAAAAAGTGTTTAAATGTCTCATTCTGTTGAAATCAGTAACTTCTGAAGTTCTAGACCCTTATGATTAAAAATTTCTATAAAACTCAATCTTTATTTGATGGCCCCATTTCATGTTATACTCATATAGGTTATAGTAAAAATCTTAGTCGTACAATTTGTATCCTTCCTCCATGTTTCTTACCCTTTTGTGTTCTATTAGATACAGGGTTATTGCTCTGAATTATGCCAGCTGAGCAGTCCAGTTATCCTCATACAGTATATTTCTCCTTGACAAGGTTCTTTTGAAAGCCTTAGTAGGTCATTTGGATGCAGGCAAACCACTCTTTTCACAGAATAATAGAATCATTTAGGCTGGAAAAGACCTCTAAGGTCACTGGATCCATCCATTAACCCAGCACTGCCAAATCCTCCACTAAACCATGTCCCCAAGTGCCACATCCACATGTCTTTTAAATACCTCCAGGGATGCTAACTCACCACTTCCCTGGACAACCTGTTCTGATGTTTGACAACCATTTTGGAGAAGAAAATTCTCCTAATACCCAGTCTAAGCCTCCTGTGGTCCAGCTTGAGGCCATCTCCTCTTGTCCTGTTGCTTGTTATTTGGGAGAAGAGACTGACACCCCCCTCACTATTGAGTTTCAGCTGGACAATTTGCATGGCATTTCTTTGTCTTTTGGGTTGCCCTATACAGCATCAGTTTAACTTCTTTATTTTTTTGACTAATCTCCACTTTTCTGGTTGAATGGATCACCAGTAAACCCTGCGCCTGTCAACTGCCTTACACTTAAATATCTTAAGAAAGAAATGACACTGGGAATCAGCCCAGTGTATAGAGACTTTCTATTATAAAAACTTAGTGGGAATAGAGAAGGAACAGTCCTTGTAAGGTGTAGACAAAAATCCTTGACATATATTTCCTTACAAGGCTAAAACAGTTTTCATCATGCCTAGTTAAAAGCAAAAAACAAGAAAATGAAAAAAAAAAGGCAAGGATGAAAGTAATCCTAATGAATCAAATAACTATTTCTCTCTTATGTCTTTCCTGTACAGGGTTAATAATGCTCTTCAAAAAGCAAATCACTCTAGAAAACTAGTGTTTTCCTTGTACAGTGAAGTGTTTTATTTTTAAGGCTCACAGCTCTCTTGCTCATATCATTCCTTTAAGTCACCTTACACATATCTTCATTGCTTTACCTCAAAGCAACTACAATAAAACTGAGGAGAGATAAAAAGAGGAGCAGAAAGTAACTGTTATTTTCTTTTTTCAGTTTACCAATTTATCAGTCCAAGAATTTACCAAACAAACCCTGAATGTGGAGAATATCCTTTTAAAAGGTCTTTAGATTTACACCTTCGTATGCTGCAAAATGAGCAGCAGAGAACCAGCTGCATCAGTTCTCTGTTTTTTTCTGTACAACTTTCATTCAAGCTTCTTTTCCCTTTCTCTACCATAAATCTGCAAAATTCTTATAAAAGAAGGCATTCCACTAACTCTGGACTTAGATTTGGGATCATTCACATATCTACCAAAAGTTTAGTTTCCCTTTTAATAATTTTTGCAACTCTAATTTAGTGTTTCTGACATATTCATTATGTTTATTGTGGTCATAGTGGTCTGTTTTTGTGTCTGTTTCTGACAGATATTAAGAACTGCTTTCATTATATCAATTGTATCCTCATACAAATAATGCCTATATACTATATTTTCTTCACATGCTCTGTCCTCATCCATAAATTATGGCTAGTCAAGAAATAAATGTAAGAGGAAATGACTTTAATTTTGTTTTATTGATTTGTATGTATTTCCACAAGATTAATTTCCTGTTACATTCTGGGTTGCTATGTGTTATACAGACTCCTAGATCTGTCTGTAAATGTACACTTTACAGCGACTTTTGTGACTCTTCATTTTGTCTTGGCTGAGCTGTTAACATACAATTCTGTCATATATATTCTGAAGCTTTGCCAACTTAATCAAAGGTAGCTTGACTACTTAGTAGGAACTGTTCTAAGGGTGTCTCATCTGGAAATCACTTCCTCTGACAAAAGAAAATGTCTCAGTTGTAATATCAAAATTTAGTAAACATTAACAATTCGGTTTGCATATAGTTTGACTGCAAAATCTGTTCTTGCTACTCAGAATTAAAGGAGCTTTATGTCTTGTAGAATTGTAATCTAAATAAATACATTCTCAAAATGTGAAAAATGTATGTCACACAAACATATTCACTTTTTTTGGTACACTTTTTTCTTTCTGCAGTCATATTGGAAAAAGTACTAGAAAATGACATGTAAAAGGAGTGAATGCAATTAGCAACTCAAATCCCCTGTGCATTACCCAAAGAGTATAAAAGGGCCTCAGAATATTTAAGGTTCAAACTCAATGTTTTTTATGAAAACTGAAATAGATTTTATTTACTCTTTTAGCTTTCCTGTAAGGCTGTATTTCAGCAGTTGATGCTATTTGCATTGTGATTATTATTCTAAATAGGAGCAGCTAATTTGTCTGTTAGAATAATTCCTTGTAGGGATATGATTGCATAGACAAGGCAGTAGGGTGTAGGATTCTTCTGTTTTATTTTGTTTACATTTTGAAAAGAAAAATTAATTTTCAAAACTTCTCATGATCAGAATTCTGATATATTTACAAAATCTCAATTTCACAGTCGGAACACTTTTGTTCTCCTGAATGGCATTCAGAAAAGCTTATCCTCCTCCTGTCTGAATATAATGTTTAACTAATATTCACATGGAGTGAAAATCATGCTCTGCTTGAAAAGAAAAGGTGAACAACATTGAAGACTGAAATGAGTTCATGTAAAAGCAAAACATCTGCAGGAAAGTTGAAATTACTCTTATGCACAGAACCTGATTTGTAGTTATCATTTTCTTTTTTTTTTTCTTCTCCTGGAGACATACCATTTTGAATGAAGATCAACAAAGTGCTTGTTTTTTGATCAAAGCAAATGACTTGTCTCAAAGCATGCTAGCAAGGTTGACAGGAATCTAAGCTGCCAGTTTCAGAAACAAACTGGGTTTAGCCAATGGGATCTCCTCATTTCACCTCCAGAAGTGCCTGTAATAAGCATATACAGAACCATAGATGGAAATGAATATATTTTAGACTAACAGAGACTGGAGGTACAACCACCTGTGCTAAATCATGGCTCCCATGGTCCCATCTCTCTCTTCCTCATCAGGCAAAGTCTTGTTAAACTGAAGTTTGAACAAATATGTCCAGTAGCAGTTCTATGCTGTCATTAATTATATTTACTTTATCCTCATGTCAACAAGCAAAACATCCCCAAGAAAATGGAAAGAGAACCATGTTGTGGCAGGACGGTTTCCACCGCCCTCCCCGCCCCCCCNCATCTTCCCCTAAGTTCTTGGCACCAGCTATAAGCTCTTTGCTGGGAAAGCAGAATATACAAGATAAGTGACACAAGGATTTTACGATACAAAAGAGCACTGTGAGCTCCAAAAACCAGACAGCAGTTTGGTTACTTCTTGAAGTCCACAAGCTTTTCTCTCCAACATACTTGAGACATCAGTATGTTGTTTCTGTGCTTCTCTTCTAGAAGATGAGAGAAAGAAATTGGTAAGTTACATTAAATTCTAACCTTACTATTTCTTTTCTATAGGTACCTTTTATTATTGTGCATTATTTATTCTACTAGTAGTGTTTATCCTGTGTAGTAATTAAACTCTGCTTAAATTCTGGTCTTGTGACTATTACAATAAATCCATCCATGCTGTAATAATCCTGATTGATCATAACTAAAGAAACAGAGAGAGAACACGTGGTTTTGGAGTGCAGCCCACTCCAAGAGAATTAAAACCCGTTTAAAATCTCTCGTATTCATAACACATATGGACAGAAAAAAATCAAGTGAATATAGTCATTGTTTCTTTACTACATATTCTAGAAACAGAGGTTTTGTGTTACAGAAAATTAAGTTGTCTCCCATAGCAGAACCTTAACAGAAACCTGAAGGTGTCCTTAGTCTGCAGAGGTTTCATCTCACCTGTGTCGAGTGCTGAAGTACCCAGGATCTGAAATACTCTGTATAGCACTATAGAATCCTTGTATGTGAGGGATTTTCCATTAACTCCTTATCAGAAAATGTATTTCAGCAGCCCCAGATTTTTGTACATATCTAGAGGATACTCAAGAAAGTGAATTTGGGTGGGCTTTTCTCTTCATTGTCTCACAAATATAACCCAAAGAAGAAAATCTGCTTTACGATGTATCCAAATACACACACCTTTGCACATTTCCACCACTTAATGTAAAACATTAATCTTAAGCAAGGACAAAATATGAACCCCTGAGCAAAAGGCTGTGTCTGTATGAATTTGCCACACAGCACTGGAGAAGAGGTTCTGGGGCACAGCTGGGGTGGGACACCGGGGACACCTCCTGCATGCTGGCCCCACTCTGGCCCCATGGACTGTGCTCCCATCAGCAGTGAAAGCACAGGGGGTGATCACTCCTGGTGCATGTCCCCCCAGCTCATTCAGTGGAGTCTCACTCCTCCACACTCCCTCAGAACACCCCACACAATTAATTGAAGAACAGTAAGTGAGTTCCCTGAAAATCAGTTTCTTACACTGCTACAGGCTCCCCCAAAATCAACCACAGCATTAGATGGGCTTGCTAATCAAAGTAGCAGACAGAAACATTACATGAAAAATGTGACATTTTCGCTATAAGCCTTTGTGCGCCAAACAGTGACCACAATACTTTTCAAAATATTTTTCTAAACCACAGTTAATTCCAAAAGACATCTTCATTTTTACTCCGTCTGTAGCTCAGCTTAAGCAGCTTTAACGTGAGTTGACAACACTGCCTTAGATTGTTGTATATGTTTGTGCCAATGCCTTGAATACATCGTATTAATTTCCAGACATTTTGGCATGGAAGAGGAGGCTCTTAGTGATTCTATCTGCCTAATTGCCAGCAGGATAAATATTCCCTCCTACTGATCTTAACAGAGAATTAAACTATAGTTGCATGAAGTTACAGGAGTCCAATTAAATAATTATTCCCAAATTCTACAGCCTTCCCAGAGTTTTTTCATGTCTTCTCTTGGAGATCTTCCTTTCTTTAAAACATAAAGTATTATGATCTGGCCAATGCTGTGTCTGCTAAGGATAGGTAAGAAGAAATGACAATTAATTTCTTTGTAAAATGCAGAATCTTTGAAATGCGCTGTATCTTCTCTTTGGTTTGCTGAAATACTATCTGATGCATGCCAATATGAGTCAAAACAGGTTACCAAAAAAATCCTATTAATTTCAGCAGGAAAAGTTTTAGTTTTTGTTTTGAGTACACAGTAAATAAATAAATAAATACATTTTCCCCTCTTGATGTAAATCCTTAGGAATTCCCTCCCTGTTCTCTTTCTTTCTGTCTTTCTCCTTGAACTAGGCAGATTTCCTGTAGTCCATATCATGACTTCAAACACCATCATACCTAATGAGTGAAGAGAATATTTTTAGAGTTCAGTATTTATAGGGTTCTAGTTATAAATTCTGTAGATTCCTTCTAAATTATACAGTTTAATCCTTTTTCTTATTAACTTTATTAATGTTCTTTTAACTACAGTACACTTTGCATTAACCACAAGAGTCCTGAAAAAGAAGTGATGTCTAAGAAATATTTAATGATAGCCAGACACAGAGAATATAACAGTTAGATATTACAGAAGGAATTTCTGAAATAAAAAAAAATAGCTTTTTCATTTTACAGCAGGTTTGCCATTTTTAAGAAAAATGGATTTTTCAGTGAGTCCTTCATAAACAAATTATTTTATGAGAACTTTAAAGAAAAAATAGCTTCTACTGAAATTAAAACTATATGACTTTTAAAATAATGTCCCAATTACAGAGATTGCCTTCTGTAGGTTTTAATAATACACTCACTATGTATGACCTATATAAAAAATCTTACCTTCTTTCCTCCTGTAGTAATCTTGACCCTTTTAAGCCTTTGTATGGTCTCTTAAGTCTTTAATATCTTTAACGTTTTTCTTTCTTCCTTCTACTTATGTACTCAGGTTTCCTTCTTTTAAAAGCACTCTTTTAGTCTGAAACACAGCTGGATGAATTCACCACTAGGTCAATCTCTGTATATAGGTTAATATGACAGACAACAAACCTTAACCAGCAAAGAATGATACTGACTTCTTGCTTTGGGCAAAATAGTACTGTTCAGTCATATTCTATTACTTCAGTGTTTAGTTAGCACGCCCAAACTAGATGTAAACTACTTAATTTGAGCACGAATAACAGAACATCAGTACTTTGCAGTACTTTCTGATATTTAGAATCTCTTCTGAGGCACTGGCCCCTTTGTAGTTCATTTAGCCTACTGACAACAGGCTTCCTTTTTTAGATTCCTTTTACTGAACACCTACAGTCTTTCCATTGCTCATGGATTACAATTTGCAAGTCACTGACTGCTACAGTGCTAATTTTCACTTATTTAAATAGTGAACTCTGCACATATTAATGGTTTCATTTTATCTACAATTACAACAGCGCTGTCTTAGAAATAGATTTTGATAAACTGCCATTGATGTAAATCTCACAAAGGCTTGCATGTTGCAAGGACTTACAAAAAAAACAGAACAGCATTGCAAGTCATGTGAAGAACAATCCAGGCAGAAATGGTTAGGGTACTGTTATCCTACCTAGCAATAAGAATATAGACTTGATGATCTACACCTTTGTTTAGTGACTTCAGTTGTTACAACTTTCTCTCTAGGCAGGAGAAATGGATATGAAGATCTTTGTAACTATAATGGCTGTTTCACAAGCAAAAGTGCCCACACTAAAGAGCATACAGATAGAGTTCTATTTTTTTTCTAAGTGATACTTATTTCTCTGCACCTAAGAGAGTTTGCTGGCATTGGCATATCCTACTAGAGATGTAGTTTCTAGTACTCAGAGCCATTCAAATCTTGGTAGGACAAGTACCACTGGATGGTACTTTTCAAGATGGTACTTCTCTATAGTTTAGAGCAATTGTCTTAGTGACATTAGATATTTATATACTGGAGTAATTGTGTAAGGAAATGTAATATTTTGCTAGTAACTTTTCCCTGTGAAACCCTTTTCACTTGTACCTACTTTTTGGGGGCTTGGATGGTGTGGGCTTTTTTAATACTTAACTAATGTAGGCCACCCAGCAAGACATATAAACAAAGGCCCAGCCTATCATATCAATACAAAATTCTATGTATAGAGAAGCTCTCCAAACAGTAAATGGCATGCATAGGCCCTTTTAAGTTTACTGGTGTAACTAAAGGAACAACCCAGCCATTTTTTCTGAACCTGCCTGAGAAGTCAAATTCCTCAAAGGAGGGCTCCTAAGGCACCTGGATAAAGTGCAGTGTAGATATCCCTGGCTTCACGCTCCTGAGGGCATCACTACACCCTTTCTCATCAGTTGTCCTGAGAAACTCCTCAGCAGAAGCTAGTGAGTTTGATGTTGTGCCACTTGCAGAGCTCAGCTCCTCCCTGTACCCACCCTTGTGCCTTCATAGCATGCTGCTTCCAAGCCATACCCTGAGAGCTGACTTGGCTCTACCCCTCCATGTGCCCTGCAGGCACACCCTCGGGTGTCTTCAGAGGAGCTCTTCCTGGCCACAAACCACGGGAGAAGTGCAACCATAAAGCTTTATGGATTAATCTTTGCAAAGTGTCTCACACAGCAGTTACTATTTTCTGCCACATTTGTAAAGTGAGATTGGTAAAACTATCAAAATTATGACAAAAAACCATAAGGATTTTTTGGTAAATGCCTTTGTGGCAAATACAAGTAAATTGCAAAATTATTTACAAACTAAGTCTTAAAAACTTAATAGATCAATGTTTTTAAATTCTGGACTGGAAAAAAAAGGTAATAAAGCTATTCATGGTGTTATTACATATATGCATATACATATAAATTTAATGTGTTTACATATATGCATATATATGTTCATGTATGTATACACTTCTGTGTGTATATGTACACAGGTATTTTAAATATGTAAATTGTTTCATTTAGGGAAGGAACATCTGAAGTGTCATTGCCAAAAGGCATACTGATAACATTAGCAAACCTAAGAACATGCACAGCCTGGAAGCAGTTAAAATCAAGTGATAAGCAAGTAAGACAAGTAATGCAGACTGGAAAGAACATCCTTGAGCCAATATTTATGCTTGATCCTGTGCTAAATGTAACCCATCAGGTAAAAGAGCCTTGAAATAATTTTGAAAATCTCTTCTTTACTGACAAAAGCAAAATTCTTCAATGTTCCCTTATAGCACATACAAGTGACCTTTTTTTATTCTTTTTGAGAAGTGCTAACATGACCACTGTTTGAAATGAGGCTTTGAAATTTTGCTGAAAGGGGGAAAAAAAGCCTTTTCTTTCTCCCAGGAAATTCTGTTTCAATTTCATGAAGCTATCACCTGTTAAACCAAATCACTGGCCCCTGCAGAACAGGCTGTACTAAGAACCACTCAGAAGTGTGAGATCAACAAAGTAAAAGAGTCAGCCCGATTATTGACTGTACACCTTTGGCCCATGCAATGGGTCACAGCTTCCCTCCTTATTCCTGCCCCCACTGTGCCTATATATTATGGTACAGACTGCAGCTGTAGGATTACCTGTTTTGTTTTGTTTTTGCCAAGGGACTCAAGCCCTTTCACAAAACAAGATACACACAAGCTTGTGTTAAATAAGTGTTGCTCCTACATGTTATATAAAACTTCAGCTTACTCTAATTCTGAAAATCTAACTTTACAATACACATAACTTACATTTTTTTTTATTGTGGACATACATAAATATGAGGATTCAAGAAAATATTAAATAAAATCTTCCGGTATCTTCATAGACTTTGCTGCAGTGATTGCAAAATGTACCAAGAATGTTCAGTTCTTGTTATTCTGTTTCAAAAACAACAAAAAGACTGCAGGAGCAGAAGTTCTGAAAGGCAGCTTATTAAAGTCTGATACTTTTCTTTCTGCTCTCAAGTCTCTGAACTAGCAGCAGGTTATTTTATATTTATTTGCTCTGGAAATTCTTTTGACTTTTTTTGAATTATGAGCATTTGTCAAGGCTCCTCTCAGGACTGGAGGGACAATTGCACTTTTTAGGTGTAAGAAGTCATTCCTTATTCAACTGGATTTAACAAAACATGCTGACATGGCTGATTATAAATATACAGTTAATAGGATAATTTTCAGTAATATAACTAAAACTTTTTTGATAGTTAATCACATAATTCTGATGTAAGTTTTAATCAGTTTAGACTTTCTGCTATAAGCTGATTCAGAGGTCCTTGGCCATCTGCACAGTTCACTGTAATACAGCAGGTTATGCTTTTGAATACACAGACTGCAGTTATCCATGGATTTACACTCATTACTTTTCTCCTAGGTATTTGAGTACTTGAGTAATACTTCTTGTGAAATGGGGTTCAGAGGTTTTCCTGTATAGGAGAGATGCACAAAACTTTGAGTTATAAAGCGCTACAGAGAACCAGGATGATACCCCAGAGGATGATAAAAGCCTACAAAAAAATCTCTATTAATTGTTGCAAAGATAATGATATCCAGGGCGAAAGCTGGTAAGCTCTCCTTCATTGCCTGTGCATCCTATAATATTGAGCCTAAAAGACTTGGCACGGACATTTGAAGAACTTGTGCAGAATAATGATCCTTATAATACCATTCTTTTAATGACAACGTTTTAATGAGAAAAAATATTTTATGATTTATGAGAGGACTTTGGTGTATAATTCAAGGTGTAGGTAAGCTCTAGGCACCTGAATCCTGAGCTGGCAATCAAACACACTGCAGCCTTCCTTCCAACTGCAATCTTATGAGGGAAACATCTGGCTCAGCACTATGTGCTGATCATCCCATTTCTCACATGCTGTTCCAGCCTGAATGCTTTGGGGATTCTCCTTAAAGTGTCATTTGATATACTCAGTCTCAAGGAGTGCAACAGATCTTTCCCTACTGACAGCTGAAATTCCCTCGGAATTAGATCCCGCACAAAGGGATTTATAATAGCAGTCGGAGGGTGGGAAAAACCAGGTGCCCATCGCTAGAAAAAGCTTGTCCGTTTACTAGGTTTAAACATAAATCCATAAATATATTCTGGGCTTAAGTACAAACGAACCCAGTAAATGCAGAGCTGGTGCAGAAAACCTAAAGTGCCCATCCTTTGCTTTTATGTATAAGCAAGTAGCCATGCTTTTACTATTACAGATTTTCAATTCCCTTTTCTCACTCAAACTCAGCCTGAGAAGATTCAGATCTGACAGATTATTTGTAAAAAACAGGGAACCCAGTTTGTGTTGGCAGTGCTGGGTTTGAGAAAATAATGTCTAACTATGTCTGTAGGGCTTATACTTACCTAGGCCATAGTGGTTTTATAGCATAAAAAAAGGAAAACCCAAGGTTTAGGGGACAGGATTTCCAATCTGACCTTAACATTCTTGGTGTCCTTTCTTATGAGTTAATGGTGTAAGTGTATGTTTCACTATACATTTGATCTCACTGGCTTTAATAGGATTAAACACCAACAAATTTCATTTATTGCCTTATAAAATTGGGATTGCAGTCAGGAGCATTTTTATTGATTTCCACTGTCTTCCTTCTATGCAGTGCTACAGAGATATGTAGGTTTCCTTCAATAAGTCTTGCCTTGCCTTGTCTAGCTTCTGCTGAAGCAAATAACCCCAACTCCTTTCTTGTCCTAATCCTAACATGAGAGAGGGCAGAAATGATCGTTTCAAGAGACTTGTGATCGCTTGGTTTGCCAGCCTTCAGATCTCTGGAAAATGGATTGTTACTGCAGATTTCCTGCAAGAGAGTTATTCTTTAGAAATATTTTTCATCCAGCTGCAAAAGCATTCACTTTTGGTTTTCTTAGGTAAGAAAACGGTTGTCTGAGGTTAACAAATAAGAGTGTAATAAAATAAACCATACATGGCACATACATTCCTTCCCTGGTGCAGAAAGAGGGACATTGCAGAATGTGTGCACCCAAATCTCAACACTTTTTAACTCTCTAGAGTCATTTAGCACTTTCCACTAGGTTTACAGTAGGTTTACAAAAATTGGACAGTTATAATAAAAAGTTTTAAGGCTGATTTTATCAGAAATTACGAGAATTTTGAAGTCCAGGCAATGTCAGTGGAAGGCGATTGGTTCACAACAAACTTCAAATCAGTCCTGCAATGAACAAGTTCTTTCCTGCTAATTTTTTCATGTTAGAAATGTGTCTTTATGAGGCTTTGTGAATTTGAATGGGTTTCTGGGCCGACTTTCTCATTTATGTCAATCTTACACTAGTGCAAATCCCTTGACTTTCATTGGGTTGCTTTTGACTTATATCAGTGTGATGGAACATTAAATTTAACAACATGCCTGTTAACTACCTGCACAAGGCCTTCAAATGTGATGTTTATTTCTCCTGCTAAGCCAATATGCAGGAAGGAAATTAAAAAAACAAATTATATTATTAGTTGTTCCATGGTAATTGTCATTGTGTTATTGTATGGCTAACATGTTGTAGTTAACTATTCTCCACTACAACCTTTCTTACAGACAAATTATATGAATAGGTTGGGGGACATGGTCATTCCCCCACAACAATTTCTCATGTCTCTGCCCTCTCAGAAACTCACATAAGGATTCCCAAGGACAAAAAATCCAAATATTTGTGTCAAAGCTGTCAGAACATTTCAACAAAATAAAAGCCTTCCATTCAGTGTTGACACCAGTAATTTTTTTAATTAAAAACAATCCCATATTTCTAAAGTAGCAGAATGAAAAGTTATTTCCAGCTGAGAAGCTGAAACAGGTTGAAAGATTGGTTTTGCACTTTTTTTCCACAAAACAAAATATTGCTATGATTTCTGGATGTCATCTGATTTCAAAATAAGTGTATTTCCTGATAGAGGAAAGTTCTGCATTTCTTTTTTTCCTGCTTTCTCTGACTTCTGTCTTTTCATTGTCAAGCACTATTAGTATATGTATGCAGTATTTAATTGCTTTAAGTGTAGTCTTGGAGTTGTATTCCATTAAATTTTCCATTATATTTCTGAAATATAGATATATTTTAATATTTCATCTTGAATGGAATTATATTCATGTCATAAGGGGAAAAATAGCTTTGACAATATTCTGTAAAATTCCATGTCTGTGTTAAATTGACAAAGTCCATGGGAGTCATAAATTAATATAGGTCTGATTCTTTACATGCCTTTTACAATTATGTAAATTAAGTACAGAGTGCACAGAGGCAGGTCAATACACAACTGATATGTATACTTTCCCCCTAGCTACAAAGATTAGAAAAACAATATGGAGTTTCATGCTTTATTTTTTCTTTCACTTGCTCATCAAAGTACACCTACACCATGGAATGCTTGTTTTAATTATTTCCAAGAGGCTGACAACATGAGCATTACAATTTGAGTGCTTATTGCACAGTCCCACAACCATAATGAATTTACCGTATTATGGTCACATGGAGGAAAAGAAACATATCCCAAAAGCTTTTGAATGTGGAACTATTTGAAACTTAAATTTTTGCAGCCAGAAAGAATAAAAGAGGGGAAAAATGTGGAAATCAAAAAATCAGACAGCCTTCTGCGTAACTCCCAATCATATAGGGAAAAATAGGCTTGCTAACACTGAGTGCTGAGCGAGGATGAAGTTGCCTATAGTGCCCTCATTCAGGAGTATATGAGCACTTGCCCTGGTTGACCTTAAAAATGTTGCTGGGACATAAAGCATTTGATTATCTTTAAGCTCCAGTTACTTGCAATGAAACTCAGGGAAGGATGATGTCACAATCATCTGTCACAAAGATTTATATTCCAAATTAGAGTTAACTACAATATATGTATGATTTAACAGATTGTCTTTTCTGTATTATAATGTCAATGCTGGACACTCCATGCTTCATTTGTCTCTAGCTGGAAGATTTAAGGAGTAATAGTCAGTGGCTGTAGAGGCCTATAAATCATGCATTTTTTTAATTGGCATTTTTTTAATTGGCATTTTTTTCAATCATGAGGTAAAATAGAGCTGGAAAATGTACTGTGGCTGACCTGGCCTGACTTCATTCACATGTTAAAAGGCACATACTCCTCTTTCTTACTATGGACTGTATCTGTGAAAAATGTAGCTGTACATTATGAATTGGATATATTTGGGTAACCATGGAACCAAAATCTTTAATGGGAGATTTCACCCATTTTCTAGTGTTATTTATAAAGAGAATACATCAATAAGTGTTGTTGATGGTTATTAAAAAAATACATCAATAATCCAAGTGATCATTCTATTCTGGTAAATATGATTTTGTGTGGAAGATGTTCAAAAACTGTATAATGTCTGGCACAAAATAGGCTGTTTTACTAAGGAACTTAAAACCATAACCCACTTCTATGTCAGATACCAATCCCATCAGTCTTGCTCTTTGCTCAGCTGGTTTTCACTGCTTCCATCTGAGAGACTGTATGAAAAAGAGATATCTTAAGTTAGCATTTTTCTATCTAGAAAATAGACTACATCTCCAGATGTTGAGACAAAAAGGGGCTACTGACAATGTTTTACCTGGAGAAGCAGTACACACTATCTATAAAGAATGCAAAACCTGCACCATGTCTGCACACCAGAAAAATCTTCACTGAGAAATTAATTTGAACTGGTTTTGGTAGAAACACTGACATTCAGGCAAAGAAGTTTCTCTTGGAATACAAATGGCAGGTAAAGATCACCCCTTTCAGGTGTGGAGGGACATAAGAAAGAAATTGTGTTATGCCAGGGTTCATTTAAACATTTTTTGTAAGTGATGTAGTGAACTCAATTAATTGACTAATTTTGTCAACCTTACAGGAACCATCATGTCCGTAAAACTGATGGTGCATACATAAGTCACTGTCACAAGACATTGGTGAATTTCCAAGATTTCATGAAGAATGGAGCCAATGAAATGTCCAAAATTTTTGGGAAATGGACCATCTATTTTAGAAAGAACTTTATTTCAAGGGAAATTTTCTCTGTCATTGTTCATGCTAAAGTTTTTCACACGTACCCCAGAGGCTTCCATCAGTGTGCTGGAGATAGGAAAATATCCAAGACAAACCACCAGTCTTCCTACATGCAGAAACTAATTTGGGCTACAGGCAGGGAATAAAAAAAGAAACTCCATTTTGCTTGGGGGAAATTTTTCTCAAAGTAGTTGTTCTGCAGCAGAAAATAATTTGGAAAAGCACTAGGGTATGTGTCGGAGGTTGGGGGATGTCTTGGAATTTTTCTGCATCACTGTTACTAAGTAACAAAGAGCCGGATGATTAGGGCCATCAACTCTTTTGTGAGAGACAAAAGGTGTGCTTGGGCAGGGGCAGGTAAGGGAAGAGCCCGGCGTTGGAACAGGCACTCACTTTCGGGTCAGACACTGAGAGGAGAGGCGGCTCTTTGCTTTTTGGCTGCGACCAGAGGAAATCCAACTGTGCCCTGTTTTTCTTCTCCTGGCTGGGTGAGCTTTGATTCAACTTTTTTTTCCCATTGGGAAGTGGACGTTTCCCCAGGCTGTGTTCTTCTTGCAGCAGTTGCTGGGAGAGTCCGGAGAGNCCCCCCCACCCCCGCCCCGCCTCACGAGACTGCGGCGTTTGCTGTGACTGCAGAAATCCTTGCTGCCTTGCTGGATAGCCAGAGAGGGGCCAGCTCCTGCCCTTGCCGCCCTGTTTTTTGCCACTCTGAGCTGCCTGGCTGCTCTCCAGCCTGTCCGCCATTACCAGCTGCCTGAGGCTGACCTGACCCTGCGCCACAGCGCCACCTGCAGCCGCTCAGGAGTCATCGCACCTGCCCTGCCCGGCCGGGAGTTCAACAGCGCCCCCTGCTGTTTGTTGACCGTGATTACACCGCACGGGAAAGTCATCTGTTGTTGGTTTCTGGTTCTATTTATGGTTGTTATCATTGTTATTGCTTGTTTATAGATACTAGTAAAGGACTATTATTTCTTTTCCCATATCTTTGCCTGAAAGCCCTTAATTTAAAAATTAAAATAATTCGGAGGGAGGGGAAATCACATTCTCTGTCCTAAGGGAGGGTTCAACCTCTCCCAGCAGACACCTGTCTTTCAAAACCAAGACAGTATGCATATTAGAAGCATCTAAAAATCCATTTTCTACAAGAAGGTCCTGTTACCCAGAATAGACACATTATATTCCAGTGCCTTTCAGGTATTCAAATTCTCGATTATCCACTTTTTTTCAAGGTCCACTGTGACATTTAGAAGACAGGTTGTGCAGTAATTCCAAAACATGAACACTCAGGGCAAAACAAAATTATTCAATACTTAAGGAAGCATAACAGCACATGAAGTGAAAACATTGAGCTTAGTCTGACCACAAAATGCTTAGTGGAATCCAGTTATCCAGTGGAAATAAACAGCTTTCCTTAAAATGAAAAGTTTCCATTTCTAGCATAGAAAAATATGACTCACTGGATACTTCCTAAGCTTTCACAGTAAAGAACATAGTATTTAACCCCTCAGTAAATTCAAGTCAATTATCATAAGCCAATAGAATTTTTTTAAGTGCTATCTCACTCTTAAAATAACTAGTGTTCAAATCTCTAACCTGCAGCACATAGATATGGTGTAGAGTAGATTAATAAAACTCCCCACATAGCAGTAATAGATAATAACTATCTAGGTGAAGGTATTCATAAATGAAAATTCCCTCCAAGTCCCATACCTGTGACTAGGATAGGATAATGGCATGTGTCATATGAGGTAAGCTGGTCCTTTGCCAAGGCTGCCAAGGCTTGGCACTGTTATCTGATCTCTGTATTCATTTTTATAGGGTGAGGTATCTAATTATGATCTATAATGATACGAAAATTGTCACTGGCAGTGTCTCCAGTGAAGTGCTTTGATTTTTATGTTCAGGGAGGTATAATGCCAGTCTCCATTTATAAAGAAATAAGACATATAGAAGTCTAAGAATAGATGCTACTTTCTTCAGTCTTGCCTGTATTGCTTCAGCAAACAGCAACTGCAGCCTTCAGATGGCAAATAAATCATCTTTTGGTCTAGTGGATGTGTGATAGATAGATTCAACCTTTCAGTCTAATAGCTAGGAAGCAGAAAAATGCAGTTAATTCACTAAGTTCTCAAGAATGAAGGATTCCTAATTATTTTTTGTTTAGTCAAATTATTGAGCTATGCTTTTTCCAATACTCATTGGCATGTCCATTTGTTTTTGTACAGATGAATTCTGGACAGCAACAGTAACTCTATGAAACCCTCAAATGGAGTGATTTACTCAAGTGAACTGAAATTCCATTGGTTTTGTTAGGAATTAAATGATGACTTGAGATAGATATCCTAAAATAGATGCATTTTCTTTGTTTTTTCTCCAAAGATTCTACTTTTCTTTTCAAATATACCTATGAAATAGAAATTGCACTAGAACATGCTAACAGCTGCTCCCACAGAATTCCAGCCAAGGCCTGGAGTCAGGGGAAACCTATGTGGTGATGAGGACAAGGCACCTGCCTGCCTTAGATCTGCTAGATGCATCCCTATGAAATCTACCATGACTAATGTTTTCTAAAAAATATCCCGACACACTGACTACCAAAATGAATGTTTTGCTGTGCTCACAAGGGACTGTGTCTTTTCTCTGCTGTTGTCTGTCCCTCCACTCAGGATGTGCTGAAGTAAATTTGCTTCTATCAGAAAATCCTGGGAGGTTCTCCTGTGGTCCATGAAGGCTGGGTGACAGCTGTAACATGGTGCCACAGCATGGGTTTTGGTGCTTAAAATAAGATTAGGTGCATGTGAACATATGTAAATGAAGCTGGGAAATAAGTCTGATCTTACTAAGAGAATTTAACCTGAACCTTATCAATGAGGTTGTGGTACCTTAATTTCCAAGCTGCCACTACAGAGGTCCTTTTTCCATCAGTTCTAAGATATTTCTCTGTGAGATCTTATTCCTCACCCTCCCAGTTCCTTTGGTGGAAATTAGCACAGTGCCCAAAGTACACACCTGCAGAAGGGAATGGCAGTACAATATAGTGTCATCTGGAGGCCAAGTTTGCCTGGATGTTTGTAACAGGGTGAGAAATGAACACAGTGGTTTCACTCTTCAAGAACTGCCATTAAGCACACTTCTGAGGGCAGAGACCGTTAGTTTTAATAGAAACTAAGACAAGTGAACACTACAAGTCTTCAATAGTATTGGTGTAGAATTCCTTGCAGCATCTAATATCCTTATTTTTTTCTCCGTAGAAGAGTCCTGGTATTTTATTTCTAAAATATGCAGTACTGACTTCAGCTCTTCAACAATTTACCATGTGCACAGTTTTTATTGTGAATACCAAATGTGTAAGAAGCCCAGTAGAAGCATGCTGGCTATGGTTTTGGTCTACAACAATGTCACTCAACTTTCTTTCAAATTAGTTTCTGTAAAGGAGCAAAGTTCTAACACATAGGTCGGACTTCAAGTCTGGATAACTGTATTGGTTCTAACTGAGGTAGAGTTCAGCAGCCCTGCCGGTGCTGTGCTTCAGTTGATAACACAGCAGTGTTTTGGCTACTGCTGAGCAGCACTGTCTCTCTAACATTCTCCCTCATCAAGGGGCAAGGAGTGGGCAAGACCTTGGGAGGGAAAACAAGCAGGCCAGCTGACCCAAAGGNGCACTCTGTAATGTCCGCCTTCCGACGGAACCACTATGCATGCTGAGGCCCTGCTTCCCTGGACGTGCCTGAAAATCGCTTGCTGATGGGAAGTAGAGATTGACGTCTCCTGCTTTTTGCTTATGCACACTCAGACTCTTGCTTTGGCTTCTCTATTGTTTCAATAAAAACTGCCTTATCTCGACCCACTGATTCATCTTGTCATTTCCCCTGTCCCTCTGGGGGAGGGAGCTATAGGGCAGCTTGGTGGGCACCTGGAACCTGGCCAGAGTCAAACCATCACAATAACCCCCCATTGCTGGCTAGTCATGAATTAATGGAGACAGAAGCAAAGAGGCTCTGGTCTTTTGGGCAAAATTATTTACAGGTTACTTCCACACTGCTAGTGTCTATTCTGCTGCTGGAGAATGTTTTGGGTCCTTGGGCACTTTGGACTGCTCAGACACTAAGTATGGCCACAAATTTATCTTTATATCTGTACTATGTAAACACAACAAAAATATTTTTTATTCAAAGTAGTCAGAGACAGAAAGTCTGAAAAAATAATTCTATCTCCTGTCCCTGAAAATATACCTTAAAACTACACAGAATACTTAGCAATGGAATATTTAGTTCATTTCCAGAAACAATTCCAGATTTCAGTTTCAAATAATAAATTTTTATAGCTAGATGCTAACTTTTAGGATGTCGTTTTTTGCTTTTGTGTCATGCCAAGTAAACTATCAACAGTGTCAGAACCTGACTTGATAGTCACCTCTTTAGCATGGGAAATACTTCTACTAAGTATTTCCCTCAACTTCTTGTTCTACAACTTGCACTCACTTTGATTACACACACGTGTTCATTGATGTGAAGGTAAATTACAAGGCTTATTTTTTCAAGGAGATATGTTTTCAGGGAAATATCAGTATAGCAACATTTAAAAATTGGCCAACAGAGATTTAGGAATTAAATGTCCATTGGCTTTGAATGCAGTTTTGAAAATAAGAGTGAAGATTCTAGTTTATTTTGATAAATTTTAGTATTTTGATAAATCTTACCAGAAGTTCTGGGTTTATGCATACCATTTATCTTTTTGAGAGACCTGAACAGACTCTTCAAGTCACTGACATTTGCTTTTATTTGCATAAGGTGGTTTTCTGAGGCTTCTCTTCCCTGTGAATAAAGAAAAAATACCTGCAGAGAGTGATTCAGAGCAGCAGCCTAACTGTAAGTGCTCTGATTCATCTGCTGGAGGAGTGCATCTCTCTTGGGTGACTCCAGATGGAATTCATGGGCCTGCCTCCCCAGTCCAACTTTAGCCTGCATGAATCTTGCCTGCTTATTTTTCTTGTGAGTTCAGTTAGCCTGCATGGATCTTACCTGCTTATTTTTCTTGTGAGTTCTGTTCTTCTGAGTTCATAAAATATTTAAAACTTTTTTTCAGAGTATTTCTGGTAAATTCAGTAATGTGGTGCTCTCCTTTTATTGCAGAAAACACAGCAGTCACCTCAGTCTTGGGCATGCAAACAAAAAAGTGAAGATTATTGTGTGGAGGCAATGAAACTGTCATACCCGGCTCTACAAGAAACTGAAATATTATACAGACTTGACAAGAAAACATACCTTTGTTTTCCAATAAGTTATAGTTTTGAAGGAAGATGATAAAATAGTATTAGAGAAAGAAGGGGAAAACAACTTACAAAGTACCAAAATAGGGTTTAGCTCTTCAGATTGCTTAATTAGCATGCCTTGCTGGTTTTGTTTTCAGTTCTCTTGTTTCTTGTTCTGTGATATATCATCACTACTAGTAGAAAGGAAATTAATTGCTCCTGAAGCTTTTACAGCAGAAGTTAGAGACAATGCATTCAAATTTAATGACTCTGTCACTCAGTTGCTTCTTCTTTCACTTTATATATAAATGAATATTTGGTCTCTGCATGGTTATATCCATGCTTTTTGGTATGCATTCTTCTCTGAAATATTGAACTGTTTAAAATAAAATTTTGATTTAAAATACTCAGCTTCCTAATTGGTATCTTCTATTGTGTTTTGTCTAACAACTTTATTGTTCTCAGTGAACCACTCTGAACTGCTTTGAAAGGTGCGCTGTGAAGAACAAGCTTCATTTAGGTAAAAAAAAAGTAAAAGGTATGTGAGAAATGATTGTGGCTTATCTAAAAGGAGCTCCCTAATTGCATATTCTCAAGATAAATTGAAGTTCTAGGAAATTATGGTACAAAGAAAAATAAAGGTCAGAACAACAAGTGAAGCTGTCACATTCCATTGCCTGCAGTACTAAAATATTAACTATGCCTGCCAGGGTACTTGTGGTGTGTTAATAAATCATTATGTTTGACTCTGGTGAAGTGTTCCTGTATAACAAAGTAGACCATATCCTCAGAGAATGATGTCATTCTGTTTCAGATTAATGTATAATCTCTTTCCTTGGTTTGTCTTAAACGTATTTTGTACATAACACTTTTCTATTGTCAGGTGTTGGATGGAAATTAATTACTCTGACAGTTCAGTGACAGAAGCCTCTGATACTGTTATACTGAATTCAATTAAATTTCCACAAGATATGTTGTTTTCTGCATTGTTTTTCTTAGCATCACATGTCCCAAAGATCAAATTGCCATCTAAAATTACCAGTTTACTAATTTGATTTTTTCCTTTTGCTGCTAAGATAATTGATCTCTTCATTGTTAGATCATTTCCTTCTTGAGCTCAAAATGATGATAATTAGATGCAAGAACTATAGAGAAAAGACCAGCTTTAGAGGAAAATCAATTGCAAGTGTATGGGTGGATGATAATTTTAGTTACATTATCACTATAATATGTATCTATTTAAAAGCTCTTTCTAGATGCAGAAACAGTTTGAGACAAGGACATTCTAGAGAAAACTGGGGTTTTGTGGGGTATCTGATAGAAGAAAACAATCTGAATAGAGAGCAACTTTATTCAGAACACTCCTTAATTTCAAAGGTAAGCAGAAACATTTTTGCTTAGCATCCATACAACCATTTCCATGCGGTCATTTCTATATGGCAAATAATTTTGACAACTGCCCCTAGTTCCACAGAGTTGTTGGGGCTGTACCCCATTTTAGGTAGCACTTCTGTCAGCAGATTCCCAGAGCTGTCATGTCTTGCACGCAAAGTGTGAGACTTAATATGATTTACCCCTTTTCACAGTGCTCAGTAGCAGTGCATGGATCAAGCATGTTTTTCCTGCAGGTCCCTGGTATCTGTCCCTCCTCAAGATCTCACAGATCAGACAGAAATATTCAGCATGTGCCTGTCTGCCCAACCCTGATGCTGAGAGCCCCAAATGGGAGTGAATGAACAGGGCTGTGCTATAACCAGGACAAGGTACTTGTAGAAAGCATCTACCCACCAGAAGTGAAGTGCTGCAGAACTGTTCCCTGCTCCATGCTGTGATACACCTGGGGCTCAAGCCCTTCCCATGATTGCTGTGTTTAGACATATCTTTCTCATGGTCTTGTGGCAAGTGAGTTTCTTACATCAGGATCTTTTTCAGCTGAGAACTCTAAATTCACAGCCTTTATCTGCTTGAAACCTCTTTTATTTGTAAGAGCTAACCAGAAAGAGACAGGTCTAAACTGAGGTAGAGAAGAAAATCAACACTTTGTCATATTTTGTATTATGGAGCAGGTGAAATAGTTCCTAGAGATCATCATAATGTGATTTTTTAAGAGCTAGAAATAGTTTTAATCATATTTCTGAAGGATAGAGCCATTTTATAACATTTTAAAATAGGCCAAATTAGCTTCAGATTAAGTGCCTCTATTCTAAGACCTTTAAGGACAGACTGGGGAAAGACTCTCCTTTCTTAGTACTTGTTCCTAAGCTGATCTCAGAAGGATGTGGGCCTATATGTTCTTTTACCTGACATGGCTTAACAGTTCTTGTGCACCCAGCTGGCTGATGGGGTGGGGTTCACTGTACTTAGTGCAAATTCTCTCTAATCCTTCCCACGTTCCCTGGTTCAACTCTTAGAAATAAGAGTGTGCCCCAAAATCTTGAAATAGATAAAAATTAGCCCTAGGAAGATGCAACAAGAACCAGCTATTTTCATACACACAATGAAACATCTCTTTTCTTCTAGGACCTTGGAATTAGAATGACTCGAGGAGTTACAGAAATGTCACATTCTGCCTTTCTGCAGTAATGTTAATTTCAGTCATTGGCCTTATTTTTTTCACAGGTCTTTCCCATTAATTTTAATTATAGACCCTCAAAGGAAGAACATGTGCTTAATGGCCTCCAGAGCTACACCAATTACAATGAAAAGCATAGCAAACTAGCAGTACAGTATATTAAGGAGATTCAAAAATCGTCAGTTTTGGTACCTTCTCTTGCTAGTGACAACAAATTCAAAAGTCCAAGTAAAATTTACCTCCTTACTGCATGAATCCTTTTTCTCCCTCTGGTAAATGATAACATTTCTCCTCTTCATGAAGAAAAAGCTCTAATATGAATCTGATTTGGAGGAATCTCCTTTGGCTCAATTTGACACCAGTGTTCTCACCACTGTCAGCACAATACTGCATATAAAGACTGATAAACTACATTCCCTCTTCTGGCTGCCATACTTTATCCTAAAAATGGAACCAAATATGTCACAAATAAATAGTGACTATCTTTTTATACTAAAATTTATTATAATGCATATATATATAATTAAGGATATATGACTTAGGCTATTTCCAAGTAGTTTTTGTTTTGCTTTTTGTCTAGGAAAGATATCTGAATATGGTATTTTGATAGCAAGTACTTCATTCTCGTTCTTTCAGGGAATATTGTATTAAATTGCTAACAGATCCTTTTCACAGCAGCACTATCATGTTTCCCTGTAATTTCAGCTTTGATATATTTTTTAAATTAAGAAAGTGTCTTTGTTTTCAAAAAGATCCCAAAGCTTTCTAAAAATGGTTACAGATTAAAACACAAATTAGGTATAAAGATACCAATTCTCATGTGGAAACATCCTTTTGTGGATGAGGAGATGGGGGAATTAGAAATTACTTGCTTGGTTTTAAAAGAAGATTGCAAAAGGAAAAAGGATAGAAAAGGATATGGTGATTACAGGGACCTTTCAGTAGCAATTTGGAATCTCACTGTAACTGTGTTTGGAACTTTATGAATGAGAATTGGGTTTTTTATGTTTTGGGAAGAATCAGAGTGAACAGCTGTCAGCAGATTCTTACATTAAAAGATAAGCCAAAGTTATATGTCTTCTAGGTAGTTCTCAAACCCTATCTTGAAATTACTCTGTCACCATAGTAACCTTCTAATGGCTAAATGGTACCTAAGTGTCCCACATAACCAGAGCATCTTCTTGACCCCACAACTTTGAATTTTTAAGTTACGGAGTTTCCTGGCTTAAAGGGAGCTGTTCAGACTGTTCTCTGAAATGAACACATATGTGTAAACACTAGAAAAAGGGAAAAAACAATTAAGCTAAAGTAAAAGGTTTTACATAACTCATTGGAATAAACTGTCCAGAAAAAGTACAGATATGGAGAGGTCTAAAACACTAAGACACAATTTTCCAGAACAATTTCTAGTAAGTATTGTGGATCCAAAGGGTCTTATAGTGAAGTATATTATATGGGTACCTGCCAAAATGATACTTTCCCTCCTCCTTGTCCAAGGTAACAAAGCACGGTCTACATGCTGAAGACTGCCATCAGAAAAATCAAATTAAATTATTTCTGTGTGTTATTTCTCAGGGATCTCTTGGGACATTCAGAGTACAAGCCTTACAAACCTAGCAGGCAAATTTCTTGCCAGTTTTTCATAAAGCCTTCACAGTCACTGCTGCCTTACTGGAAATGACTGGACAACACTCCATCAAAATGCAAGCCTTGTACACACACACACGGACGTCTAAGCAGACATGCACACAGACCTCACAGCCAAAGCTCCAGCATGTGACATGGATGCAGCTTCAGGTGGAAATCACGGCCTGAAATGCATGTGCAACCCATTAAGGGAGAGGATACATTTCAGGTCACATGCCAGTACTCAGTTCATAATGCTCATGTTCTTGTTCAATGAAGAGAAGGGACAAGGAGGTGACCAAAACACCGAGTGTCTCTCATACACCATATCTGTAACAGATCTAACTTTAGTATTTTTCCCTTACTGAACTCCAGCAAATAAACAGTCAAAAGGAAAGTGCATCTTTTCTCCTTCTCCTCCAATCAGTATAAGGACATATTTCACTACAATTTTGAGTCTCATCAAGCCTTTGAACAAATTCAAGCTTAGACTTAATGGTACTTCAAAATTTAAAATGCAGAAGAAGGCCCTTGGAAATTTTGCTGATCACAAAAGCATTAAATGGCCAGAAAACCTCTTAAAAATTTTATTTACAGTTCACATTCAATTCAGGTTATTAGGGGAAGTCATAGATTAGTATATCCTCCACTTATAAAATACATATTTATAAGGTTTAGATGAATAATTCACAGAACCCATGTACTGCTCTGCTCCTGAAGGAATATTTGCAATCAGATCTTGTTTTAGAGGATTTCTTTGTTACTTGAAATGACTAAATCAATGTATTTGTGATTAAAATTTTTATTCTGTGGCTTGCCTGTGACATTTTTTCAGAATATTTGATATTTTAGTTGTAGCAATAGGTCAGATAAATCATGTGCTGGTATTTTCTTGCTCTGATTTGATTGATAAAAGAACTTTTCTAAAATCAATTGCCATGTAGGAGGACAGAATATTCAGTTTCTGTGAATACTTGTGCATGTGATTTTGAAATCTGTTTTTCACAAACATTTCTACCAGTGTGATTTGATGGTATCAATATTTGAACAAAAGAATTATAAGCCAATAGCAATCATGCCAAAGCAAAATATGAACAAATTTTTAGAAAGTCTTTCCCTCTATATTGTTTCAACTTGAAATAATTAGAAAGAAATTAGAGAATTTTTGTAGTCCTTTTCTATGTAATGAGACTAGAAGCCAGCTTCTATTCTGCTCTGACAGAACTATCTGCTAGTCCTTATTTCTTTGAAAAACTAAATAAAGTCCTTGCATCTGTGTGTACCTCACTTCAGAAAAAAATAATACATTTTTCTTTGCTGTACTTAGGATAGGTCCAAGAGTATGACTTACCACAGTCGTTTCACAAGGAGGAAAAGGACCACTAATAACATCCCTTCCAAATTAATAGTTAAGCCAGGACTACACATTATTTTCTCCCCTCTCATTGCTGAAACTTATGGAACAAACTTCTATTAATGATAATTTACAAGCTTGACAATATTTTTTTCAATTTTATTGCCCAAAGGATGATATAGCATGGCACAGCAAACTGAAGAATTCTTTTCTGGGTTTGAGCAGTCCTGATCAGTCTTTTCTGTTTGTGGCTTTTTCTTTCTCTTGGCTGTGAGTTCTGGCAGCTGGTTACAGACCATTGCAAGCTGGGATGTTCAGCTTTCCAAAGAGTGGAACATCATTCTAAGATGGAGAATGGATGACACTGATCTAGGGCTCAGCTTCTCAGATCTCCATAGCTCTGCCTCAATTCTTTGTGTTCATTTAGGCATATCACTTTCTTTACTTTTGTTTCTATGTGTAAAACAATTCAAACAATTTTTCCCTATTTTCTGCAAGGACAACCTAATGTTAGTGTGGTGGTTTTCTAAGTGATGCAGAAGGGACTGTAGAATGGATCCAAATGATAAACATAAACAAAACCTTCTGCACAGATGTCATTGCCTGACTCAGAGATGAGTGTTAAATTGTCTGAGTGTCATACCATCAATCTCTGAGTGTCAAACTATCAATATTGCATGAAACAAGAATTTCAGAGTGTTTTAGAGTGCAATACATTTTCCTAGCAACTTAGAAATATTTTTATGAAATCTCCCTTTACACTAGTTGACATTCCAATAAAAGCCACTTAAACATGAAGCCTTGTGCTCTAGTCGTGTAACAAAGGCAGGTTGTACAAAGAGCCATTTATCTCTTTTGTGTCTCTTTTTGTGACTCAAAGAACAAATTGTTCTTCTGTCATTTAATGATAGACATCCATTAGGAACTTTCAGGGGGAAGATCAGCCTTCCTCAGGTGACCTAGGCTTGGAGTACTGCAGAGAACTCTCTCTACAGATGGGAGAACACGTTGAAAACATTTGCAAAAGGCAGCAGAGTGGTTGTTCTTCCCAAGGCTCTGCAAATTACTGTGGGAAGGACGAGAAAGACGGTGTCTGTGACACCCCCTGCAGAAAATGTTCTTCTCTGTGACAGTCACCTAGCTAAGAAAATTAAGCAGAACATGATGAGCTGGTCCTGTCGTGTGAAATACCATAAAGCACCAGGCTATTTTAATGAAAACTGACTTCAGCTGTATACCTGAAAGAAATGTATTTGACAGAATGAGAGCATTTCAAATGTTGTTTTTTTATAAAAAAGACAATGATGGTAAGTACTTTATATTTTATATTGCACTGTGAGGGTGGCAATGACATTAACGGATAGCAGGTTGGTTTTTTCATAACAGGGTCATTAGATTACTTACTACTGGAAATCACTATTATATTCAAAATCAAATGTATGCATTTATCCTTATGACTTTGATCACTTGGCATATATATATATATATACATATATATACATATATATGATGTGCATGCATATGACTATGTGTGTGAATAAGACATGCATATTTGGTGAATAAAACAGAAATGTAGAAGCCCTGATGGGTGCTGATTTTCATCCATTTCCTCTTTGGAAAAGATCCAGTAAACATTTGGGATGTAAATATAGTGTGTTGGTCTATTTTTGCAGTGTGTGTGTGCGTGTGTAATATATAAAAATTATACTCATTCTCATTCATATATATGTGTAGGAACACACCCCAGATGTTCACCTCTTAAGCCTTTAGGCTGACTGTTTCAACTCTGTGGGAGAAAGGATGATGGAATATGTATGAGCTTTTTCCTCGATTGTGTTTGTTACAATGTCAAAGTACTGGCAGCTGTCCTAGTGGAAATATGAGTAAATCTGGCAGACCATAGTCTGAAATTAGTTCTTCCTACACCCAATTGTCTTATTTTAATTTTTTTAAATATTTTTTTTGTATTCATCCCAGCCACACTGAGCTTGTACATGTATCAGGTAACCACCACACCTTTTGCAAGCTGTTGAACATATTTTCTTTGGTGCGGTGGACAATTACTAGTCCACAGTTTGGGTTTTTCTACTTTCATAGATGTTCCTAGAGAAGTACTTGTATTTTTGAATAATTTAAGAATGTTTATTATATTAGCACACAAAATGTGTCGCTCTCAATGAACTCAAATTTTGCTTCTGTATTTAGTGACTTAGAATGAAGTCTGTGAGGGAGGTTGGCTCTCAGTCCATCAGTGGTTCAACAGAATGACTCATGTCAGACCCTTGCATTATACTTATACATCATTCTTGCCTGTCTGTGCTTCTGGGCTTCTGCTTGTTATTCTCTACTTGAGAAAGATGACTTCAAATGGAAATTATTGCTTCTTTCACTAACTGCAATCCTTGCTGTTTTCAGACTCTTTGGAACTTTAAAAATGTCTGCTTCTTTGTCTGTATATTCTGTACTAATCTGCATAGACTAACTGCTCAAAAATCAGGGATAAGACTTATAAATTATTTTATTTCAAATGGGAAAAAAAAAAGGAAAAATCACATGGGTTTTCGTTTGCCTTGACTTTATTTGATTTCTCAGGGAAAACTTCCTATTTGCAGGAACATCCCGCCCATCATTAGCTGTATGTGCACACACTCACACCTATATGTATATGCAAGCCTACCTCATTCATAGCTGGTGGAGGTTCCAGTGAGACAGCAGTAAGGCTGCCTACAGTGTTGCACATTTAAGACCTGAATCTACCTAATTAAATTTGGTCTTGTAAGCAAATCATAAAAAAAAAAAAAAGCAGGATGTGAATAAGTATCTTTCCTAGTGCCTGTAAGATGAGAAGTTAGTACCTCTCATCTAGTAGTTATGCTTGCAGTCCCTAAAAGAGCTCTTGAGACTGTTTCTGCAGAATTCTGCTTGCCAGAGACATGACCAGAGCTCTTTGTCTTCTGTGTGCAATATCTAGGGAACCTCGAAACAGTCCATATATCTAGTGGATATCTGCCTACTGAACTTCAAGACACACTTGTTTTGTCTTTGCTCATGTGATACAGAAAAAAATTTGTATAGAACCTCAAGTAGGGTGTTTCACTTTCACAGCTTTCAGAATTGGTGAAGTATGCTGAAGTCCCATAAAGTGGATGAAATAATCTAGGGTAAAACAACGCAAATAATTCTCTTCCCCAGGCACATTTACAGGAAAAAATATTAAAATCGAATACATTTTGTTTATGTATTAGATATGACAACAATGAAAGAATAACATAGAAAGGCAAAGTGTTTTCATTAATGATAAATTTTAGCATAGGTAGAAAAGTCAGATCACCTGGATTTATGGTCAGCTTGTTTTAACAAATATCATGAAACCAAATTAACAAGGAAATGCGTAGTTAAGAAAATCAGTGGGTCATATTTGCATGTGCATTATTTCCATGTGTTGTCCAACTGAAGTTTATTTGCAGAGAACCTATGAGTTCTGTGACATTTACTCATTTATCCTTTGGCTCAGTGTAAACTTAACAATTATAAATAGATACACCCATATATCCTTATTCTCCAAACAACTTAAGTGTCTGCTAGTTTAGTGAGATTCAGAATGTACTTCATTACTTTAGTGTATAACAAGGGTTGTACCTTGTGCTAATGTTTAAAAGTATGCAAATTTTTCATTGCATTAAGGAATTGGGTACCAAAAGGCCATCTGTGATTATGGTGCTTCTTTTCCTTAATAAAAAATTTTTGTTTTTACTTATTTGTTTATTATGAAAAATAAGTCATCACTGTGGGAAAGAAAGCAGCCTCATTTTTCTACATTTAGAAAAAAAAAAATCTATACAGGCTGGTATAATTTGTGGGCAGGTGAATTAATTATAACATAATATACAGATTTTTGTCTTTATGCTTTCCATACTCAGAAACTGAGTGTCTTTAGTCTGTTTATTTATACTTCTGAGCAACTCTCATTCTAGTATTTCACACAAGTTCTTGCAACACTTTAACACATTTTGTGTTAGGATTTAAGGTCCAAATTTTGCAGAATGTCAGCAAATAAGAAGATTGTTCTATGTCTGTTTGATATAAATGCAAAAAATTCCACAAGGAGACGTTGTCACTGTCTAGGCAGGTAAAGGTTTTGACGTCTGTTTCATTTCATCTGGGCACTAACTAGAAAGTTATACCATACATGATTGATTCAGAAGATAAGTTTTGCACAACAATTCATTTTTTTCCCTATATAATAACATAACAATACAGGCTGAATTTTCCTTATATGTATGCAGAGGTACCTTAAGGTTCTGCCTACCCTAGACCTAGTGGTACTAAAGGATTACAAAATTATTTTAACTGTCAAACATTTAAAGGTGATCTTACTTGTGAACACATATACATAGAGTGCTAGTTCTTTATATTAAAAGGCATTTTTAACTTTGCAGAGGCATGATACTGCTGAACTTGCCACAATTTATCTCTGTGTCAGGTCTCTGTCCAGGCTGTTTTCGGAGTCAGAGACACAAACAGCTGCATATTTTTTCCTAATTTTCCCTCCCAAGTGGTGGCAGTACAGTTGGTTTAGGTTCATTTTTTTTTTTTTTTTAATTTACCCTGTGGGCTATTAAATATATGTCGTTGTGCACAGCCTGCTTGGCTCAGCATTCAGTCCTGCAGCTGATGGATGCTTAGGTGGTTTGCTTAAAGCAAAAACAGAAATAAAGATTGATTATAAGCTAAGCAAAACTAACCCACTTGCCTCACAGTGTGCATTTCATTCCCTCGCCTCTGTTGTAAATGGTTCAGCGCTGCGGAGGGGCGTGTGTGGGGGTCCCCTCGGTCCCCTGGAGCCAAGGGTGTGCCGGCAGTCCCACGTCCCGCGGGGAGGGCTGGGGATCTGCAGCACCAGGGACAGCGCCTCAGGCCTCGGCTCCGCCCGCAGGGCTGCAGCTGGCCAGCTGTGACAACGGGAGCTGAACCTGAAGAGGTATCTTTTTCCTTCACTACCAGCCGTGATCATCACTACCGGCTCTAATTCATTACTTCGAACAATAAAACACATTTGGAGGGTTAAGGAGAAGCTCCTGTCTCTCTGAGTCTCTTTGATCAAGGATTAATGTTTATTTTTCAAAATTAGAAGGCTGGAAATTTGAGGTAGAGGGACATTGGACTTCTTGAGCATGAAGCTTGCCCGAATATTCAATTTGTCAAAGAATATTTATCAGTCTGATGGCACTGTCAGCAAGAACAGTTCCTTCTTGTGACAGTAGGACGATACTTTGGCATTGCAATGGATTAAACACTTGCATCTATATAACAGGGACTACATGGAGAAAATTTTAAAAAGTAACATGAAGAAAATTTGCCTTACCATTTTTTTTCCTCAGATATTGCCTGTAAACTATCCTAGTTTTGAGTTCATAGCTCAACAGAATTAGCCTGTTGTCTCATCATGTTTTAAATATGAGATCTGAGTATATCTTACATAGAATGAAAAACTATAAGACTATGCAGCACAAGCTACCTAGCCTTTTTGTCTTTTTTTCTTTTAATCCTCCTGTCCCATTAACCCCATCTAGTAACCATAGATGAGCACCAAACTGGATGTAATACCATTTGAAAAGGATAAATGTATTTCTTAAGTAAGAAAGCTCTCCTTTGATAGCTCTAGAATCCAGGTTTAACTTTTGCATCCTTCACTTCCACCCCTGCAGGCTTTGATGCTGCCAATAGCAGACTGTCTTCCTGGCTACTTCTAACAGGAAAAGGTGGAGAAGAAGGAATGCTTCCAGCACACTCTTTCTTCTCATGGCAGCAGAATCTTCTCATTGATTTAGCTGTTAAATAATTCAGAGGCAACAACCATCTGTTTAAGTGAATGTCCTGTTTCATGTCTCCCCAGGGAAAAGGCAGCAATCTGGAAAGAAACATCAAATGTGATTTGCTGACTTTCTTACATAAAGACTAACAGTTAAGATATTTTGCTCCTACATTTTCTTTCCCTTGAGCTGAAACTTGGTAATTCAGTCTTTGGTACACCAGAGACTATAAATGGGGACAGTGGTCTTCCAAGGAACTAACTTCTAGGAAAAAGAACTGTAAAGATCAAAAAGGTTTAGTTCCATAAATACTCTTGAGAGTTTAAAGAAAAAAAGCAGACATGGGAGACTTGATTTCAGGGACTTTCAGATACCTACTGCATTTTGGATGCAATAATTTTCTGCATGCCTACTGGCTTAGTTCTTCTGAATTTGTGTCAAATTTAAATCACTTTGACATCAGATTCACTCTATGCCAATTAGAAAGAAGCTTTTTAAAACTAATTACTGATTAATGATTCAAAATTTCATTGAATAATATCAATCTGAGTCCACACTCAGATTAATTACTCAGTTTAGTAATTCTGCGTTCTTTAAAACTGAGGAGTGTGTGAAATAATGATTTAGTGTGTCCTTGAGGGCTGATAATAGATGTGTAAAATCTGATAATCAAACATGTAAAATGTGTCTGCACCTGCGATATTCACGTTACTTTCTATTTAGTTTTGGTGGGACCATTAATTAATTAAGAGATGGATGCATGTCAGTGCTGTCCTCTCTTTCTGCCACTCCAAAATTGGAATAGACCAGATAATTTTTCCCATTCTGGTGTAGGGAGTTTCTCCATGTCAAAACAATTTTGAAAGACTGGGAGAGGAAAGAAACTTTGCCTGTGCTCAAATGCATTTTTCAGTAATGAGAGGAGAACCACAAAGAGAAGCATGTGTGAGAATTATAATCAGAAGACAAGTAAGAAAATATTACCACCATTATGATAACATTTTATAGTTTATAGTGTAGGTAATGTACTCTTTGCTCACTGGACTGTTAGTCACAAAGGGCTATGGGTCACATATGGGGAACTGCTGCTTTTTCAAAGTTTCCAAGTCTCAGAAATCCCAAAATGCTACATTTCAGCCTAGGATCCACCCCACCAAAACAATTTTTTAAATCGAAAGGTATTAAACCTTATCTAGTTTCTTGCCATCAGTAGTTAATGAGGAGACACTTTTAGAAGGTGACTCTAGACATCCTGTACCCAGGAGTCCAATGTAGAGGGGTTCAGTTTCATTCAGGAGTTGCCTATCTCTCTATATTGGAGATTTTCCAGAACATATATGGGTCTCTTAACCTAGACCACTCAATTTTAGATATAGCATTATATAGGGTAGTCCTACTTGTTTCCATGTCCATGTTTTGCATACAAGTCAACAAACTGAAAAGGGTGGCACCAGAACTATTGAGGCATTAAATTTCAAACCGATCCCTTCAGTTTTCTCATAGCTTAAATTCAGATTTTCTCAGAGCTTCAGAATTATGGGTTGTACACGGTTAAATAGAAACAAGCAAACCCACACATCTGCACCTACTACTTCCTTTACAGGGCTGCTCCTCCTCCTGCCATATGCTAGTGTCCATTCAGGTTTCTAAACCATTTCTATTGAGTGTCTTCCCTCATGGCAACTACTTCGAAAACTGAAGTGTTACCACACTACATTTCAACTACCTTGTTTTGAGTCTGTCCCATGATCTAAGAGAATTTCTCTATTTTGAAAAGTTTCCACTTTTGTTTCCCACTTTTCTGTGGGCTTCTCACCTGGACTGCTGTCTCACTTAGGAGGTACCTACCTTCTGCAGTGTAGGGTCCTCTACGGGCTGCTACACTGTTGTCTTCCATGGCCTGCGGGGAAATCTCTGCTTTGTCACCTGGAACACCTCCTTCTTCACTGACCTTGGTACCTACAGGGCTGTTCCTCTTGCATTTTCTCACTCCTTTCTCTCACAACTGCTGCATAGCAATTTTACTCTTTTTTAAATATGTTATCCCACAGGTGCCACCAGCATCATTGATTGGCTCAGCTTTGGCCAGCTGTGGGTTCACTTTGGAGACGCCTGGGGCTGGTTCCGTCTGACATGGAGAAGCCACATGTCTCTCTTCACAGAACCCACTCCTGCAGTTCTCCCTCCACCCTCCTTCCCTGCCAACACCAGGACAAGAAAATCCAATATATCTTCTAGTTTTATAAGTCTCTTGTGGTGGAAGATAACAGCAGCTGAGTATCTCTAAGATGTTAGAAGGAAGTATTTTTCTGTATTAGAATGACATGATTGATTGTACCAGTTCTCACATTATATGCTGATGAATATAGGTGAGGATTTGGTAACTGCTTTGAGAAACTTCAGTGTTAACTTTGCCCACTGATTATTTTGAGTATACAAAATTGTTTTTAACAGGTCTGAATAAGTACTGCAAAGTGATTTATTGCCTTCTGTCTGCACCAAAAAAAAAAATAAAAAAAAAATCTCTCTTCTCTGGAAGTCATTAGTCTTCTTCATTGGCAGAAAGTTTTGCAAATGAACTTTGAGAAGGTAATACATGTTATTCCTCAGCAGGTAATGTTCTGGGCTGCCGTACTGTAGTACTGGTAGACATGAGCTGATGTCTATGTATAACCTCATGTTTACCTTCCCTCAATGATGAGAACTTGCAGTTCAGTTGTAACAAATCTTAGAGAGTTCAAAATAGGTGTCATCACCTTGTTTCTACAGTATATCTATGCAGGAGCTTGAACAAAGGTGTAATTTGTGTCAAACTCATATGAAGATGTTTTGCATGACACATTTGTCTTTTTAATTTTTTGGATTAATATTCTCAAAAAGTACAAAATCTAAATGCATGCTGGATTATAACACAGACAGTGAACATCAGTGCTGGTGCTGATCTCAGCATCTTCTGGTTTACTCATAATTTTGGCATTCCTTGTCTGTCTGCAGATAACAATTACTTTCTTAATGTAGTCTCTTATCTTGGCAGCCAAGTAAATGTTGGACATTAGTGGTTTGAATATAATGAAAAGTTAAGTGTTTCTGGTTTCCATGAGTACATTTATAGTCAAACTTATCATCTGGCCGTTCATCATGTGTAGTTAAAAAGTGCTAAATTCCTTGATTGAATGATACCAAAAAAATTGACAGCCAAAAATCAAAAAATACATGAATAGGTAAATAAATCAATAAACCCAGCAATTAATTTCTGTTTTTCTTTTTGTCTTGGATATGCCTGCCTACAACCTCACCACTCCATAAAGTCCTGTCTGCTAAATACCCTGTTACATAACAGAAAATAAATATTTACTGCTTTCTCAAATTTGCAATTTAGTAATTATTTGTTGTAAACAGAAATGACACATTTTGAAGTGTAATGCTTTGCAAACTCATTGAAAGGCTCTGTATTTGAGGTTAGCACAGAATTTTGTTTCTCTTCTTTCTGCAGCATGTTCCATGATTCCCATACTCGCAAATCCTTTCATTAGTAATAAAATCATCAGACTTTTACATGGCATCCCTATTAATTTAAGTCTTTTCTTTCATCTTAACTTTCATTACAATTTAAAGATAAATCTAACTATTTAAAATTATCTTTATTCCCTCTCTTTCTTACTGTGTGAGTTTTGATGTATTATAAAGACAATTACTTTCTGGGAAGGTTTTGCTAACTGTTGGCATGTCAGAGGTAGAAAGATCCATGAGTCAGAGACACCTATATATGGAGGAGTGTTTAGTACGAGAAAGGGTAGCAAAACTTGACTTGTTATTAGCAAAAAACTAGGAAAAAAACCAAATAACTCCAAGTTTCATTCCTACAAATTAGAGTATAGAAAAGAGACGTTTCCATTTAAAGGAAACTTTAGAAAGGCCAAATTTTCTGCTTTACACTATAAAATCCTGGTCTTTGATGGGGTCATCATTGAAGAGTGATTTAATGGGAAAGCGCAAGTGGATGTCTCACAATATCACTCAAAATCCTTTCGGTAGATCCATGGCTACAACCACAGAATAATGCAAGAGGAAAGAGGAGCTAAGCAATGTTTTATAGTAAAGACCATCAATTTAAAGACCAACGAATTGACCTTAGGAATGTCTTAGTTGTCCAGATGAAAATATAAGGATATGTAAATGCATTTTAAGAAATTACTGAAAAAAATGTAAACGTTCAAGTTTTCATATTAAGAATGCAGTCAATACTAACTTATTTACAGAGAATTATAGGTAGAGAAACTAGAAAAGGCTTCTCAGCTTCCATGGAATTGAAATAAGGCTCTATTAGAAATTACTTTGAAACAAAAGGAATTGTGAAGAAAACATTTTCTTTGTGTGGGATTTATAACCACTTTACAGAATGTTGCAATAGGAACTTCCTCTGATTTGTTATAATTCACAAGGTCCAAACTAGCTCTGGTATGAACATAATTTTTATAGAAAGAGGATATAGTAGGTGAATGGAAGCTGACATTTGCTGACCAGAATAATAAAATCAAAATACTGGGAGAAAGGAGAGGGTTTCCCAAACACCTTTTGTAGAGAATATGCACCTTACAGCTTAAAGCAAATCAAAGTTACTCTGAAATGGATTCTGTTCACTTTCTACTGTCTAGAGAGTTTGATGAATATTATTGCAAAACATGAACTGTTAGAGTTACCTATGAGGCTACTGTGGATGAAGACGTGGAATGACATACATTAGGTGAAAAGGTCTCAGAAGACCTTGTGTGATTCCAAATGATGTATTGAAAGCCAAAAAGAGGACTCAAGAAGAAAAACAACTTAAAGAAGAAGGAAAGAGATGAATAAAAGTCAAAGGAATGCACAACCAATTTAATTCTTCCTCTCTCTTAAATCTAAAATTGAAGGTACACTGTTACCCTACCAATCCTGCAAAGCATCTGTTTTCATTCTCTTCACAGAAAGTTTTCTGATCAGAACTGAATTATTTCAGCTGCATCTGAAATTGCAGTTCCTAATCAAATGTTTCTCATTCCTAGATTTGTCTCTTTTCCACAAGATTTGTCATTCTATGTTAGGGAAACACCACCATTCCCCATATCCTGAATGGTGATACACTGTCTTTTTATCAATTAATATAGAAAACTCTGAAAGACCTTTCAGAAGGTCTCTTATTGATCATGGCACAACATTTTCTCTGCCACAGCTACTTTCTGTGTCTGAAAGTGATCAGTATGTAATTACTGGTACTGGTTCTAGAGAAGGCTATAGAACTAGACAGACTAATTAATTAGCACATCTGAAACTACAGTTGATGTACATTAAAAATGCTTTTAAATTATGGATTAATTACATAGATCTGGGATATTTTGCCTCCTTATGGTATTTCATTACAAAGACAAAAAAATTGTGGAATTCAAAGGTATTGCTCAAAAGTTGTTTCCTGATGTAAAGCTGTATAAGCTGTTTTTATAATCTTCAATGACAAATGAAATATATCTACCAGGTCAATCAGACATGCTACTGTGTAAAAGTCAGAACATGTTATCCTTTATTATTGCTTATCTAGATAAGATATATATTCAAAGATACTGAATATATACTTAGACTGTGCTCTTCCATCACTTAAAATTTAAGTGAAAGACATGCTTGCAGTTTTGTTCTGTCAGGTGGTGTCTTTGTAATTACTAATAAAGTAGTGTTTATTTTTTCTAGATTTGAATTAATAAATAATTTCTGTATTTCACTGTCATGCGAGTAATATGCATAATGCCTATACAACATGAATTATAATCTGCATTTGAGTGGTAGATGTTTCATGATATTAATCTACTTTCTTTGAGTAAAAAGCCTTGCAATGTATACTGTGCATAATCAGGCAACTGTTTATCCTGCTGTGCATATCATCAGCAGTTTTAAAAGTTGCCAGTCAAGAGGGTTTTAATTTGCCTCAAACATTTTATCTGTCTATGTATCCAGGAAACAAAAGGAAAGGAATATTTTGCACCTCTCCCTGTGCTTCCCCTTTCTTCTCACCCTGTTTTTCAGCAGACAGATGGAAAGGAACTATTCTTTGTACAGTTATATTGTAGAAAAAGGCAGGACAGACTTGTGACTGGGCTGAGGGAGCTATGACTTTGCTAGCATTGTGCCTGTGAATGGATTATGGTGGCAGAGAATAAAAAAATGTTAGCACTGCCGCCCTTCACGTTTTACTGACAGAGGGATGGTTCACAGTTCTCAAAACTGTTCACAACGTGCTGAGACTTGCAGCTCAAGACTGAAAATGTCAGGGGTTTTTTGACATCTAGATAATTCCCTAAATCTTGATGGGATTTTATTTGCATAAAAATTCTAAAGAACAATGTAAATTATTTGTTATCCAGTTGTTGTCTGCCAACTTGAATTTTGTGCTGCCCCGCCACAGTGAAGCCACAAGGCACAGCAGCCTTGCAGCCAAGCATCCATACAAAGATCACTAGCTACTGTTTTCTACCAGGAGACCAAGAATGCACATGGACAAAACACAGCACTGAGGCACTGTCTCTGATGATAAACCTGTAAGTGTTACTTAGTCAGATAATGACAGAGTAGTTGTACCAGAAGGCAATGGCAGTTTGGGCTTCAAAATTCAGAAGATCAGCACATGGCTAGATGACATTTCTGTCCTGGATATCAGAATACTTGTTTTGTAAGTTAGAATTTCAGTATTTTTGTGTTGTTTCCATTTAGTGCATACTTATCATCATCAAAATACTGTAAATAAGTGATTTACCTTTAAATAGAAATCAATGTTGGAGGTGAGAGCTGGCATTTAAGAGCTCTGCCAGGAGTGTAGCTGCATGAAAAACACTGTTCTAGCCTGTATATTTTTGATGATTATGATTATGCTCCTACAATCTTATATCATGTAATTCTCCACAGGAAGTTCTTGATGACAATTCTGAACTTCAAGATTGTCAGTTTAAATTTCACTCATTTTTTAAAAAGAAAAAAATCTTCCCCATGAGAAAATTGTGAATTTCTGCAGATGTGAAATAAATCCCAAACTCTATAACAGTAAGACTTTATTTTCTATTCCTCAAGAACATCAGTGCTTTGTGACACCTTTTAAAGTTAACATTTAAAATGGTATTAAATGTCCTTTTCTTCAAATGTTTTTTTCAGCCTGGGTGTAGGTAAGTAGCTTTTACAATATCTTCCTAATCAGTACCTATATACCCTGGTGGATTTAACCCTTCTGTCAAGTGGGTTCCCTGTTGTAGAAAATTCTGTTTATTTGTACCGTTACATTAGCCAGGAAATTAATGGAATTCAGATCTCCTATGATCATCCTCTAAGCCTACAATATTAACTTTACCATACTCAAAAATAATACAAAGAAGAAAACCTATTTATCGTCCTCTAAGATCTCTTTCCAGCAAGCAAGTTCCTATATTAATAAATACAGCAAAATACATATTTCATATCAGTGCTTCCATAATACAATTGTTTTTCTGAGTACATAGAGCACTTGCACAATAACTGGGCCTTAGGTTCCTATTGCATTCCTTGTCTGTCTTTATTGTTATCTAGTGCTGAGCCCTATCAACAAGCATGCACTTCCTCCAAAGAAAAAGAACTCTAAGGACTTGAATGGTAAGCCAAAGTCTGCTGTCAAATTATTTCTTCATACTCTGTCTTTACGATAGGGGTACATGGTGCATATTCAGTCCACCCCTGTAGTGCTAGTGTAGGCCTGTTCAGGCAGCAGGTCATTCTGATCAGGTCATGTAGCAGCGTACCTGGCAGAAGCTGCTGCTGCGGAACTTCAGGATTGGTGGGAAGAGACCCAGGGCAATGCCCTCTGAACCTTCTCCCTCCAAAATCTGAACTCCCTGCCTGAGCTGTGGTAAAACCCCATATTTCCCTTGTGTCACCTGTATCCCCAACCTCAGGTTCCATGTATGGTTATGCCCTGGAAGACTCTACATGGTCATGTCCTGGAAAGGTCTCTCTGGTCACTTTGAACCAGGTGTCTTCCCATTGGGTGTCCCCTGGTACCACCTCCCTTTAAAAGACCCCTGCAGAAATTCCTCACCCTCTTTTTTGTCCTGGGTTAATCCAGCCACCTGGATGTCTCTGGACTTCCTCCCTGGACCCTCACAACAGAACACTGGACTTACAATAAAAAGGCAATTATCCCTGAGAAGAACCCTCTGTTGCCTTTCATTCTTGCCAATGCCTGAACACCACATCTGGGGTAATTCTCAGTCCCAGAAACAGGTCACCTGCTGTAGCAAGAACTCTGTACTTTGGGAGAGTTGTAAAACCATTGCAACCCGTCCCAGCAGGGATTTCGCTTGCATAAAGGATGCTGTAGCTACCTTGAGAGCTCTGGGTTAATCGTCCTTAAGGTCACATACGAGTAGAGCAAAGCAAGGACAGTTTTATCCTGGAGAACATATCCTGTCCTGGGTTTTTCCTTAACCAAATATGCATCTTTTGAGTTGAAAATCAGTTCCAGCAAACAGGAAATAATACAGATGGAAAATGACTGGGAGATAGTGATTCACTCTCAAGACTGCTTTTAATTTTGTGCAGATAAAACCAACATGTGAGTGCAGTCAGTGGTTCAAAATATGTTTGAATATAAATATATTCAGCGCTCTTCTCTCCACCGTGGCAAAGCAGAATAAGAGAATTTTGCACATCAGGTCCTTAGACTCAGACAATGAATTTCATTCTTCATAAAGCACTCAAGGTTGATTCATCTGCTTGGCAAGCTCTCATGAGCCCTCACGATAATTCTACTGATTTTAGTGAAGGTAAATCATTCGTGAGGACTGTTAAACTGACCTTTCTTATTAAGAAGAGATATGCTGAGGAGTCCACACTGGTTGCTGGGTGGTGTTATACTGGCATTCTGTCTGAGAAAGTGGGTACATTTTGGACTTGCTGAAGTTTTTGGAAGGTTAGAATACCCAGTCTCAAATTCAATAAACTTCAGTAATCCAGGTGTCCATCATAGTCCGCCAATTTGGCAAACATTATGCCTGGTCCATTATCCAAACAAAAATAATTTTTTGAAAGGCAGAAAACCATTCATGATTAATACCCTACAAAATGAACTGTTGAGAAGATGCCATGACAAAAAGCACTCTGCCCTTTTTTTACCAGCTACTCTAGCAAGGGGTAAAAGCTGTGTTTAATGATGTGGAAAGTATTTCTTAGTATCTCAGCATCATTGCCTTGGCTGTCAAAATAACCATTCATTTGTATGGCATGTGTGCATCTATATAGATAGCTTTTTATGAAAATGCTTTGAATGCCATGCATTGTTGTCTTGCTAGTTTGTGGAATTCACATGGTAACTTCAAAGGAGAATTACATGAATTTGAACTGCATGAAGCCCTAACTGGAATGAACATGATGATTCAGATAATTCCTGATGATGATCTCAGAGAAAATTGGACATTACCTAGATTCTTGTACAACAAAATTACCCAGTTACCTCTGGTCTTTGAGTATTCATCTGCAGCAGACCAGTTTTCCCTCTAAGTACTACTGCACACTCGGGCTGACAATTTGGATGTGATTGCAGTGTACTGGTCTTTAATGCTATTATTGTCATATGGTACTTTGTGCTCCTATAACAGGTCTGTATGATATTGGAAGTGGATAGAGACAATGGACATCCCACGGAAACAGAGCAATCCACCTACGTTATGCTGGATGCTGCTCTTACCATATTCAATGGTAGTGTTCTTAATTATATGAATGGAAGCAGTATTGTGTCTGTCTGTGCAAGAATAAAAATGAACGGCAAAGAAGAAAAGATCTGTGTGAATCACACAAAAAATCACTTCTCAGTGTTTGATTTTAATAAAAGATTGTTGGAAAAAGGGAAAAAGGTAAGACTAGGAATGTAATTTAACTGTGGTTAGACAGCTCTTGTCAATATAATTTGGTCACATGAACTTCCTTTTGTAATAAAACATTTACAATTGTCCTTCATGAGGTCTGCCTTCCTCTGGAGAGTCTGGCTTATCAGTTTAGGGATTGTGGCCTTTAGTGTCTGGCGTTGTGAAAAGCTGTCTGGTGCTTCTATGATTGTTATTGCTGCTGTGTGAGTTGGACTTGTGATCGACTTCGACCCAGTCCTGGAAAATGCTGTTGTTTCCACCCATGGTCCACATTAGAAGAGATCTGACTGGTTAGCCTTCCTTCATTAAGATACTTCCTTTTCTTTCCTGCAGTCTCCAAACTCTCCTCAGATTCACAAATTCAGGTGCTCTCTTACACAAACAATTATTTTATATTTTCGTATTTGGTTCATATTCTTTCACTACAATGATTTGTTGTCTGCTTTTGGTATCTGCCTTCCATCTGTGTGAACTGCCATTTTTAATGAAGTACCTTTCAGGAATACAGAACAGCTTACATGTAGGACAGACCATTTGGAAACCTACAGGTTTCCATACTCTGTAATATGTGTCAAATTCTTGTCTCATATTAAATTAATGCGAAATGAAATTAAAAAGTGAAAATCAAGTCAGTGTTAGGATTCAAGCCACGCTCATGTTTTTACAACTTTACTTTCAGAATTCCTTAGTAACAAAATATCATGAAGACAAGTACAAAAATCAGAGATGGAAGATATACATGAATGCAGGAACTCAGAACAGATGAGATTTTTAAGAAGAACAAAACACAATTAAAATGTGATTCTAATTGATCAAAATGGAAATTGCAACACAAAAGAATAGGCCAAAAGATCAGATATTTATGGTGTTTGCTTTCTTACCTTCCTAGCTGTTGTGGTATAGCACTTTAGAAAGGTCTAGAGCTTTCAGATATGAAGTATTATTAAAGTACAAAACAACAGCCTACTCTTAACTTTGAAACGTTGATAAGGTACTGTAGACTCAAGAGCATACTGGATATGAAACACAGGATAATATTTTTAAAAGACAATATAAGAGTAGGTGTAATTTTTTTTTATTTCATAATAGATTCCTAACTTATATTACAAATTTTATATATTCTGCTTAGTGAGTAATTCAAATATTTAAGTATCAAATTGAAAAAAAGGAAGAAAAAAATAAAAGGAGACACAGGAATTATTTCTTTTATCTGAACTGTGTGAAACTTACATTTAAAAATGGCACATAATAAGAATGTGACTTTAGAGGTTTTTTGTACTTATTAAGAAAACACGGATTAAAGCAACTTCAATAAACTCACTATGTTTAACATCATTTTTGCAACACTTTGTTATATTAAATCCAGTTGTATTTCTTTATGACATTAAATTAAAAGAAACATTCATCCAAAACACAAAGGTGCATGTTGTTCAAACCAAAGGCATGCACAGACAAAGGGTTTTCCCGCATACTTGTTTGTGGAGGGTTTTGCCTTATTTTAGGAGCAAATGTCTATTATTGCTGTTACATAATTTAATTCTGGATTTAAATGATTACTCATATTTTTTCTGAATTCCCTGTGATAGCCTTTTCTGTTGAAGACAAGTAGAAATGCCAATGAAGGGATGTTTGCAGTAGTAAGAGAAGTAAATGGCAGTTTGGAGCATGGTGAACAGTATTGGACAAAGCTGTGTAAGTCCTGTAGGTGATGTTGTGAGGGACAGAACAATGCAAAATGAAACACAAGAAGGGCAGATAGCTGGTAATAAGGGACAAAGAATGAGAAAGGAAGAGGTTTGGAGCCTCAGACATGGGTGTCAGAGGAGCTGGTGAGTGATACTCAGCAAAACACATCTGAGAACATCCACTTGTCCTAGAAGGCATCCATGGAGGTGGGGACATAGTACTGCTTGAAGGCATGACTGGCAAGGGAGTAGAATTTTTTATAAAACCCCATTCCCCATTGTATTCCTCCTCGAGGTGACAGGAATGGACAGCACAGACAGAGCCAGGATGAGAAGATGGATTGAGTTTGTTGGGCCTCTGACAGAGGAAGAAAGAGGTGCATGGTCTAAATCTCAGCATGAGGATCTGGAGGAGTTAGCAGAGTGACAGTGACCTGAAGCACAAGTCTGTCTTGGTCTACCTTTAGCCACAGAAGACTCATGAGTCCATGGAGAGGGGGATGTGCCCATGACCACTGACCTCTGAAGGAAACTCCTGTATGTGCCACCTGTGGCCTGAAGTGCAAGTGTAGAATGGTTCTGAGGAGGTCTTCACACACACATCATGACTCTCCCCTCCTTCCCAGATAACAAGATGTACCATCTCTTGGTGACTGGCAAAATGTAAGGGTGATAAAATGGAGGGTCTGGAGGACAGACATAAACAGATGATTGTGAAGCTCAGTTTTGGGATGGTTGGGATCTAAGTGAGACTGACAGCTTGAGGGATATGCAGGAACAGTGGGCTGAGGAGAAAGTCTGGAGAATGGGGGCTGGGTGGGAAAGGGCTGTCCTATGACAGGGCACCCAGGACAGAGGGAATCACAGGGGGCCTCTACAGTGGCAGACAAGTTGGGCGGCCTACCCTGTGCACTGGTGGGAGAGAGAGAGCAAATGCACTCTTTACCAAGATGAAAGAAGATGAGGTGTGGTTTGAACTCTGGACAAATGCCAAAGCCCCTACGAAAGCTGCTCTCTCCCCTCTACACCTGGACAGGGAAGAGAAATTTTTTCCAAGGTGAGATAAGGATACTGAGAGAGAAAAAAACCCTCTAATTAAAGCAGGCTAAAAAAGGCTCAAATCTTAAAAGTGATAAGTGAATTTATTACAGAGTTAAAGGAGTAAGCAAATCATTCTCTTAAACACTTTTTCNGGGGGGAGGGGGGGGGGTGGTTTCCCTTATCAGTTCATTCCTCAGATGTTTTCTTCTTGGGAGAGGATGCAGGTTTTTTCTCCCCTTCTTACAAGCACTGTGGCATTTTTGCAGAAGTTGTGTTTTCCCTCTTGGCAAGCAGCTTTTACTAGGCCTAGTTCTTCATGCATGGCACACACTATGTAATGCAGTTTTACTGCTCAGCTACAGCTCTGCTAATTCTAGTGCTAAATTACTCTATGATTCTCTTGCTCTTATTTCTCTGTGGCCAGATCCTGCACAATCTGAAATAAAAATGCTCTGCAGAAAATAATCAAGCCAACATCAAAAAACATCCTGAAGACTCTCACACACAAACTAGATATGATTCTTGCAATGCTTTGTAAAGAATATATTGACAACCATTCTTAGGCCTCTGATTTCATCTGTGTGATAGCTCAAGGAATCTAGAAACCTCACTTGAGGCTCCAGATGATGAAAGATGTTACATTTCAGTTCATGTGGATTCATTTCCTTGATTTACAGCTTTAATTTTTTATCTCAAAGTTGAAACAATTCCTTCCTCTGTCTTAATATCTAGAGCCTGAAAACAGCAATAATGAAGCAGTTTGATAGGATCTTAATGAAATAAATTGACCAAAGTTGCTTCTTGATGAGACAGCTCTGCAACCCATTGTATCTTCAGTTTGCAGAAGCTTATTAAACTAACTTGAAGACAGAGAAGACAGCTTCAGAATACAAAGACAGACATAATTGTTCCCAGAGGAGAAGAGAGATAATTCACAATGTCTTCAGCCAAGACTTGGTGTTATTCAGAGTTAGGCTTTGATTCAAACCCACCTAGAAATAACTAGTTATTTCCAGAAAGTCTCTGCTGGAATACTGATGAAAGTATCGCTTTGTAAAAAGCACAATATTTCTCATTTAATTCCTTAGCAATTGATTAGCATTGTAGAAACTGTATACATAGTAACAATGGATTCACAGAAGGGTAATTTCTTTTATTGTGTACTACTTCCTTGAACCAAATGTTCCAGTTGTGTGGGCCATGTCAGGCTAACAACACCTCCATTTTCTGAATTCAGTATTTTTTATTTACCATAATTGCTTTACAAGTAATTGATTTCTGTCAAGAACTGACGTCAGCTTCAGAAATCCTCCACTTGTCATTGGTAGCTGTTTCCTCAAAGTAGTCATTAGCTTAGCAATAATGACGCTTAGCTCTTGGAAGAAAATGGAAATCTTTCTATGCATGTCAGTAAACTCATCAGACCCCTTTGTGAGTGATGAATAGTGTGGCTATTAAATCAGTATTTCTGCATAATATTGCAGCTTTCACATGTCCACATAACAATGAACACCTCCTCCTAAAAATTATTTTTGAGGAAATGACCTCAGCACATTCGGTTGCACAAAAAGGAAAGAACATTTTGATGACTCCAGAGTGTTTCTGTTTGGCACATATGTGACACCACATGCAAAGACAGTGATCGATTCCTTTGCTTTCTGTACCTGTTAGAGATCCCAGAATCATTAAAATGCTAACTTAATACCTGTTTGTTTTGTAGTCCCATGCACAGCACACAGTAAACTTAAATGCTGAGGAAGTGGGCAGGTGTTACTTGGGATCCATCCCAAGCAGTCGTCCATGACTGATGCAAAGTTCTGTGATTAGCCTGAATAAAAAAAATGCACTAGCACTTATGTCCTTATAAAACAGCCACTGTTTTCTCCAGTGAGAAAATGCACTATGAATTTGTGCATGTCTTGCTTGCAGAGTGTCTTTGCACACAGCTCTTTAGCTGGCTCTCTCAGGATCCTTTGAGCCCAAGCAAAGTGACCCAAGAGAGGGCTGCAGAGGTGCAAAGTCAAACCTTGAGCTAAGTCCATCAAAGCTAGCTCATCACTAGTGAGGATGTCTAGAAAGAGACAACAACCATTTTTGGGATAATAGGTTGCTTCAGGTTTCTGCCAAACCTTTTTCTCACCCTAGAGGTGCATAAGGAGGTGTTAAACTAGGAGAGTTTGTAATGGGGTAATTGAGGTTGGAGAACTAGAAACTCTTGTGAATGTAGTTCAAGCGTAAAAATGCTCCAGGCCAAAATGTTAAGTCAGAGTCTGCTGCCATTTTTACTGGGTCTTAGAGACTTCAGTCTCTTCCTGGTCATCCAGTTAGTTCTTACACAGGAAACACCTGGCAGTATGAACTTCATGGAGCACAAAAATCCTTATACACTAAGATGTAAAAAAATGGATTTCAGAAACACAGAAGCAGTAAAACAGCATTCTTCCACTCTCTTTCTCTCCAGAAGTACTTCTAGGTATTTGTACAGCACTAACACGGAAGACAAGACAAAATCTGCAAGCAAAGACATGCTGTTTTCCAAATATTGAAAACATTCATAGCTTTCAATTTCATTTTTTAGTACCATTAAGAACATGACAGCCATGTCCAATAAATCTCTCGATAATTATTCGCTTTTTTTTTTCTGTTCCAATTACATTAATTAAATGCATGACCTGACAGTCATATATTTGGAAGGTCTTTCAAAATAAGTATTATTAACAATGAGAGGTTGTTGATTATATTCACACAGTTCAGCTAGGTCTAATTAGAGGATTTTTTTTTGTTAGAGTATTCAGTCATATGTCATTTTGTGAACCTCTGCTATGTCTTGAACATTTAATGACTTTCACCAGCTGAAGAGCTTCTGATTTTTCAGACTTATTATTTATAAAGCCCTATGAGATTGCAAATGACATTCAGTGGCAATTAGAAGAAGTTCATGGATCAAAAATGATGACTAATGGAGACAAATTAGACATTGTCTAGAGCTTTAAAAATAAAATCCACCAATAATAGTCTAGTAATATTGCTTACAGAAAAATTACTTGCATACGACAAAAATCCCAACTTAAAATAAGAGATGTTTTCCTGAGCCAAATGTGTTCTATACCAATAGACAAAATAATTGCATGTAAAATACAGCACCAAACAGCATTTTCACCATGTAAGAATAACTCAAGAGCAAACAATTTTCACAAAACTCCAACTAACGGCAGTGGTTCATTCTAATCAGTAAGTCAATCACTCAATTAACATCACTGATGCTGGCAATTAGTCTTTTGTCTCTTTTACATCTGGTGCTTTTAACAAGATACATTTAATCAAGAAGTTTATCTAGATACTAATTTATTTACCCTCATGCTTTATTTTGCAACTTCCATTCATGGTCAAAAGATCTTAATTCTTTCATTTTTAAGGAACTCAAATAATGACGGTATGATTTAAATAAGTACATGGTGTGGTAGTTTGAGGGGGTCTGGCTTTTTGGATGTGGTAGGGGCCAAAAGACGGCTCCTGTGAAGAGCTGCTAGAAGCTTCCAGAGTTGTCCAGCCAGGGCCTATCTCTGATGGACGGGCTGTTATGCCACCGCTGGGCCAATTAGGAAGGAAGGTAATGCCTCTGTGACAGCATATTTAAGAAGCAAACTCAGTAGTACGTACACATGTGCCATTGTAGCTAGAATCATGTAGCAATAGACATGTAGTTGTCAGGCAGAGGAAAGGAGTACAGCATAAAACAGAAACAGCAGATATGAACATCTAATGAGGCCGGCCGAGAAGCAGAGAGGAGGAGGAGGAGGTTCTTAAATCATCAGAGCTGAAGGTGTCTCCGTAGCCTGTGGTAAGGGATGGTACCAAATGCAGTGGAGCTGAGATCCACTCCACTACAGGGCAGAAGGGAGTGATCTCCTACAGAAGGGATTTTGGTCTGGTGAGGAATGGACACAGATAACGAGGCTTCTGCTCCTGGAGGTTGGACTGAAGGAGTTGTTAAGGTAAAGAAGCCGTGTGTCACCCTTACCCTAAGTTTGGATCAGCCTGACCTGGGAGAAAAAACAGCAGTGGCAGGTCTGGGTGGGCTGCCTGCCAACTTCTGCAAGACTTGCCACGGTGCCAAAAGAGAGAGAGAGTATCTGCAAACTAAGGGAGACCTCTGAGGACTAACTGAACTAACTAAGAGGGAAAAACCCCCCTCCTCGGGTTTCCTTTACCTTGTGGGAGAAGGGAGGGCTGTGGGGCTGTTGAGGGGGTTGGGGGGGGGAAGAACGAAGGAGAAAGAGTGTTTAAAAGATGTTCCTTTCTTGTTCCTTTAACTCTGTAATAAATTCACTTTATCACTTATAAGTACTGAGACTGTTTTGGGCATAATTCTGTCCAGCCAGGGTTCTTATCTCAGCAACACATGCCTTTAAATTGGGGGAGAAAACGGCCTTTCATGGAGCCTTGGCAGTCTGCCAGGGGAAAACCACGACACATGGATACAATAAATATATACATAAATAAAAATTATAATTTTCTTTACATTCACTTTAAAGTAAGTGATATTAGGAATATATCCCAGAGCATGATCTTCAATTGTTTTTCCATAGATCTGAGTAAAATTCAATGCAGATTTCCATGAACAAAATAAGGTAGATTTTGATTAAGGACCAGGTGTTGCTCTCCTTCATTATTCTGGAAAAGAGCATGACTATGGGTAACAGATTTAGGCTTATTATAAATACAGGTATTGTAAAATTTTATTTTATTTTTTAATCAATAGCAAAACAGAAGAAAGAACAATCCTTTAACATAAAGAGATTTCTCCTCTTTTGCTTATAAATTATCTTTCTCCCTCTCCTTGAAAAATAATGATCAGTTTGAAAATGAGTCATCCGTGGTATATTAATCAAAATATCTTTTGAATTTTTCATCATTGTATCTAATTATACTTAATTAAACTTTCTTTTTAAATGCAATATTAAAAATATTGAATAAAATGCTGTGACTCTGAAATTTTTGTCTTCCTATGGATTAAGAGAACTCAAATTTTGACGTCGACTGTATTTTACCAAGCAAACTATTTGTCCAATGCATTTTGCCAGTTCATAATTTGCAACACTTTTCAGAATAGGTAATTCTCACATCTGTTATTCTTCTAACAGTGCCACCCGGCATCACCTTTTCAGTAAGGCTATAGAAACATTTTCTGCACTTAGCCAAATTGCTTACAGCAGATGCCCAACAATGGTTGTAACCTGGACATCTCAAAATATAACCTTTGAGTTTATATTGATTTTCACACAACCACCTTTCATGATCAAATGAGTTGTGATTTCCTTTGTAAGAAAGCAATATATGCAATTCAAGGAGCTGAAGTAAAAAGCTTCTTTTAAAACAAACACATTGTTTCTAAGCCACAAAACAAACAGAAATTGAAAGTCAATCTTCTTTCTTTTGGTGCAGTATCATTGATGCACCTTTTGCTAGCACTTGGAATTGTGGACTGAGATAGGAAATAAAAAAGGTGTAAAGAAATAATTTCTGAATAACTAATCTCTCTCCAAATCCTACTTTTTCAATGGCAGAAATAACTTTTCCAGACACACCCCATCCTTCTGCTGTGTGATTCTTATGCATATTTGGCAGGATAGGTGATATTTTGTCAAGAGATAAGAATAATTTGAAAAAGAAATTAGAATAGAAAACAAAGAGGTCTGACAACAACTCTTGTTACTTGACAATTTGCCACCCTGTCACCTAGTAAAATTCCCAGTAAGATGCTGAGTGGGTTTACATTACCACACAAAGTGATAAGGGCCAGTCCTGTAGCTTGAGTCTGTAGACTACATGTATAAATCTGCCTTAGTAAAACAGAAGTGAGGAGGTGCTGTTAGACAGTGCTCCTGGCACGGTTTTAGTGCAGACGTGGTGATTTATATAGTCCCAAGACAGCATCAAACAGAGCTGGCATTGGTAGCCAGGTTACTGGGGAGAAAGCAAATTTAGCTGTCACATTCCAGTATCTTGCTGCGTAGCAAACAACAGTCTCCAGACTATATTGTAGCAATATAACCATAACTTCAACCCCTGGCATGTGCCTGGAGTTTCAAACTGATAGGGTCTGCTCAGCTCCCATTCAAGCTTCTGAATTCTGCTCAAGATAAATGAACATTTCTTATCCTTAACCATCCCTCAAAAACATCAATGTGAATTCCGTTTTATGTTCACATGAAGAGGAATACAGCTCTCAAAGGACAAAAAAAACCCATAAAGGACAAAACAAAACAAACAAACAAACAAAAAAAAACAAACAAAAAAACCAAACAAAAACAAACTAAGAAACCAACCCACTTCAGAAATTATGCACTTGATTAGGGTCCCTGGGCATGCAGGAAGGTAGATGGGAAGTATATTGCTTTCCCTGTCAGTGCTAGAAGTCCCTATTGGGAGTTCTAACAACAGAATTATTATTGTGAAATCAGCTCATATAACAGCTGTTATTTTTAAGGGTCCAGAATAAAGATCTTAGGCTTTTCTCAAAAAGAGAAAAAAAAGGAAAATAATGTTAGTTTTGTACTGTCTAGCAGCTGTCAACTCAAGGGTAACTCTTCATACTAGCTAATTTAACTTACTCTTTCAAAAAAGGAATGTTGCCATCTAATTTTTGGATCTGTAAAGTTTGCATTTAGTATTTCATGGCATTCTTTTCTCAGGCATGTTTTTTATGTCAAAAAGGAAATACTTTATGTATCTTGCTGCTATGTAAATGTGAGCTATTTCTTAGTCATGTTTAGGCTAGACACATATCCCACACTAAAAATTTAATTCCCCCAACACTGACATAAACAAATGTGGGAATTCTGGGTGATATAAGGAGATATTCTTATCAGGATTATTCCCTTAAGAAGCTAATATGTGTTACATGAGACAGAAGAGGGTGCATGAAAAAACGCATTTTCAGAGTTTGAAGGTTTAAAAATAAAATTACCTGGGAATCCGCAGGCTTCATGAATAAAAAAACATAACTTGGAAAGTAGCAAAGTTTCAGAAAAGCAACTCCATTAATTTAAAGATTTCAGTGAAGTGCAATTAACTGACTTTTTTCTTAATAAATAGAATTTGTAAATAGTAACCTGACAAATGCACTTACAGAAGCTAGAGGAAGATTTAAATATCACCTAGTGAAATAATGTCTATGTTACAGTATCTCATATTGTATGAAAGTGATGCCTTAGGATTTTAGCTTTTATATTTTTCATATATTTGCAATCCTGCAATTCTTTAGTGTATAATTCTAAACTCCATATAGAGTGTTAGCTACTGTTTTCCCATTTTGGTCAGACAAAACAATTCATCTGGGTTCCAAGGACACCTTACTGTCTCAGGCCCCAAGAAATGTAAACAAAAGTGGGATGGGGGCAAGAAAACTGGGGGCAAATGACTTCATTACCTGAGGCCGTAATTGGAAGATTAAACCCCAATATGCAAATATATCAAACTTATAAAAACTTATCAAACTTATAACAGTATGAAAACCCATGACCCATCATCCATTCTGGGTAAAGATCCTGGGGGCCTCTGTCTGTCCTGAATTGCTGCGGGTAACAAGCGTGAGTAACTCGGAGCTTTCAGCAGCAGTCTCGTGACCTGAGAGAAGAGGCTCTGGCTTCACCCAGTCTCTGTTAACAGAGTCGAGCTTGCATCAGCGCTCCCGCAGGGTCTTGGCTCAGTTCACACACAGCAGTTTAATTTAAGCAGGGAAGTAAAGAGATGAGGAAGGGTTCTTTTCTGCTTATTGCGAGAAGGTTTTAATGCTGGAGCCATGGAGGGTGCACATAAAAGACAAAAATGGCTGTCGGGGGTGTCTGTTATACCCCAGAAGCGAGGGGAGGGCAGTCGGGACAGAGCCAATCGCTGCGGAGGATTGCAATGACTGACAGGGGCACTGGCCAGCCACTCGGCTGTGCGCACACAGCAGAGCAACCAATGGGCTGCGCTTTCGGGCGGGGACCGCCCCCCCGCCGTGACCGGGGAGCCCCCTCGGTAGCCCGGGGCGTGTCACCCCCGGCTGCATCAGCGTGGGGAGGGGGGGGGGCCCAGCCCCCATGGCTCCAGCTCAGCGGGGCCGGGCCCGGCCGGCAGCTACCCCCAGAGGCACTGCAACAGTGAATGTACCTGAAGACCTTTCATAAATATAACTGCTTTTTACTCTCCTAATTTTGTGTGGCTTCAGTTTTTAGATCGTCCCCAATAAGGCATCAAAAGCAGTAACACAACATTTACAGTTTTTTAGGTAATGACAGCTTATTAGGGAAAAACTGACTTTTTTTTTATCACACCTTCACTTGTTTAATACTTCACGTCGCTTAATACTGACACAAAGCAGAAAAAATGAATTACAGGAGAAAAGATGAGCATATCTTTGGCTGGACAGAACTGGGATTTTGAATGAACATATCTTGCACAGCTGATACACATAGTGGGAGCACAAGAATTAACAATCACAATTTTAGACGAAGAGGCTTCCTTTAGGTCAATCCCTCTATTACATAATGGCTCCCAATTGCTATTTATAGTAGTTTATGTGATTATATACCAGAACAAATGCAGTCCATCCTGCATGCTGATTTAATTCACTGTAAGAGCAACCAGGAAGTTGTACAGGAGTGATGGAGGGCTTCCTCTTCTGCCGCCTTCAGTTCTTCCTTGGTGCTAGGCATTTCCTACCAGATGGAAATAACTAAGGATCTCACTCTCAAAGTGCTATTTTTCTTCTTTTACCCTTCACTCTGTGAATGTGGGTGGTGATTCACACACACACAAGCAGGTTAAAATGAGATGGCTGTTCACTGTTCCTGTTTACTCACCAACCCCTCTCGTGGTCATGCCACCTCTATGGCAACAAGTGAACTGTGTGTGTAGCTCCTGACTGTCAGCCCACACAACTAAAGCAAAGCTTCTTATGGCTGTGTGAACATGCCATTCTGTAGGCTGAAGAGGTTCGGCAGCGGTTTTGCATATGAAGAAATATTTCTTGTAAAAGATAACTTAGTCTAATAGCTCCAGGACAGCTTGAAGCTTCCCAACATTATCTGAAGTCCTGAAGAAATAAGTTATCCATCCTATCAATATTGATACTCACAGGGGTATCACAAATATTGGCTGCATTTGTTTAGTAGTTTGACAGATCTGGTGATCTGACTGGAAGAAGTTTGGTAGTACATATAAGTTTTCTGGTTTCATTTCTCACAATTTACAAGAGTGACATTCAAATATATTTTGTGTTGGCAGAGCAATACATTCTTGAGAGCAAACCTGCTCCCATTGGGACCATTAAAAATTCTGAGTTCTGGGGAATAACTCAGGAATGACATTTCCTCCTTCAATAGTATGCTAAAGAAATTGCAATATAAGGGTTGAAAATAACTTCTAAAAAGTCAAAGAAATGGCTATGGAATTGCTTAGGTGTTTTTGGCCAATGTTGCAGATTCTCCATCTAGAAAAAATACTGATTTTTTGTTTTAATCCTGCAGATAGTTTAAGGAAATGTTTCAGTTTAAACAGCACACTATTTCAGGATAATTTCTGTAAGGCTCCTTTCACAATTATTTTTGCAATTAATTTTGACATGAAAATAATATACAGAGGATGTGTCTTTGATATGTTTTGGGAGCTGTTTATTACACTGTGTAATGTGAAAATTGCTCATGAAAAGATCTGATAGCATCACATATAGTAGCAATGCAAGAACAGTTAAAATAGGTAAACTACAAGTTAGTGAAGGGTAAGAGGTACAAATCAGATCTGGTGACAAAGATGAGCCTACTCTCTTGTTTTGTGCTCTGGTTTATGTTTATACCACTTATTGCTTCATCTGTATCTGCTCTTCCAAATTATGTTATTTTAATTAAGTAGAACTGTTCTGTCAGAGAGCAGGGGGTCCTCAGCCTGTCTCACAATCCTCAGACCTAAAATAATTGAGTATAGCATGAGGACAGCAGGATGGTATTCTAAATATACCCTCATGAATGCATTTCCTTCAGTGAGATTTTTCAATCATTACTATATTACAGCACTAAGCATATGGAGTTGTCTTAGTGAGAAATTTGCTCTTGTGAAGAAGATTTGAACAAATATATTCAGGTCTGATCAGGGTGTAGTGAATCATCTGACTGGAGAAAAGCTCCAGCCTGAATGGGAAGTATGCAAAAATGACTCTACTTTTTTTTTTTTTTTTCCAATTGTTCTGTAGTGAGAGGAGTCACACAGCGAAATTAAGTTTCCATATCTCCTCTGATCACTGAACTACAGAGAAGGAGATTCCTTTCGTTGACTGTCTCCCATTTCAAACAGAGTAATTGAAGCTTTATTAAATGAAAGGAGAAGAGAACAGTTAGACAACAACTAGGATATTGACCTGGAAACATGAGAGATTATTTTCAATCCCAACCTCCCAGGCCAGAGCAAAAATTTTAATTTCTTCTCTACACTCCAGCCACAAAAGATTGTGTTTTTGTCTTTGTCATGCCTCATGGGAAAACTGCTATAAGCATCCAAGTCTGAAAGAGTCTCAGGGTGATGAAACCAAACCTTCAAATGGAGGAGAAGGGGTGAAAAGGGAGAAGATTTCTTAGCCTTTTTTGTGACTCATGAGGCTCCTGACCAACCCTGTCTATCCCTTCTGTCCTTTTCAAGTCACTGAACAACAAACCCTGATTAGAAAAATACTGTAGGTTTTTCTGATACTAGCAGAGAATCCCAGTAACATGCTGTCTTTTTCTGGGTTAGTTCATGGCATCTGTATGTTGTTTAATTGAAACAATGTTTTTGTCTTTCTAGCACTATTTTCAAAAAGAGAGACTGAAGACAAAACTTCTGTTTGTAATAGTGCTTGTTTCATGGATTGGCAGAGTTAGGGTTATTAGACCTATGCCTGCAGTGTGCTGTTTTTGTGCCACACTCAGTTTCCAAAAGAATAAGGAGACTGCCAAGGAGGAACAGAGCTATGTAAACACAACTTTGGCTTTTGTAGTGCTCTCAAGGAAGATACAGAAAGGAGCCAAACAAGTTAAAGATGATAATGGATTACTTGTAACAACTTACACTTCCATTTGTCAAGAGCACTCCAAACTGAGCTCTTGACTGAGTATAGCTGCTCTTTCTTGGACCATCTCCCAAATCCAGGAGCACCTATCAAGAAACACCCCAGTCAGTCCCAGCCCAGCTCAACATATCCACATCCACACCCACACCCACATCCACATCCACATCCACATCCACATCCACATCCACATCCACATCCACATCCACATCCACATCCATGTGGCATTGTGAACTCAGATACATTTCAGTCAGAAAACTGTGTCTGTGCCAGCTGGCTGTTCTTGCCAGTGATGATGATGGTCTGGTAAGCAGAGTCAGCACTGCACATTTGTTTGCCTGGTCTCTGCTAACACATGGTCTGCTGTCCTGCTCTGCAGCTTGGTGTGGGGATCTGCCAGAGAGGGTGTGGGAGCTAACCCCACCTGAAGAACAACAGTGATGGCTCATGGTGTGGGAGATAAGCTCAATACACAGTTTAGATTAAAGGCACACTGTCCCATGATGTATGTCAGGCCCAGCATCAGAGCTGCTGCTGTGCTAGGTCTGAACTGACAGGTATTTAAAAGATAGGCTTCACACTAGTCCTGAGGCTTTTAAGACTGAATACAATCAAATATGCTTTAAACTTTATACCTTACTTAATTTCTCGTCTTGTCTCTCATATAATAAACCCAATTATCTTAATGGTCTTTTTCAACCTAAATGATTCTGTGATTCTATGTAGCAGCGTACTTGGCAGAAGCTGCTGCTTTTGAGCGTCAGGACTGGTGGGAAGAAAGCCTAGGCAATGCCCTCAACCTTCTCCCTCCAATACCTGAACCCTCTACCTGAGCTGTGGTGAAGTCCCATATTTCTCTTGTGTTACCTGTATCCATACCTTAGGTCCCATATATGGCTATGCCCTGGGAAGCTCTCCCCTCCACTGGTCACTTCGAACCATGCGTCTTTCCAGTGGGTGGTCCCAGGGTCCCACCCCCCTTTAAGACCCCTGCAGAGCTTCCACTCAGTCTCTTTCTTCTGGATTACTCCAGCCACCTGGATGTCTCTGGACTTCCTCCCTGGACCCTCCCAACGCAACACTGGACTTACAATAAAAAGGCGATTATCCCAGAGAAGAGCCCTCTGTGTAGACTTTCATTCTTGCCAACGTTAGAATATCACGCCTGGGGTAACTCTCATTTCTAGAGGAGCCTTTAGCAATAGGTCACCTGCGGTAGCTAGAACTCTGTACTTTGGGAGAGTTGTAAAACCATTGCAACTCGTCTCGGCAGGGATTCCGCTCGCATAAAGGACTTGAGAGCACTGGGTTAAGCATCTTTAATTCTATGCTCCCTGATAAGTGAATCTATATGTTGAATATCAAAATGTTCTGCCAAGCTCAGCAAACTTGCCAAGACAGTTTAAACATCACCAGTGAACATTTTGGGGAGAAGAAAATCAGAAGTACTTATAGGCTCATTAACCTACCCTAACAAAAACTAGTATCTGGAAGTTAAGCTGTATTCCAGCTAGAGCTTAAATACTGCTAGAACTTACGTAAGTAATTTCACTGATGAACTGGAATTTAGAAGCCACAACCAAAGAACAGGAAGTTTTCCCTCTCCTGCCATTTCCAGATCACATCCAGATGCCGTACTGTCATCTGCTCTGTCTGAATTATTGGTCTCGATACAGAGACAGGAAAGATAAATCAAGTTTCCTGTATATGGGGTGTCTCATGGGGTGATAGGAAAAACAACAGCAGTCCTGGTTCACATAGCTGCAGACTCAGTGGCTAAGATTGACTGCAGTCAGGTGCAAACTTGGGAGGAAACTGTGAAAACCAATTCCAGCCGGGTGTGTTGATGGGCATGGCTATGTAATGATGCACAACACAGAGATAGCTACTCAAGCCAAGAGTCAGCCTTACTGAGAGGAAGCTGGCAGCTTCCTCTGGCTGTCTGGGTCAGAGCACCATACTTACACTGCTTCAAGGGTCAAGGTAGCACTTCTGGAAAGTACTTATGTACCTCATGACTGGTTTCTTTAAACAAGTCTTTAAATTCCCCCTGTAATTTAAAAAAAAATGATAAAACTAATCTTGAATTTATATTGTTTATCACATGTAAATAGAGACTGGAAAACCAATTTGTGTAGCAATAAGTGAAAGTCCTCTGATTATTTTTCATATTCAGTTGATAGACTAAATTTCACCCACAATCCCATATGCATTTTTAGAGGTGTGACAAGTAATTGTGGGCAAGGGGAGAAAGAGGCTGGATGTTTTTGTTATCAGTGCAGTTTAGAACCATTCTCCTCTCTTCACAATGGGTTACAACAAATGTATGAACACAGAGCATGCCTTTTAACTAGGAGGGATTATTCTTGGCTCAGTAAATTCATACGTGATTTTTTTTTCAATGCAAACTGCAGCATATGGCGAAGAGATAAATCAAAAAGATTAAGTAGTTTTAGTATCCATTCATAAAATTCTACATTAATCACATATTTTTATTTACATTACAAAAAGAAATTGTCTGAGACCTGACTTCAGGCATTCAGTCAGAATTCCACATATTTGTTGCGAACAGTCTAATAAAAAGATCCAAATTCGTTCTTTTGTTTTGCTGTTGTTCCACACCAGTCTATTTCTTCAAGGCAGTACCTGGCTGGTATACTTAATACTTTAAATCAATAATTTTGTTCTACTTACATTTGAAATCAAATATTCAGAGACTTGACCTATTCTTCTGGGCAAAATGACTGCTTCAGATGCCTGTATTAAAATATTAATAAAAAGATAAAGTTTTCTTATAACTATGACTTTAGTCTGCACTTTTGAGTCTAATTAAAAACAGTAAATCTGTCAGAAAAATCTAACTGTATAACTCCAGAATCACCATAAAACGGGAACATTTCATACCTCAATATTGTTTTCCAGAAATTCAACTTTAAAATAGGAAAGAAAATTGCTTTAAAGGACATCACCATAAAGAATTTATGCTAGTCTTGTTTTTAAGATTTCATTAATAGTAGTTTTACATATTAAATCACCAGTGGGTTTTATTTGAATTTTTTCAAAAAGTTTGTCCATCCAAGAGTCCAATAAATTGAGGCAAAATGGAAAAAGCCCAGTATGTCCACAGCAGCTATACTAAGAAATTTTAGATAATATTTTCAACAAAACTTTAAGCAAACCACTCATTTTAAACAGCTTCTCCTACAACTTCTATGAGTGGAAGGGTGTTAGGAGGGATTAATTGTGATAGCTGCTTCTCCTGCTGCCTTGTTTGGTATTAATATTAATTCTGCTGCTATGTGTTTATTATCTGTGACTCTGTCTTGGGAGTTTTTCAAAGCAAGAGGGGTAGGCATGGAGCAATATTTTCCAGAAACTTGAGATAGAATCATAGAATTGTGGTATTACTAAGGTTGGAAAAAACTCCAAGACGATCAAGTCCAAACTTTGATCAAACACCACCTTGTCAACTAGACCATAACACTAAGTGCCACATCCAGTCATTTCTTGAACACCTCCAGGGACGATCACTCCACCACTTCCCTGGGCAACCCTTTCAAATGCTTAATTACCCCTTCAGTGAAAAAATTCTTGATGTCTGACCTGAACCTCCCTTGGCACAGATTGATGACATTTCCTCTTGTCCTGTCACAAGTTGCCTGGGAGAAGAGGCTGACCCCCACCTTGCTACAGCCTCCAGTCAGGTCACTGTAGAGAATAGTGAGGTCTGCCATGAGCCTTCTCTTCTCTAGGCTAAACAGCTCTAACTACCTCAGTTGCTCCTCATGTGATTTACTCTCTAGACCCTTCCATAGCTTTGTTGCCCTTCTCTGGACATGCTCCAGCACCTCAGTGTCCTTGCTGTAGTGAGGGGCCCAGAACAGGACACAGCACTCGAGATACGGCCTCACCAGTGCCCAGTACAGGGTGACAATCCCTACCCCAGTCCTGCTGGCCTCACTATTGCTGATACAAGCCAGGATGCCACTGGCCTTCTTGGCCTGCTGAACACAAGCTCACTGGCTGTCCACCAGCACCCCCAGGTCCTTTTCCACTGGGCAGCTTTTCAGGCACTCAGCCCCACTGCATGGGATTGTTGTGAGCCAAGAGGAGGACCTAGCACTTTGCCTTGGTAAACTTCATACAAATGGCCTCAGCCCATCGATCCATCTTGTCCAGATCCCTCTGCAGAGCCTTTCTACCATCCAGCAGAGCTACACTCCTACCCAGCTTTGTATCATCTGGCATCTGAGAACTTATTGAGGGTGCACTTGATCTTATACAAATCATTGATAAAGATGTTAAACCAGACTGGCTCCGATACTGAGTCCTGGGTACCCCACTAGTGACTGGCCACCAACTGGATGTAGCACCTTTCACTACCACATGATGGTGATTTGCAGTTCATAGCTTAAAGAACCAAACATTGTGCAATTGGTTGTGAAAATGTCTTCAGCAAAAAGGGAACAAGCTTTTTAACATATCCCTGTATATTTGATAAGGTGGAGATTACTGTCAGTAACCCAAACCTTTTCCTACTAGTGATTTGCAGAAACAACATCCACAACTATGAGATTTTTATGGGCAGAAGACTATCACTCAAAGGCTGGGAACAGGAATTATCTCTGATTATGTAGGGCTGGTATTAAACTTGTGAGGTTGAGGCATGGACCTTTCTGCCATGAGGTGTGAAAAAAGACACCTCTCAGGTGACACCTCTCCACCTCCCAGGAAAGGAAAGTTTTGAGCATTACATTACAAATTCAGATTTTCTGTTGCCTAAGTTCTTTCTTGGGTTCTATGAAACATAAAATCATATGAAAAAAATCAGATTGTAAGTGAGCTCTGAAGGTCTCAAAGCCAAGCTGGGTCATGTTGCTTAAGGCTGTGTCTGGGCATATTTTCTGTGTGTCTTAGGATGGAGCTTCTAGAACCACTCTGGGCAACTGACTTTGGTGTTTAACCACCTCCATTGTGAACCTACTTTTCAATATAGGTAATTGAAATTGATCTTGTTACAACTTGTGTCCCTTGCCTCTTACCCTATTAGGGAAGAGACCTTCTTTGTACAGCTAGGAGAAGAGCTCTACCTTTTCTACAGCTACTTTTCAGTTAGCTGAATGCACCAGTTAGGTGTCCCCAAAGCCACCTCCCCTCCAGAATGAACCAGCACAGGTCCCTCAGCCTCTCCTCACAGGTCAACTGCTCCAGCCCCAACATGCATAGGCTCCTTCTGTCAAACTTGCTCTTTTTTGTTGTTGTAGCTTCTTGTACTTTACAGACCACAAATAAGCCTGGTAGGACAGATGCAAACCTGTAATTGCTAAATAGGGATGAAGAGTCCTTCTCTCAATGTGCTGGCTGTATTCTTGCTAATACTTTATGAGGCTGGCCTTCTTCACTACACACCTCTGACTCAAGGTTCAATTCACAGGTCCTTTTCTGCAAAGTGCTTTCTAGCCAGTCAGTGCAGGGGCTGTGCTGGCACATAGGCTTTTTCCATTCGGGGACTTTATGTTTGTCCTTGCTAAACTTCATGAGGTTCCTGCCAGTCCATTTTTCCAGCCTGTTCATGTCTCTTCAAATACCACTTTTGCCCTTTGGTGTATCAACAAATGCTATCCTCATTTCACATCATTCACAATCTTGTTGATTGTGCATTACACCTCATTGTCCAGGTGAAAAGACTGAATAGTACTGGCCCCAGCATCAACCACTGAAGAACAACAGCCACTTGGCAGAGTTCAAGTGAGTTATCACAACTTTTGAGGCACATCCACTTCTTGCAGGCTTCCCATTCAGACTATATCTCCTGATTCTGGCTACAAGAAATTTTGCATTCTTCCACATAAGAAAGTCTGGTTTCAAGAGGAAAAATGGAAATGACATCTTTCCTTCATTGATTACTCCTGTTTCTTTCTGTCTTTAGGGCAAATTTCTTACTGTGGGTGAGTGTTGTAGTCTCCTGGTCTTATGTAAAAGGTGACTGGCAAAATAGATTTTTGCTATAATTTTTTGAATGAAAGAGACTGTAATTCTGTGCTGTTGCTGTAAATTCAGGGAGGTCTAAGTACACTTATGGTAGTAAAGACATCTGCTTACTGTGCTATATTTGAAATATATCGAGGCTCCCCCACACACTGAACATGGTTTTGATGCTGAGGTATTTTCTCTCTCTGATAATTTACATCTATACATGAATTCCTACTATGCCTACAAACCCATACTCTTGTCCACAGCATGTAGTCCCTTTTGCATCAACCATCTTCCTTTACTTCTTTTGGTGTTAGAGGCAGGAATCTACCCTGGGAATGTGGACTTTGTGCTACAATGTAAGTGGACACCTCAGTGATTTCCCTAAGAAAATTAGTTAACAGGTTTTCCAGCAGAGGATCACCACACCTAATAGTTTGGGATTTGACCATCCAGATTGGAGGTCTGCCTGGAAGCTACTGCATGTTCCTTTCCCCTGAATCTGGGTTTTATTTCCACGGGAGGAAGAAGGAGTGAAATAGGAGGGAAAGACTGTGATACGCACCCAAGTCAAAAAACCAACATGCACACCAAGATCGACTGCTACAAGTACAACTAATATTAGGCAACGGGATGTCCTGCAGGTAACACCACATTTTGTTTTCCTTGGTTTTAGTACAGGAATTTCCATGATATGTGGCCCACCTGCTGGAGATTGCTCCTGTAGCAATCAATCCACTATTTATGCAGTTATAAACTAGTTATGAAACTTGTTCCCAGCAGCTGAAGAGAGATCAAGTTTTGTGTTTTGTATTCTACCATATTCTTCCACATTCTTTTCAAAGCAGTCAATAATCCAATGATCTAATCAGGCCATTCAAAGTTGAATTTTCAGAGTCATTTAGGACCCACTGCCCAGGATGAGAAATGTATTTGAACCAGGATTTTCCCTTCTGATGCTCATCCACTGTGATCTTAGGGAGTGCAGAGGGGCACTCCCTCTCTTGAAGACTCAAGTCTTCTCTTCAGGTGTGTTTAAACTAAAGGAACAAGCCCTGGTGGTAGGGGAGATAAAACCCAATCTACATTGTGCAATTCTATCCTTCCAAGGTTTTGGTGGTCTGCATGTACCCACTGTGAGTAACTCAAGATGACTGTGAAAATTTAGTAGTGAAATTGATGTGCTTGAAGACTTTTTACCTCATATGATGGAAGAGAAGATCTGATACAGTAATTTGCGTCCCAAATCCTCTTTGGGTTGTTGAACCTCCAAAAAGCCTCTCTCTCCACCATTATTTTATATGGATAAACCAACAAGACTGAAGACTGTTTATATTTCCTCTACTGCTGAGAATATATGTATATCGTACCCTTCAAATCCCCAACAGGCTGCTGGACTCACTGAATGTAAACTGAAATAATTTTAATAATTAAACCACAGAATTATTAAATGACTTGAGAAACTCCAGCAGGAATATTGTAATTTTAATGCCTTAGGATAAAAAGCTTTCTTAAATAAGAATGTGAAATAGCAACAGTTGTGCTCACAAGTCCAAGTTGTACAAGTCAAGAGTGTAGAACAGTCTGAAAAGGAAAAAGCCAGACTTTATTTTCATCTTAATTTGCATTCAAAGTCCAGGCTTTTGGAGACACTGTACTGTACTCAGCCTGTTTTACTTTTTTTGGTTTTATTGCATTATGCCAGTTTTTCTGCTGGAGCTTTTTTTTTTTTTTTTTGTCAGGAATAATTTGTATTTGAAATTTTTATTTCTTTATTCTGTTTATTCTTTTTATATATTTCTTGAAGAAGATTAAAAAAAATCTGGCAGTGAGGTTTTTCTGACTGGACAGTCCTTTCTGTGCATTTATCTTCTACATCAGGTTTAATGTTGGCTTTTCCAGCACAGCATACCAATCAACTAGAAAGTAACTGTGTACTTCTTGGTGTGAGGTCACACACTTAATCTCATCTTCCTATTGTAATTTCACTTTGGTGGAAGCTTCTCTATAGAGCTAGTCATTGCTTTGCTTTTCTCCCATTAATGTTCACAGATAAAAGAGCATTATGAGAAAAAATCAGTGTTGCTCTAACCTTGTTTTTTTTTGTGTCATGAACAAGACTGTAGTGTGAAGTCCAAAGAAGCATCATGAAAGATTCATGTTTGTCATGTTTTCACATGGTGTGTTTAACTGAGGAAAAGTGATGTTAAAGTCAGAATGAAAATATGTGTTTTGCATATGCCATTGGAAACTTTCAGCTGCTGAGGGGAATGGGTGAAATACAGCTCTATGCCTGAAAGCAGTGCTTTCATTCATTATTTGTGTTTAAGAAACTCGCTTTTACACAGGAAGAATTGCTGTGATTTCAACAAGATGGGGGGTGTACAGAAGTCAGACATAGGTCTGACAGCTAAGGAGAGGATCCTGACCCGCTTTTATAACCCACCATCCCTTGCCTTCCATTCTTGCTGCTGCATGGCACATATGATGCCCTCCATACAGAAGAGCAAACACAGCTGTTTATGCCTTTCTTCCAGGCTCTGTCATGTGGACAATGTGGAAGAAGTGCAGAAATTTAGGAAAGGATTTCTCAGCCCCATGCAGCTTCATTCTTGAAGCTTTACATCAGTCTATACCTATTTTGCATAACATTCATTTTTGTGGCATGTGTGGGCTAAATGAAGTGCATAATAGTTCAAGCCAGGTGAAGAAAACTCCTTCATGCGATAGAACTGAATTTGCTTTGTTTGCCTTGCATGGTAAGCAGGGACTTCTGCAAATCTCACATCCATTCTTTTTGTCTGTGCTATACAATGATTCGCAACAAAAATCTCATTTTCTATTATACTAAAGGATTTTAATTCCTCCAAATAAAGGTCCATTTCTATTCTTTCTTTCCCAATACTTGTATGTTAACACTGTAAAGACAGTTCAACATGGGGTCTTTCACTGAAAATGCATAAGAAATAAGGAAATAGTGTGAATTAGATGATTTTTTCATACTGCTATCTTTTGTCTATTATGTTGCAGAATGTAAAAGCTCTGAAGAGGTATTTTGTTTTTGTAACTCTTTGAAAAAGAAGGTATAGAGATATAGATGTATCTAATTTTCTGTTATTGTGGAGGCAGTAATACAACCTGTTTCTCCCATTTTTCCTTTTCCCAGAAAGCACTAATCCTTCCTCTCCATTTACAGTCCCTTTCCTCTGAGGCCACCTCCATGCACCTCCAATTACAGTAGGACCACATCTTCCTGTTGACCTGGCTCTTCCTTGAAACCCTTTCTCTTCACTCTGTCCTCAGTTGTTTTACTTTTTTCTAGAATGTGGTGAAATTGTAGATGAGTTTGGAGGACCATGTCACAAGTCAGAGTTGGCACAGCTTCAGGAGGCCCCCAGGACACCCCTCTCCTCCTGGCACAGTCTCTCCTGTGGTGCTCATAGCAAGGTACTATCCTTCTCGTGGCTGCCGTGTCTGAGCACCACTGCTCTTGCTGCTTCCAGCCTTGATTTTAATTGCACAGCTCTGGCAACTCTCCAAAGGGCTACTAAATGGAACTGCTCTCAACCTGACTGACATGAGGAGATGTGCTGGGTTTGGCTCAGCTGGAAGTGGTTTTTTACATGTCTTTTAAGGTATTTTCACAAAGCTCATGGCTTGTTCATTGGGAAAGCATTATGGCTCATAGGCACAGCTGATTAGTACTTATGAATAAAAGTAGGAACAAAAATTAGAGGACTAAGAACAACAAAAATGAAGTGAAAGAAAACATAGGTCTCTTGGAGCAAGGCACTCAAAAATTAGTGAAAAATATATTGATGTTGTAAGATTTTACAGTGATTTTTTGCTCACAGTCTGTTTAACATAAAGCAAAGCAAATACACGTGTGGCATGTAACCTAGCTGAACCAGAACACATGCATATGTGTGGGTGTGTCTGCCTGTCAGACAGGTGCCTCTCTGGTGCCAAACAGCCAGGAAACAAAGGAGTACTTCAGTAGGGAGAAAAGGGTAACTGTGCATGGCTGTCACCAACGCCATCATGAAACTTTCAAAACCCAGCTTAGGAAAGGCCACTAGTTTCATTTTACTTTCCTCCCTGTGGCTGCAACTCAGCTAGATTTCTTTGAACAACTGTACTATGAAAAGCTTAAAAGCATGAACTGTGCTGCAGACAGGCTGCCCTCTTCATGGCTAAATATAGGCACCAAAAATCTTCCTGGAAAAAAGCTACAGTCTTTCAAACAATCCACCCATATTTGGAAAATAAATACATTTCAAGTGTGGCTGCTAGAAGGTAAGAAATTTGGTGTAGCACGTAATTAAAGATTTTACCATTGTATGAAAAATACACAAATGGGCAGAATAAAGCTACATATCACTTTGGACATTACTGGCAATTTGAACTTTTTGAGTGCTTGGCTTTGCAATTCTGCTTGTATTCTTTTAAGAAGAAACATTGTTTCCATGTGTTCAAACACGATCAGTAGGCTCAGTACAGCCAATGCATCCTATTTACCCATAAATAAATACACTTTACATAGTCTAAGAGACTGAATCAATGATCAGAAGAAACCTGCATCAGCTATTGTGACATCTCAAGGGTTCTGGGATAAATGAGGGCAGAAAGAACAAGGAGCTGGGGCAAACTTTACTTTCTGTCAGAGCAGAAAGCTGTGGCTCTCTACTGACTTTTTTATTGCCTTTGATTAGGGCTGGTGAGTCATTTCAAGGAAGAAAATCTTCCCCTGAGCCAACAGTTGTCCATTCCTGTCTCTTTCTATCTGTTTATGCTGGCTTTCACACCCTGCTGACACACCTAACCCTCTTGTGCACACTTCAATAGCAACAGCCATGTCCCAAGACACATTACCCTGGAAGACCTATTTCCAGTTTGTGCCCTAACTGTCTGCTATCAGTTTCCCCTGATATTGTTTTTATGGCAATTCTGTAAAGTTTCAAAATTTCCTGTCATAACGTCTTGTTGGTAGGCTTTTGGGTAAGGAGGAGAATCAAGATTCTTGTTTTCAGCATTAGATAGAAGAGGAAAAAGCAACCATGATCCTATATGACAAGTCAGATGATCCAGGACTGGCTGATAGGAAACAGACATCAGGCTGGGAGTGAAATAAGTGAAGAGCCAAAGGATTTCTTTGCTGGCAGAAATAATCCAGTGAAGAAAAGGGCCTTGTGCTCTCTTCCCCTGACAGCATTTCCTTTCTCCCAAACTGGGTCAGATTCAGAGTTTGTCAAATAAATTAAACAAATCAAATATAGTTCACAGCTTTTCCTTCACAAAATTCACTTCATAAAGAGTCTATGGATTTTCTTGAATCATTATGCCAGCCATATAATTAGGAAGGAAGCAGGATATTTCATGTAAATTTCATCAAATACAATCTTCAATGAGAAGCACTCTTAGCTGCAGTATGAGCCCAAAAGATGCTCTGAGGTTTTTCTTTCTAATTCTCGGTTTCCATCTGGCTCCTGCCAGAATCCATCCCCACTGAGAGGTGCAATGCACTTCCCTGTGCAACTCCCTCTGCCCTAACTCTTCTGCAGACCCAGAGCTGCCTTCCCCATCGGAAGAAAACATTTTTACTTTCTCCTGCCAATGGAAAGAATCTCATCTTGACACTTGGGCAATAGTCTCCTAATTATTTCTGAAAGCCCCAGATGTTCTACCTCCTGTGTACAGGAAGACTGCAGCTGCATTGGTCTAAGCATGGTCTTGGATTCAATCCCTGTATGGGCCACTTGTTTAAATGTTGGACTTCATGATCTTTCTGGGTCCTTTCCAACTCAGACTGTTCTGTGATTCTATGATAAATTTCACATGTGACAATCTGCTTCTAATGCAGCAGTGATAGCACACAAGTACAGGCATGGTGACAAAAAAAAAATAATTCCAAATCTTGAACTTACAGGACAACTCATTTCTAGGCAGGAACTTGCCTGAGGCACGAGGCAGTGCAGAAAAGTGGGACAATTCTCAACATGAGGCAATTCACTATAATCATGGGATGTAATGATGGGGGGGCTTTGTCTCATCACTTCATTGCCTGGTTTCCTTCTTTTCCCAAGCACTGATTAGTCGAAGTGTGCCTGTGGCCTGTAACAAAACCATAAAACTGGATGTAGCACTGCTCCCATAGGCTCTACAACACAGCTGTTTTTTTCCTGAGCTTTGGAGGCACGTGGACATTTAATTGTCACATCAGATGCTCACCAGTTTGGAAATATCCATCTTGTTAAGTTTTGAAATTTGTCAGTGTGCATTACTGTATGTGGGGGAATCCTGTACATTAAGGTGCCTGAAAATACTCTTTGGTCTATTACTCTGATTCGATTCCACCCATTCAAAACCTATCCCTTGCTCTGACAAACACAGGCTATATTCAGGCAGGAACTGGCAATGGCAGGGAGCAGGCTGAAGGATGGCAAATTACCAGCCCAGGGAATTAGCAGGGGAAGGGAATGAAGGCTAGAACAAGCTCTGTTTTATGCATTAGGCAACTGGGAATGATAAACAAACTTTCTTTATCAAAAACTTTGAGATCTAAAGACAAAGAGCCCTATCCTGTTACTCCAAGTAGCTGAAGAGGAAGAAACAAGACCCCTCTAAGCAGCTGATTGCTATAACACTTTGCATTGGCATTTTTGCAGTTGGAGGAAGAAGACTTATGAAATGCGACTGGAGCTCTGGCTGTGTGGTACCACAGCTTCCTGTCTCTACCAGCACAAACCACGTAGGAATACAGTCAAAGCCTGAGTGTTTTATATGCAGCATGTGGGCATCCTTATTGAGCCAGATTTCTTTGTGTCTGCAGCAGCATAACTGTTCTGATAAAGTCTGGTAATGGGAGCACTGACTGCAGGAATCTGTCCTCGGTACAGCTGGCTTCACATAAACCCAGTATGCGACAGACAAAAACATGAAAGGACAAAGACAAGGACAAAATGCAATTCTGAAAGGAAAGCTAGTGGAAGTTACTAAAAGAATTAGTGGAGTTTGTTCTCCTGCTCACAGCTTCTGCACATCTCATGTTTAAAGTATTCATCAGTTTTTAGATTTTACTGCAGTAGAGAGAAATGTTGAGACAAATTCTGAAAGCTTTAAAAAATATGGTGATCTTGAGTCTTGTGAAAGGGAAATTCACTTCTTCAGCTGCCAGGCACTGAGTTCTTGGATTACATGGGGCACTGTACACTGCTAAAACACACTCTTTTATATCCCAGATAATTTAATGTGTCAGATGATGGACCTGCCTCCATGACAGCTCAGAGATGTCCATCATCTTGCCCCTCTCAGCTCAGGAGCTATCCTTCCCACTCCAATGAAAATCATTGAGTTAGTTCAGATCACCAGCTGAAAGGGTTTTGCTGCAAAAAGGGAAGTCTCTTCAGTTTCCCCAGGCATTGAGGCCCACATCTCTCAAGACCAAAGAGACTATGCCACAAGTTGTCTATTCAGATTGCAAACCTCTGGAGAAATGACTGACTCTGTGCCACCATAAGCCAGTGACCACAAGCTGCTGGTATGAGTCCCTGTACCAGACCCACATGGTGTCTGCTCTGGGACAGCCACCAGAAAGGAAAGCAACCAGAAGGCAGAGACCTGGGGACTGCCAGGGCTCTGCATTTTAGATGACACAACACAGTTAGTTTGAACAAGGCAAACAGTTGCAATGCATGCTTCATCCAGAAATTTGAAATTTAAGAGAAATGAATTCGAGGCTGTTCCTCAAAAGGCTCCAGCCATGTGCCGTGGTCTGTACCCAGTTTCAGGCAGCATCAAGCCCCTCGCTGCAGTCTCAAGTGCAACTTGAGGTGGGAAACTGGACAAGGGCCCTTTCAAGGGCAGAAGATCAAGACAAAGCCTGACAGCTGCAAACCAGTGCAAGAAGTGAATTTACTTCTCTTTTGAAAGTCTAGGGATGATAAAAATTTAAAGAAAGATGATGTTCTCCTTAAGCTCAACTAATGCTTACTGATTCTTGGTAAGATGCCAGCTTTACTAATCAATCAGACGAGTTTGTCCACAGAAGAATGAAACACGAAGCAGAAGAAAATCTCAAGAGATTGGCCAAATTCTTAAGTATTTATTTCATGTCCTTCCTGTGCTACAGATTGTACAGAAAATATTGCTTAAAAAAAATGTTTTTACCCATCTGTTGAAGAAAACACATTTTCACTTAAATATTGCATTTAATAAGAGGTAACCCTGTAACAGACTGGCTAATTTTCACAACCACCAGAATCCAAACACTAAAAACAAAGAAATCTTAACACCAAGGACAGAATTGGACTCGTCAAGGCTCATGTGCTACACGGTGTTACGCACAGGCTCCAGCGTACATCAGCAGCTCATTACTCCTTATTTCAAACATCTGAACTTCAGACTATTTTAGAAAGACTTAGAAGCTTTCTCACTTTCCAATGAAGGCTCTGGAGTACACTTTTCTCAAGTCAGCAAGGTGTTACTGATTTTTCCAAAAGTGATAGCAATTCATTATAAACCACCCTCTGTTGCAACACTGTAGATTGTCCTCTGGTAGAAGGCCCCAGAAATGAGTTTGGGGGCACTTCAAAGGTGAGGGCTTAAGACACCTTCTGAGACATGACAGCTGCCTCTCACATCACCAGTTGAGCCAGGTATGGCCCATCAGAAGGAATGAATACCTTCGGGGGAGTTTTACACCTGAGCCAGTTGCATTAAGGAGGACATTGGCATGATAAAAAGCATTACCCCACCTTCACAGGATGTTTCTCATCAGCCTTTTCCCTTATCTGGCTCAAAACCCAGTTAGCTGCTAAACAAAGATTGGTTTATCCTGGTCATCCTCTGGTGATGGATTGCACCCTGTCTGTCTGTTCTACATCAGAGGCTTCCCCACCACACACAACACCCTCTACTCCTCCCCTTCCATTAGGGGATGCAAAACTGGCCTCAGCACAGCACCCTTGCAAACTGGCTGATTGTTTGAGCCATTAACCACTAAAATTCCAGTCTCTCACAGGCGTTTTTGCAGATCTCCTCACTTAGACTGATATGCTGCTCAGCTCATTGTGGAAGACCTATCTAAGTAAGTGGCCACGAAACAGGACTTTAATAGTTTATACAGAGCATTAATCTATCTTATCAGGCATCATGACAAGGAAGACTTTTGTATATTCAGCTGGTAAAAATAACAATATTTGCACCTAATGGTACACGTCTTGCTCTAACACCCAGATAGACTCACTTGGTATGAAGGGACAAGGAATTAAGTTTATCTTTTATTCTGTCACCTTAAACCTCATTAATGCAACAATTGTCGGAAGAGAGACTGGAAGGTCTAGAGTTTGAAGACACTACTACTTTCTGGTACTATTAGGAAAACAGAATATTTTGGATTATCTGACCACAACTGAACTCAGCAATCACTTGAATAGAAAGAAGAAGTGAAAAAAAAAGAAAGAAAAAAAATAATTTGTTTGGGGTTTATACTGTATTTGCTTCAGTTTATAATGTCAGACTTTAGAGTGAAATATTTCTATAAAATGGAGCCTGAAGAAGCAAGGTTATTAGAAGGAGCTTTCAGGAATAGAGCTTTGAGCAGAAATTTTTAAAAACTAGAAGAGGCCTTCAAATGCCACTTTCAGAGGCTGAGTTGCTTGCAACTAATGACAAGAGAGGGAAGGCAGTGGCAAATACAATGTTTTGAACCTGACAGAAAACGGGGTACAGTGAAAATGAAGACAAATTCAGAGAGGGAACCAGCACATAGTGACAGACGTAACAAAAAATCTGCTACAAATGGTTTATGTGAAATAGCACAAAGGGTCAGATGCATAAACCCCATACAACTTTACTGTTGCAATCAGTCTGATACATCACTAATACAATTCCAGGTCATTTGGCAGACTTATACCTGCCTATATTAAATGAAGACTAGATTCCAGCTTAGAACGTGTTCCTTAGGGGTCAGGCTAGTTTCCTGCTCTCTCAAGGATAATCACTAACAAATGATTTTCTAGGGCAATGTTTTCCTCTGAATAACAGAACCCTTAGAAAGACACCTTAAAGAAATTAGAAAATCATCATGCAAAAGCAGCAGGGATAGAATGCAGTTCGAAACACTAATTACTCTCTAGATATGAGAAAGAAAAAGAGTGGATTGACAGCTGTTACAAAAGAAAAGCTACAGGGTGAATCTTACCTGAAGATCAGTAAGAGTCCATAAACGTGCAGCCCTATGCTTTAAGGCCCCTCTCGCAAGAAAAGCATGGATTTACTGAAAACAAACAAACAAAACCTAGTAGCAGAAGAGACTAGCAGAGACTCCCTGCCTTACAGTTGCCCCCAGACACAGGTGAAGGAGAGAAGATAGGATGTATATTTAATGCTCCACACTCTTGGATTCTAATACTGACAGTAGAGCAATCCCAAGCTGCCTAGAGATCACAGCACCTAAACACAACTTTGAAAGCTTCACTTACTTTGTCTTGTCTCTACTTCCTCTGTTGTAACATTGCTCATTAAGGTTTCATGGGAGGAAAATATAAGAGCTGGAAAGGGTACACCAAAGTTGGCAGTTACCAGATAAACAATATCAAGATAACAAGCTCAAATTATGGCAATGGAAAGGAAGTATAAAAAGGGACCAACCTGATCAACAGAGCCATTCAAGAATCTCAAAAGAGAAAAGCATCTAAGTAAAGGAAACAAGGACAGATTGTTTAATAAGTATTAAGTAGGAGCAATCAAAAAACACACAACGAAGCGAGGAAAACAAAATAAGCAGTAGTTGACAGGAGTAAGAACAGACTGCACTGTAAGTGCACCAGCATGGAAAGAAAATAAAAAAAGAATGAAGTGTTAGTTATGCAAGACAGAAGAAAAACAACTGACAGCTGATGACATTGGTAATGAACTGTTCAGTATCTGTTTCCATTTCAGTATTCCCTAGTGATGGCACCTACAAGCAACTGTATTCACATCACTGACAAAGAAAGATCTCTGCCTAGTAAAAGAGAAGAATGAATTAGAGCCTAAGTTTCCTGAAACTGATGTTCATGGGTTCTCTGGACCTCAAAGACTTGTACTCTAAATATTAAAAATTTGTATGTTAACTTTATACTAATATTAAAGTTATTAAAATTGTATCTATAAATTTATATAAATAATATTTAAAGTAGCTTCAAAAGCAATAGTAGTTGTTGATGTGAGAATCAGTTAGCTGAAATGTCTATTTTTAAACAGAACAACAGGGAAGAAGAGAAGAGGAAGAAGAGAAGCAGCAAGACCTTCTTGAGCAGTGTCACAACCATTAATTTTCAATCCTAAAAAATCTTTTGGAACAAGTACTCAAACTGTACTCATTTATGCCTTCCACAGTAACTGACACAAGTACTGCCAAATACAAGTTATGTTAAAACCTTTCCTTCCACCGCAGTGTAATAAAAAAGCAGTAAATCAAGTGTCTTTATCTTGACGTGTAACTGTCACAGGACATTCACAGCTCAGATTAAACAATTACTTTGTGAATACAGAGCTACACAGAGTTATTGGAAAGCAAAAAAAATATAAAGTCAGTCTAGTGTCAAAAGGGGGAGCTGTAAGAATGTTGTGCAGAAGTATGTCCTAGGATAAGTTCCCTCAATATTCTAACAATCTGGATTATGAAATCAATAGACAATACGGAATTTGAGTGTCTTGGAGTTCTATTGCAGGACAGTATTCAAATTTAAAAATTGATCTTGATGAATTAAAAAGTTGTCTAGAAAACTGTATCATTTAATACTGGTAAGTAACAGAATAATTCAAAAGTCTGAATCCATCACTGCAGCTGAATGCTGTAACATAGCGAGCGGCTATGAAGTATTTCACACTGTTTAACTGCTTCACACTATTTATATTGCTTTTTTTCACCTAACACAATAATTATATAACCATTGTAGGGTGTGTTGGATAAAAAAAAAAAATAAATCCACTTCTCACCCCAAAAAGGATTTTTGACTTACTTCACATCTATGAATCTTCTCCATGTTTCATTAAACTCTGCAATTCAGAAATTTTGCAGTTTTTAACAATTTAGAAGGGAAGAACACTGCCATCTCCTGGAGCAGGTGAACCTGGCAGCTCTCTGAAACACCTGCATTCTGCTCTCCATCTTGCATTGTTTTCTATGCACTGAAAAGTAACTTCAGGGACTTAAGTCACCATCAGAAGTAGCATTTAAAAATAAAAGCAGAAGTCTACAATAGCATATCATCTGCAAGATAAATCTTGGTGGCCTAAGTTCAGTAGCAACATAAAATCAGGTCTACTCATTCACTCCTCCAAACTCTATGTGATTGAAAAACTTAATTAGCCCTCCTCAACATGAGCACAACATCAACCAGCAGAATTCCTGAACAGAAGCCTCTGTAAAAGCAGCAGTGTGAACAAAAAACAACCATGACACTTTACTTTCATTAAGAACATAGCACACTGGAGTTGTAGGTGACTCTTAGCCTATAGTTTTCAAATCTTTCTGCCATCATGTTGCTTTTACTTTTAAAGGTCCCTATTCCAATCACCTGTTTTCATACAACAGCTTTCAAGAAGCAGCTTCTGAGAATGTACCAAATGCTCTACTAGTATAACCTAGTCAAGCAAACACCTCCATTCTACACTGAACAACTCATAACAGTCCATAAGAAGGTACACTGTGTCTACAAAACCTGTACCTATAAAGTTACTCCAGTAATTCCTCCATCCCCCACCATCAGTTACAGCAGTATCATCCCCAAAACCTTACCTGAAGTGCATTACAATAACAGCGTGTTATCAGTACCTTGGGACGCACCCAGTAATAACAATTCTTACCATAGATAGCCTGCAAGCAGTGTTATATAAAGGCTCTTCCATTCCCCCAGTAACACTGTCTTTTCTAGTGCTCAGTTCCAGGGATAGTTGGAAGCTACCTCAGGGATTCAGTGTAGCTCAGTTAGGGTTTTTTTAAACCAGATTATATGTGAACTTGGACATAAAATAGCTGCAGATGTTTTAAAATTAGTTTTCTAATACTGACTACATAGAAGACAATATTTTTGCTTTTCCTACTAATCCACATTGGGAAGTCTTTTAGAATGCTATAACCGTTTAACCATGACTCTGAAAAAGAGCACAACTACAAAAAATAAAAACAGTCATAGAAGCATCAGTACAGCACAGGGGCTGAACATCTAGGATGAAATCAAACTGGCAGGATATTAGCATCTACAGAATGGAAGAGTCAGCAGTTAAGCTTAGATACACAGGCAAATTTTTACACACCACCACTTGGATACAACACTTAAATTTTACAGTATACTTGACAAGCGCTGTTGTTTACTCTGTCTGGTCATGTGAACAGTACAAGTAATTCATTATGCCTAATGCTCACTCTTATTTAAGAATTTCAGCGTATTTCATGCTTTTGCCTTCTTGTACTGCTACAGCATTTTGTTTAGCCTCCTCTTCAGCTGTTTACCTGGTCAGGAGCAACTGACCCACAAGGTAAGTTTCACCAGATCATTTTAGAAGTACTCTTGAAAGAAGAAAGTGTTTTTCTTTAAACTTTTAGCTTAATTCTACAGTATTTGCCTTCCTTCTATTCTGCAATTACAGTTGAGGTTCACAGGTATAGGTTCAGAGGTTCTCAGCTACCGATGCTAAAACTCTCCTTTTAGATAAGCTCAAATAAAAATTCAGGAATTTTCTTGCCATCATACCTCGGGTTCACTTTGCACATTGTAAGTTCTGATGTGAAGGATCACTAGAGAAAAGTGATTTAGGCACCTTACTAAAAAGATTCCTTAAAACTACAGTGTCTTCAATTCAACATTCTGTTTATTTTCTAAAATAAAAACCCCATGCATAATTCTAATATACATTTGATTCTTGCCAAAGACATGTTTATAAATATCTTTTCCTTTTAATAAAGATCTCGATCTACAGATCTTTAATAAAGATCTTGATCCACATCCTGAATGCCAGACCAATTGCTTTTCAGGCAAAAATATTCCACTGAAGAAAATGTAGATCCATTTTGTTTCAGGTTCTGGAAAGCAAGTGTACTGCAGCACTAAATAATGACCTCTTCAGGCACTTGCCATTTGGCTAAGCCAAATTTAAGAGTTTCATTATTTACAAGACGCAACAGAAGTCCAATCTTTATAGCCTTCTTAGCTGATTTCCACATGAAAAGAGGTGCAAAACCAGAAATTTACATCAGCCATCTTGCTAAGACAAAATGCCATATTTCTTCTTCAATTCTTCAACAGAAGCATCTTTTAATCCCATGTGGTTCACATGATTGAATAACACCTGTGTAACTGTAAAAGAAAATCCCAACACAAACTGTTATTTTTGTGATTCACACTCTTAAGGTAAATTAGTTCAAGTTTTCTTCAGTGAGAGTAATGGGGTCTATGGGTTATGCATTTTTAGATCTACTGAGAGGATGAACTAAAGTAGGAAAGCAAAACTCTCACTTTGTTTTGATGCCCAGCAGTTGCCTAACACTTCCTTAAACAGGTGTATAATCCAGACAAAAGACAGCTTTTACTTTGTTTACTATCTTGACACTATGCCATTAAATGCAGAAGATAAAAGTTAATGCCAGATGGCAGATAAAGCTTACATCAGGTTAAAGGAGTGAATGCCATTTGGAAAAGGAATTTACTTGCACTTGAGTAAGTCAAGTTATTTTATTTTAAGGAGATTCACATATCAAAATTTTAAAAGTATAATGGCTACTAGTGAAAATCAGCTGTAGATAGTAAATTTAACTTCACTTGGTCCCAGAGAAATGTTTTGCTTGTGTCTCACTGTTACATAGTCTGTCAGGTGTGCTAAATAAAGAAAAAGTTTGAGACAAAACCCACTTCATAAACCATGAATTCAAGCCAATGTCAATCCAAATTACAAACTAATGTAAGTGATCCCTCAAGAACAGGACAGACAACCAGGCTAAGGGGTTTAGAGATGTTTGCATCCTTTTGCCAACAGGAAAGTCAGGATTTGTCAAGAAACAGTTGTAAATTGTGAAAACTGTATAATCCAGATACCTTGCATCTCAGATGTAGGGTTTCATACAAATTCATAAATTTGTAACATCACCAGCTACAAACTGACATGCTAGTGAAGCTTATCTGAATAAAGTGCAGTGGTATTACTGATTAAAGTAAGAGGATTTAGCTGTAGTTTTCTAGTCTAAACATAAATAAGGTATCAAAAGGATTAAGAAAAATTACATGACACTCATATTAACTTCTAAAACAACCAAACAGCTAGACAAGTGAAGTGACTGCTTCACAGAATAAACAACAACAGCACTAAGTTATACATATTTTTTGCTAGATTCTACAGTATCACCAAGTAAGTTTACAAAGACACTACCGAATTACTTACTTTTTTTCTCTGAGCCTGACATAAACATCACTGCCATATCAAATCTTTTTAATTCAGAGAGCCTCTGGAGGATTTCAAGGATGAGCGACGGCTCCTCTTTCCTGAAGAAGATTATTACAAATATAAAAATAACTACTGTTGATTAGAAAGATCCAGTAGCTGCAAGCAATATTAAAAAATTCAGGAACAAGAAATTAAAGGACCAATAGAACTCCCTTCTCTGTCTTTCATATTCCCTATTTTTGTCTTTCCTGTTCATTCTTTCATTCACAAAACAGGAAGTCAATATCCAGAAACCTTTATGTAGGTATCGTTGTTCTACAGAGCAAGAGTGAAGAAATATAAAAACCCAGACTAATGCAAACCGACTGTTGGTCATGTACAGAATACCTATCACATGACTGCCTGACCATAGCATCACCATTTTTATAGATAGGAGGTAGTGTGAAAGGAAGCAAGACCTGTGGTCATAGGAAGTTCATCAAAAAGCTGAGCCAATTACAGCTGCCTTGATTTTTATCCATACAGAAAATTCCTAGATTGTGTTCATTTTACATTCTTCTGGTCAACAGTAAACAGGCACTGCCTTTGTTACAAATACTATTAAATATTATTTTTCTTTCATAACTTCACACTTCTTTTGAAGGGAGACAGGACTTATACCTTACAGCAAACAATTTCAACTTCCTAGCCTTTTAATGTCGTATCACCAAATGCAGGACTGTGTCTCTAAGAGGGCATTTTTCACACATATGATGGATATTTTATTTTTAAGGAAACCAAAGAAAAGGCAGACATTGATTTACATTTGCTCCTCTCCATAAAACAACAGCTGAAAAACAATGAGTGTGTGCTTCTCAGACAGAGTAATTGAGAAAAGCAGTACACTGCCTCTGATCTGACAGACAAAATTAACTGTAGGACTCAAATAATAGCTTGGATAGAAATTTCAAAAATAATTCGTCAGGTTCCTGTCTCATCAGAACTTCAGTCTCCAATACACATTTGCCACAGGCAACTGTAAAATGCTAGCAGGTAATTAAGTCTGAATGCATCTCAGTAAGCATGGCAGAAAACTGAAACTCTCTGAATTTTTCACTTTTAGAAAGTTAAAATAGAAGACAATGTGGAATTGTGTGTGGTAACAGAATACACACAGTACTATGAACAAAAGTTATTTCATACAGTCTAATGCTAGTTTCTGATGCTCTTTAACAGAGCAAAATTCAACAACACTCAGTAAAAGTATTTCTTTCTTATTTTCTACCTCATTTTTCAGGATGAGTTTTATTTTTTAAGAAGGAACAATTGAGTAATTCCAATAATTTCATTATGCTTATGTAATGCTGTGTGCTGGAAATAATTTTGTAAGCCTGAAGTTGGGAGTAGAGAGAACATAAAAGCCAAACACATAACAAAAAAACAACCTCCCTATATCAAGCCCTTCAGAAGAGCAATAAGCAATGTAAAACAAAGGAGGAGTTAACTTACTCAATGTAGAAATCATGCAGAATTTTCAGGATCTGGTTAAACAAGTCTGGATCTAGGGATTTCTGAAACAGCTTTGAGTAAAGTGACGGCTCTATTTGCTTTGGAAAGATTAAAAGAAGTTATTTTTAGACAAAGAAATACAATTGATTAATGAGAATTACATGTGCACTTTTAGGATGTCACGGACAATGCTGAAGTGCATGAAAGCAAAAAAAAAACCAGATTACACTATTGGACGTTAACCAGTTTTTGCTTCTTTGGGTTTTTTTGGTGATTATAATTTCTAATTTCTTTTAAAATAATTCTGATTTTTTTCAAAATATATATAAGCGCAAGTATACATTAAGCAAATTGCTATGTTTCAATTATTTGCTCAGTTTAAAACTGTTGCTATGCCTAATTACACGAGAGGCATTCATATCAAAAATCAGAATTAACTGAGTTACTAACGTATTTAAGTCTTTAAAGAACAAGGGCCTATATTCGAAAAAAAAAATGCAGAGACTGTATTTAAAGCAAGTAAAAAGGCGTAAGAGAAAAAATACTCAAACGTGCATCACACTACTTATTTGTGAAGATAAAAAAAGGGACTATTGCACACTTAAGACACTCTAAACACAGCTATCCCTTCCACCTAAGTGTACTGTTTCTTCAACATCAGTTGAAGAAACTGTCCAAACACTAGTGATACTCTATGTTTCATACCTTCAGGTACAAGTACATGTTTTCTGGGCAATCTTTCAACTTCCTGAAGTCAGACTCAAGCTGGAAAGAATTTGCAGGAATGGAAGGAACTGGAGAAGCAGACATAAACGACCTTCTGATTTCTTTTTCTTTTTGTTTGCTTGCAGGGAAAGATGGATGCACTGTTGATGAAATTCCTTTCGCATTAACAGGAAGCCTGCAAAGATATTTTGAAACACATAATCAAATAAACATTTAAGGAAAAAATTATGCAGAGACCTAACTGGAGATCTTCCTATTCATTAAAAGCTAGAATACTAAAAAAATCTTTAAAAATAATGTCGTTTAGTTTAAGCAGATATTTTAAAATTCCTTCAAATTATAGAAGCTTTATATTTGATTCACCTTTTCCAAAAAACCACATCTGCAAATACTTAAATTTACTCAGCCTCTCTATACTTTCTTCCTGGAAATAACTGCTTTCTATGTTAGGTTTCTCCCATATATACCTGCAAAAAAAAATTTTCTGCAATTTCATAATGCAAAACAGTAACAGTGTCAAATGAATAAATTACTTTCAACACTGATAGCAGTAGATCTATTTTTTGTCCTATAATTTGTCATTTAAGTCCATTTATTTTTTAAAAATTATAAAATGGCTAAGAATATACCTTTCTCTTCAATACTTCACAGTAAATCCATCTAACTGAGCTAGAAAAAGGTGCATGGGGGCAGTGTTTCTCATGGAAATTCTTCAATCAGGATTCTGTAAAAAGTACTTAGTATTAACAAGAATGAGACAGAGTCGATGCAGTGGACAATGAGTTCTAACACTGAGCAAGGATAAAACTTCTGTACTACAGCCCAATTTCAGCAAGACAGACTTGAGTTTGCCTAAGTAACACAGTGTGACTTAGAAACTAAGCACACCTGAAGCTGTCAGCTGCCTGCTCAGCAGAGGAAAGGGTGCTGACATTCTCATCTGTTCTTCTTTTTTTGCACACGTGAGGTGCATAGAATGTGTGAACTCTGCTAAAAAGCTATTCTGTAACACTACAAATAAAAATCCCAGCTAGGGAAGAGGAGGTGCCCAAGCGAGAAAGATTACGGCATGCAGGAAAATACTACAAATTTATTTTTATTTGCAATGTGAGAATGAGTTTTCCATCTGATACTAAATAGATCATATTTGCCTCAACCACTGTATATTCAAAGAAGCAGATGGGCAAGGACTGCAGTTTCTTTTGACATTTCCATTTTAATTCAGATTCTCCAAAATATCTTCAAAACATCACCACATGTAGACATCTGGAAATGAAGATTACATTTCAACTACATTCACTTTTTTAAAAGAGGATCAGAATTATACTTACTGTAATGGTGACATATCACTAATTTCTTCTATTTTCAAGTGCTTTGCTTTTGGAATGTCCACTGTAGTCAACAGATCATCCTGATCTAGAGTCTCTGTTGTTTCAACATTCACTGAATTCCTCCAGTTGTTGACTAAAGAAGTAGTGCTGGGCAAGTCACCATCTGATTTATCATCATCATCAACTTCCTCAATATCTATGCTTTGCAATGGCATCTAAACAGAATAAACACCTCATGTCACATGTGGACTGAAAATATACAGACCCCAGACACAGCTGTGTGTAACTTAAAATTATCTTATGATAACCAGGTACATCTGTAGCAGTGCACATAGAAGACACTTTGAATGAAAGTAAATGGCAAAAAAGGAAACCATGAAATTCTACATGAAGCCTGATAATTTTATTGCTTTACCCTCATAAACCAGTATATCCTTACGCTAGGAGATCTCAATCTGCAGTCTGTTTTCCCAGTAATAATTAAAAATGTATACTTTCTTTCTGCTGAGGTTGAATAGAAAAGATCTATCATATACTTTGTCCCATGATGTGGTCAAGCTTTGTAATTTAGCAAAACAAGTAAATATCCAACAACATAGGCCTTGGCCCACAACTCAAAATTTTTCCATAATAAATATCTGTAACTCAACTCAGACCAAATTACATACATCAAGGTAATTAATTCCACCACTAAAGAACATACTAAAATGCCTCAACTTGTTTAATCTCTACATGATGACCATTATTTTTGACCATCACCTAGTGCCACATTCACAGGTCTTACAAAAAAACCCCTCATCACTTCTTACTTTAGAATTTCATTTCCTGAACATGAACATATATATTGCTCTAGAAATACAGATGCAAATGTACATGATTACATACTCAACAATGTAGACTTCTAGGAAATGGCAGTACTAAAAGCACAGATGTTTCATCTATACTTATTCTACCGTAACAGAGTAACAGGATGGAATGCAACCAACCTAGTATCTTCACTTCATGTAGCAGCCTAACTGAACACTTAACAAATGTAATTGTCTATAGTATTTCAGCTACTTCACAAAGAAATCATTTAGGTTTTATGGAAATATTCTATCTAGTTATAAAGAGCATATAATACTCCCCCACTCCCAAAGGATCAAATAATCACACGTTTTCTACTAAAACTATCCATCTGAATTGTATAATTGATGAAGGCAAACAAACGTTTTCAAATAGCACGAGTACAAAGTATGAGCACCCTTTGTATTTACACAACTCATTGCTGAATGTATAAATATTAAATGTCCTAAAAGAGGAAGCCTAATATATACAGAAAGCTGATATTACTCTCTGTATTGTAATATTTTTTCATAACTCATTTATCTGACTATAACCACTGATAATTCATAGTCCAGATATACTGATTATTGAAAACCAATACCCAGCTGTTCTACAGTTTATGTGAATGAAAATGCATAGTCAAAGCTCTTCCAGTAGCCCTATGTGACAGCATCATAAGACACAGGTAGGCAATATGTCTTATAACCACTACAGCTGCTGTAAAAACTGTAAACAGCAGGAAAAAAAGAAGGAAAGTTTACCTAGAGTTTCTCAATTAAACACAGACACTCAATTCTGTCCCCTTTACTCTCAACTGCAGTTGGACCCGAGATAGAGTTATGGGGCTGCCTGCCTATTCCATGTTATAAATGTCTGGAACTTCAGCACTTCTATGTATGTTCTTGAAAAATATTGAACGAGTAACTTTATACATTTTTGGCTTTCCACAGGCAAGGTGCATCTATCAGGAACTAGTCTACATAAATAAAAAGCAGATTTTAACTTTAAGCTCTACTTTTCCCATCGTTATAAAAAACAACTCATGTAACAACTTACTGTTGATTTAATCTGTAATGGATTATCAATCACTTTCACTATATTTTTTATTTCCGTTTCTTTTATCAATACTGCAGGATATTCTTGGTGAGTCTCTTCTTTCTCAGTTAATTCCTGAAAAAAATGACAAGTTGTCCAATAGATCAGGAGTTTGATGAATAACTACAAGATATGTTAAAAATAATGTAATAAAGAATAAAAACCTTCTAATACTATAGCTTTACAAAAAAACTCCCAAATAAAACCCCAAACCAGCAAAACCCAGGCATAAGTATACATACATTCCTTATTTTAGTGAGTTCATTTATTGCTTGTTTATTTCCAGGTTCCAGCTTCAGAACAGCCTCAAAGTCTGAGTGAAAAACAACACAAAAATGTAGATATTTCAAGTTACAATGTACTTGTGAGATTTTTAAACCTTCTATTCTCTTTTCATAGCCCTAAAAATAATTAAAGGCAGGTAAGCCACAGAATCACAGAATGGGCAAGGTTGGAAGGGACCACAATGAGTCATCCTAGAGCACACTGCACAGGATTGCACCCAGGCAGTTCTTGAATATCTTCAGTGAGGGAGACCTCACAAACTCTGGACAATCTGTTCCAGTGCTCACTCCCCTGCACAGTAAAGCAGCTCTTCCTCATATTCAGGTGGAACTTCCTGTGCATCAGTTTCTGCCTGTTGCCTCTCTCCTAGTACCTGGAACCACCAAGAAGCATCTGGCTCTCTGCAGATACAGATAGACACTAATGAGGTTCCTCCTCACTTGTCTCTTCTCAAGACTGAACAGGCCCAACTCAGCCTTTCCTCATAAGAGATGCTCCATTCCCCTGGTCATCTCTGTCATTCTCTCCAGGACCTCCACATCTCTCTTGCACTGAGGAGCCCAGAACTGGGCACAGCACTCCAGATGTGGCCTCACCAGGGCTCAGTAGAGGGGCAGGATCACCTCCCTTGTCCTGTTGGCAGCGCTCTTCCTCATGCACCCCAAGATTCCATTGGCTGTCTTGGCCACAAGGGTACTGCTGGCTCATGGACAGCTGGTTGTCCACCAGACTCCCAGGTCCTTGTCCACAGAGCTGCTTTCCAGCAGGTCAGACCCCAGCCTGTGCTGGTGTGGGGGTTATTCTTCCCAAGGGGCAGGATCCTGCATTTGCCTTAGCTGAATTTCAGACAGTTCTTCCTTTTCCATCTCTCCAATCTGTCAAGGTCCTTCTGGAGGGCTCACAGCACTCTGGGGTATCAGTGCTGTCAGAGAACTTGCTAATGGGGAGGCATCTGCCCCTTCATCCAAGTCACTGATGAGTAAGTTAAACAGTACTGGGGCCAGCATTGAACTTTGGGGCACACCACTAGTGACAGGCCTTCAACTAGACCTTGTGTCACTGATTAAGACCCTCTGGGATCTGTTCTTCAGCCAGCTCTCAATCCACCTCACTGTCCACTTTTAAGTCATCCTAATGCTTATATCATGACATACTTTTTAAACTTTTCAAACTATTTTTTACTTCTTATCATAAACCGCAACAGCTGTAATTTCACACAAAACTGCCTTCCCCATTTGTGGGTACTAACACAAGAGTTTTTATACATATTCAGTGAAATACAAATTCAGCAAAATCCAATAGAATGGAACAACAGAACCCCCTTAATTCTTAACTTTTGCATTGATAATCTCAATTAGTCAAAGAACAGAACGTCCTTATACTGATCTCTTACCTACCACATTTAATTCAAAGTCATACCTTGAATAGCTTCTTTTAGCTTTCCAAGAGCAACTCTGGCAGCTCCTCTTCTAGCAAAAGCTTTAGAATACGAAGCATCTAAGAGCAGAGCTTGTGTGCAGTCATTTTCTGCCTCTTCATACCTCAGCAAAAGAGTAGTACAAAAGTAAAAATCAGTTTCAAGAAGCATTTTCAAGTGAAAAGACAGAGCTACCCAAAACAATTAAAATATAAAGGTAGATCTTCATTACCTATAAATATAAACACATCACTGAGCTAAAATGCAAAATAAAAAACTCCATAAAATTTCTCAGCACCTTGAAATTTCAGCCAAATCTTTCAGTATCTCATGACATAATGCTAACTTTTTATCATCACAAAAATTCACTTCCTCTGTAAAAACAAGTACTTAAAGCTCGTCCAAGCAGAGTCCACTTTAAACATTCAATAATAGCCTTAAAATCAAGTCAGTACCATGAATTTGTACTTCTGAAAACCAGCAATACCATTACAAAGAAAGAAAAGGTACTAGAAAGGAAGCAAGCATGCGCAAGAATGTATTTCTCTACATTTGGATTTCCATGACTTGTCCTTAACTATTTCACAATGAGAATTCAGTATATCCTTGCATTCCTTTGCTTCATTTTAAGATGAAATTTCCCTATGCCATTTATACTAAGTTACATTAGATTATGATTCCACTATGTGCTTATTAAAGTATTTTAATTCATTTGTATTCTTCACTTTCAAACGATCATTAAATTTAAGGAAATTTATTTTTATTTGCAGTTCTTTTCAGTACTAGCAGTTTGCAAGAATACCAATGGGCTTTTGTTGCATTTTGTGTTTGGTCCTCTTTGAAAAGTGAAGACCTATGATACACAGATTTATCAGAGAGAATCAATTTTCTTGCTTGGTTATTCAATTAAAGTATCACTTCGTCCAAATTTCACAAAGTATTATTTGCATTATTATGTCCTTTAAATTACAAGTGTTCTGTCAGAAATACCACCCATGCAACCTATCTTATAAATCCTAATTTGAGATCAAGGTACTGTCTCTACAGATAACCAGTCTTGTCACAGTAAGAGACAACCAACATAACCCTCAGCTCTCTGCTTCTCATGCTACTGGCCTACAAGTTTTAAAATACCACACCATCAGGAAGTCAAAAGAAGTTCAGGCCTCAAAAACGGTCATAGGAAACTTATCTAATTTGCTAGAAAGCATGCATTTCCTACTGTTTCTGGGTTATTTGGATAAAACTTAATTAAAAATAAACCAACTGCACATACGTGTCTCCATCAATGAAGTTAAAAAAATAGTTTAAAAGGTAACCATTTCCAAAAAAGCTTATATTCATTCCCTCTAAAGTCAGAAGTTACAATCCACTTCTTTTTACAGTGCAACATTTAGTAGCTGACTGGGTTTCATAGTCAAAGTTTTGGGCAGTTCCTTTCAGAAGGATGAAAATCCAACTTTAGAAACCATTATTTTATACTGGTGCTATTTTATTCTCTCAGAACTTGTTTCCTACAAATTGCATTGCAAGATCACACATACAGATTTGTTCCCTCTCCTTTACTGCTTACAACATGATTTATTCTATACCGAACTCTAACAAAAATTGGAAAGAGTGAAAATAACTCGAGTGAAAATCTACTGGATCATTACTCCTCTTAGTTTACAACAAACAAACAATATAGCACATGCAATTCCACTTACTTCTCAATCTTTAGGTAGGCCATGGCTCTGTTAGCTGGCAGTAGTGCATTGGTGCCATCTGCTGCGATACCGCGGGTGTAACATTCTATTGCAGCCTCGTACTTTCCTTCTTTGAAATAACCATTACCCTGGAATATTAAGGTCAGGAAAAAAAAGAACATTGAGAAAATCTAGTGAAATTAACTTTTTCTTATCCTTTTTAGCAAAGAGGGTCACAAGAGTACAAAGATGAATTTCCAAGAACACCCACATCAGGGCAGACAGCAATGGCATTTTTCTTCCTCTCTAAGCTTGGAGGCAGAACACAAAAAGAAACTTAACTCTTCCTAATACTCCAAGGATAAAAAAACTTTGCTGCATGCATAATTTAAATGCAGCAAGTCTACAACTTGTTATTTAACTTTATGCTTGATGTGCAGGGTGAGCCACCCTGTACCTCCTGAATTTAAACACAAGCTGAACCTTTACAACTCCCTTTTCACAATGACTATTTGCACTGCACAAATTTATCTTTATCCTACTACATTCATGAAACTTGTCATCAAACATTACTTGTCTCCAAACGTTGCTGTTATTTCCTAATTAATGCTCCATAGAATAAAATTGTATTACTTTTTTGTTTGTTTCTAGGGGACTAAAATTACCTTTTGCTTCTCAGTACTAATTTGAAGCCACACATCTCTGCCACTACTCTACTCAATGACAAAAAAAAAAGCCACAGTTCAGACTTGACAGGATCCATGTTGTCAGGAATAAACCTGCAGTGAGTCAACTCTGCAGCCAATGAAGTATTGCATTAAACTGAAATTTCTCTCCTGTGACCTATCCAAACTCTTTTTCCTTAATGCAGGCCTTCGTTCTTTTCTGATTAATTACCTCTTACAACCAGCATAGCAAACCTGAATAGATAACAAGTCAGAAGTTAGATAGCTAGGTAAGAGAACAGAAAAATTTTGATTTAGTTGGAAATGTTATTTATTGGAAGAGTGGTGACAGGGAGAAATCAATAAGCCAACTGTGAGTCAAGACTATGTATCCAGAAATACATTTTTATTGTCACTGTTGCCTGCACCCCTGAAGTCCTTTTTATGACCACTATTCATCATGTAATCAGAGGTGTGAAAACAAGAAATAGTCCACAACTCCACTTGAACAAGCAGGGGTCAAGATGCTTATAACAATGAAGAAATGGAATCTTTGTGAAGTGCAGTTCAAGTTCTACTTTTCTTACCACGTATTTGAAATTTAGCATATACAATTTGGATTTAAAAGTTACCTTTTATAATTACTCCTCAAAAAGAATCCATACAGAACTCACTGTCCCTCACCTTCTAAGAGCCCAAAATGGGAAACAATTAAGATAACATCAAGGACACTGCATTTAAGAAGTTCAAGGCAGTATCAGGTTTAATTTATAATTTGCATAGCTAACAGCACAAGGCAATCCTTTTCTTTGCTAGGTCTCTCCTGTTCCAGCAGAACCTGTGACTTACCAGATCTTTTTCTGCAATTGCCTTCTGCTTGAGCTGCTGTACTTCAATGCGCTGCTTCTCTTCGTCTGTTAATCCCGTTCTGACTGCACCTTCAAACTCTTTCTGTTCTGAACTTTCTTTGGATGACAGAGCCTGTAAAGACGTGGTATTTTTCCCCTCAGTAAGTATCTCCCCACTTAAACACTTTCAGCACATAAATTACAATGATTTCTAAACTTTTAAAATACAAAAATCTGCCAAGCTTTTTAACAGAAGTGCCTGTGTTGTAAACTGAATGCAAACTGAAGAGATGGTTTTAAATCACTTCCTGAAAATGTATTTCTATGAGGCAATAAGAGTCAGAATAATGCTTGGTAACTAAAAAGTAAGCAACTTCTGAAGCACAATGTAAAGTGACTCATGGAACCTGTTTGTATATACTTTAATTCACATATAATTTACTTTTTTAATTACTGGAGATTTTGCATCTTCATTCTGAAAATAAATTTTTCAAGCACTTTCAAAAATACAGCTGAAGTGGTATAAGTATACTCATATAGTAATGACAGCTGAGCTTATATTTACTAAGGTCATCATAATCAACATTTTTTTCTGTCATGACTGGGATCTGATTTGCACTAGAGTATTTTGTTCTGCTAGGCTTAGAGCAACTTTCTGGTTTGGCAGATCGCAGCAATCAGTGGGACTACAAGCAGGCTGGCAGTGCAGTTTTCAGGCCAAGAAAACACAGAAGTTTTCTCATGTGTTATGCTTCCTTATACCAAAACATAAAGCATGACTTAAAAATGCATTAACACAGGAGGCAGAAAATGGGGGAAAATTAAAAAACCAAACCAACCAAACAAAGAAAACCAACCAACAGCAAGAACAACAAAAAGCCAACCAAAACCGCCCAGATGCTGGTGCACACATACAGTCTTAATCTGCTGATCCACTACTGCACTGATGTTTGCACATGTGTGAGTTCATCCAGAGGAAAGTCCATGACAGATTTTGACCTCAGGGAACTTCAAATGCCAGAAAAAGTGTGTGAGAATTTGCTGAATCCGTTCTTGTTATAAATAAAAATTGACACAGATATAAACTGAACGGGATGTATTACTTTGTGTTAGGGCCTATTAATCTTATTACCTGATCAATTTTCTTCAGTTCATTTTTTGCTTCAAAGTTGTCTGCATCCAGCTCCAAAACTTTTTCATAATCTATCAGAAGACCAGAAAAATATGTTTCAGGTAGGAAGCACAGACCAGTAAGCAGAGCATTCTTTTGCGATTACTGTTTTTTTGTAGTTACATAAGAAGCCTGAGATGTTTCAAGGAATACATCATTCTACGACATTTAAAGCTGAATTATTCTGGAACTACTACAATCTACAGCAATCATTTGGACTTGCTACTTGAATTTTACCTTGCCAGAAGCATATGCAACATGGTATTTCTTAGTTTATAGAAAACAAAAATTAAATTTCTACATCAAAGAAGCAGATGACACAAGCTTGTATATATTTTAAGAATTTTAATAAGACCCACCTTCTTTAGCACCTTGAAGGTTTTTCAAAGCAAAGCGAGCAGCCCCTCTTCTTGCATAAGCCTTTGTGTAATTTTTATCTAAAGCAAGTGCTAAATTGCAGTCAGATTCTGCAACAGAAAACCTACCAAAAAAATGAATAAGTAGTTTGGACACATCTAAGCAACAAACTCTGAAACTTTAGCAGTTTATCTTACTCTGAACCTCTCCAGTTTCTGGATAACATGCTTCAGAAAGGGTGCAAAACAAGCATTTACACATCTCTTGATTCAGAAAACATCAAAACAAGAAAGGGAAACAGAGACTCTCTACTGCCACAGAAAGAATAACCAACTCCCCCGCAAACAAATCAATGCCTTAGAAATGGAGCTCATTGAATCTGACAGGCAATTAAACTTTCTCTTCCTCTTTTGTCTTGAAATCTTACACTGTAACACAGAAGATGGTGAACTTCTGCTGTGAAAATGGAGGAAAAACTGATGAGGGACACTACCAAATCACTTATTCTGGTGACCCTTGTTTTATGTTGAAACTGGAAGGCAGGTTTCAACAACAGTCTTACACAGACTGCATCACAACATGATATATAATCAAGACTTAAACCTAGACCAAAGATCTGAAGGTAACATTTCACATAAAAAAATATTACAGATTTCACCATGCAAGTCTTACTTTTTCATTCTATAGAAAGCCGATGCTCTGTTTGTGGGCAATACTGGATTGTACGGATCAGAATACATCCCTCTAGTATAGCATTTTATAGCTTCGTCAAAGTTTCCTTGTTTAAAGTAGTTATTACCCTGTGAATAGGAAAAACCCTTTTCAGCAATTTACTGTACGTTGGCAGACACAATGCTAATCTTAAAAACAAAAAAACCCCAAAGTTTGTATTTTAGAATGCTTGAATATTTTTGTTCAAAATTTCTCATGGAGTACTGCTTTACTGCAAAGTATGTTTTTCAACTAATATATTCTAAGTATCCCATATTAAATAATTTTCATTATATATCCTATAACATGGGTCTATAAAATACTAATTTCCAGTATCTGTAGGTAATTTCCAGAAACTTGTAACAAACATATACACAGCTACTTAAATTACGAATTACAGAACGTTTTTTTAAGTTTTTAGTAACTAGCTTTGGCATTTTTGCTTTCCAAGTCAGTATTTTCATTTCTGCCTCCTTTGGGACACAACTTTTATCTCATGCACCCTGAACTACTTCACTGCAGCCAAGATAATGGTGAAAGACACCTCAGTTTCTCAGTGTAGACCGCAGATTACATGCAAAGGAATTTCCACAGCAGCAGGGACAGAACACAAGTATCATCCATGCAGACAATTCAAAACAAACAAACACACAAAAAACCCAACCCAAAGCTAAAACTCTACTGAAGTATGGACTGACAAATGGGTTAGGTGATTTCTTACAAACAAAGAAATTTCTCAAAAACACAGAAGCTGCTATGCCACTTAGTCTATTCCTCATGGTAATGGAGCCTGAGACAGATCTGTCTCTGTATCTTACCTTATGAGGTCAAAGTGAACCGGTATTGAACTTGCCCTTACTGAGGCAAAGAAGACATACAAGTTCACCCATCATTCCCAGATGTACTGGCCTCACAAAGGGAGTATTTTTTAATTGTTGGGGATTTAGATTGGGGCATTCAGATGTTGTGTTCAGGTAAAAAACAGTTTGATCTATACAGCCATTCAAGTTTCCAAAGCAAAAAACCACCAATTCAGTTATCATTATAAGCATACATTAAGTAGAATCTGACAGGCTTGCTGCTGCTGCTAATGAGAAACAACAGAATTGCATTAGAATTTTCTATTTTGGAATAACGGGCAGGAAAAAAGACATAAAATCTGCCAAACAGGTAATTCTTTTACCAGATGTGTGGTCTCAGTGTATGACCTTTTAAAAGAAAAATGCAAATGCTCCTATATCTAAATTGCTACTTTGCTGATAGCTGAGAATAAAAATCTATAATTTAACTAATAATTATACTAATTACTAATAACTAATATAATCTAACCTTTTCCTTCTCTGCAAGAGCCTTTTCTGCATCTACACGAATTCCATCTTCTTCAGAGTCTGATTCTGGAGATACAGAATCATGAGTACTATCTTCTTTATCAAGTTCTTCAAGTATTTTATCCTGAAATCAGAAAACAAAAAAAAAAACCCCAACAATTATCTTCATCATAATTCAACAGTGCAAAATATTACAAGCAAGACTTTCAGGAACTATTAATGTGTTTTAAAAAAATCTCTAGTCCTTATTTCAAAAGTGAGAGAACTACCTTCTAATACTGACAGCTGTGTTTAGTCTTGTATTCCTCTAGATTTCTGACTTTTTTTAGACCTATTGTTAAATCAGGTGGGTTTTTTTCCCTTACAGTCAAATTCAGTCTGGTGGATGAAAACACAGGCAATAGAAAACCAAGTATTTATCAATACTCCAAATACTCAACACATAAGCTTTTGGGAAGAAAGCTACTTTATATGTACACACAGCACTCAGCACATTAAGATACTGACTTGTGAACTGAACTCTCAGCACCGTAACAAAATCTTATGTAACATAGAATCAACTGAGGACAAGACTCAGATAACAGCAAATATTATGACTCACCACATCAAGTTTTCCCCATGCTTCATAATCATAAGACTTGATCTTGTTTTTCTTGTTTTCCTCAGAGGTTATCTTTGAAGGGGCTTTATTTTTGCTTTTCTTCTTTTTCTTAAAAGCCTTGTTTCGAATTGGTGGCAAATTCTAAATTGAATTAAGTAATTTATTATAAAATAGATGTGTGAAAGTCACTTGCACTAAAGAAACTACAGCAACTCTATTTAGATGGAGTATCTATCCACTGGCTAGTTTTAATTTAGAAATCCATCCAGCAAACTGTTCTCATGAACTCTACAAAACCACTAAGAACAACAATCTTTCAACACATAATAGCAAATATTACGTGTATAATATGAAGCCGAGTTTTAGAAAATAACTCTCTGCAGAGTATCACTGAAGAATAACTTCAATATACTAAATATCACAGTGAATAAGCAATACTGATACTGCAAACAGAAATACTCTCATAGAGGCACCCAGAACTGATGAAAAATTTACTGGCCTCACCACCTCCAGAGGCTACTGCCCCACAGCTCTGTTGGTGGAACAGTCTGCAGAGGAAACTTTGGCTTACCTCAGATGAAGAACAAGTCAGGGGTTGGCTCATGCCTTCTATTCAGATATTTTAGGCCAGCAAATCTAATTTTGCTAAAGCAAAACATAATTATCATAAACACTATCACAGCATGAATAACTGAGCTGACATTGGTCTTGTGTTTTTTACCTCTTCTGGGACCCCACTCTGTTTCCTGAGTTCAGAATCCACTTCTTTAATATCTTTTTCCCAGCTCTCCAATTCTCTCATAAAATCCTGCAGCTCTTCAGCATTTTGCTTCATTTGCAGCTGTAGTTCTATCGCTTTACTTGGTGCACTCATCGTAATCTGCCAAAATTAAAGGAAAAAAGCTTTCTAAAAAGAGCTTGGAAGTATGTGGTGAAGGAAGCTAGCTACTTCAAAATTAAAAAGTCAGACTTATATGCAAGTCAGGCTTTCCAATAGCATAGTAGGAACATTAAACACTAAGAGACTAAGAAGACATACATTTTAAATGTCTTTGAAAAAATGAAAGGAAGCGACACTATTCATAAAGAATGAACTATTTCGTAACAAACAGCAAGTCCTGTTTTCCTAACTAAATGTAAGGTAAAGCACCCAACAACTCAATGGTAATTCTGAAAGTTCTAGCAAGTCCCAAAAACACTGTTTAATAATTATTAACACTTGATTGTTATTGTAAATTTAGTTGTCTCAGTTTTATTGTCTTGAGTGAAAGAAGTTTTATTACCACAAAAATATCAAGTCACAATTAGAAAGTAATCTTAAAAAAACTTTGTTCCAATTCAGTAAAAAAAAAAAAAAATTTTGTACAGTTCACAGCACAAAAATCTGAAAGGATGAAGCAACCATGTTTTGAAAACAGTCATGATTAAGTAACTCCTGATGAGCAAAATACAAACTTAGACAGAGACTTATGAATGGTTGCTAACTATAACCTCTTGATGGAAGGTCAGGATCTATTACAAGCCTCACAAAAGTATAAACTATTTATAGAGTTATTACACATAAACTTTTTAAGGAAGAAAAGGGTCTAGATTATTTAACATGTTTTACTTAACAATATTTTTCACACCTGGTAAGGCAATAACCTAATAGTGTAGCAAACTAAAGATTTATGAGCCAAACAAAGCAAACAATTTCTGTGGCACAACCTGCTATCCATAATTACAGACAAGGGTCTCAAAGAGATGGAAAAATACACTACATGCTACCAAAGCAGAAATGTTTTTACATGCTCAGGAGTAAGCAGTTGAGTAGACGCCCTGCTTCAGCAGTTGTGCTTCTCCCTAGTTCATACATAGGTAGTGAGTGACACGCTTACCCTGAGCAACATATTTGGTCTATTTAAACAAAGCAGAAAGAAACTTTCAGTGAAACCAAAAATATGTATCTTTCAATCACGTTTCCAATTAAGGAGCTTACTATGTTTTTCCCCACCGTCACCTGCTGTCCCATACTGAACTGTCTCTGTAATAGTCAGTCTGTTAATTTCTGGGTGGTGTTATTTGGTGGGCATGAGCACACCAAATATTCCATACAGCCTAGCACTTCTAAGTACCCAGAACAAGATACTTAAGAAGACGCAAAAAAATACCTTGGGATCTCCTTTTCTTTTTGCTATTGCTGACTAAAAGAGTATTCTTATACATGTGAAAAAGTAACATTAAGTCTGGCTGTTTGCTCCCTGACGTTCTAAAGCATCTTGCTCAAACGTACAAAGTCAGCCTGCTGCGTTACCCACTAGCCACACACGACCTTAATCCCCGCCCTGACAGGAACCTCTTTGCAGCACCGCTCTTACACCCTTCAAGGCACTTTTATTCGAGTCTCAACGCTGGGCCCCTCCAAACACCCAAAGGCTGATGGTTCCAGCGATTCCCCGGGCAGCAGACGCACCACGCCGGCGGCCTGGCCGCCAGCACAGGCCCGCCCGGGAGTGGGTCCCGAGGCCGCGCCGCAGGAGGCCCCGAGGAGAGCAGAGCAGCCCCTGTGGAGCCTCAACACCCGCCTGTGCACCGCCCTCAAAGCGCAAGCGAGGCCATTACTCCATCAGGGTGAGCTCCTCCTCTCCTTGCCTCCCGACCCCGCGCGGCCAAGGCGTCTGGACCACGTGTACTATAGGGATGCGGCTGCGGAACGGCGCTGCCACAAGGCTCGGGCATCACACACCCCGCCCGGCTCGGCTCGGCTCGGCTCGGCTCGGCTCGGCTCGTCCCGTCCCGCCGCCGGCTCACCTGCACCGGGCCGCTGNGGAGGCGAGAGCGCCGGCGCGCGCGGCCCTCGGTCACGTGTGGCGAACGGAGCCGGCGATTGGCGCGGCCGGGGGTCCCGGTCCCGTGCCCCGGCGGGACGGTGCCCGGAAGGCGCGGGACAGGGCCGGACATGGCGGAGCGGGAGGCTGAGTCTCCGCCGGCGGCAGAGAAGAAAGCGGCGGAGGAGGAGGAGGAGGAGGATGATTTCGGCTACCGACTCTTCCCGGACCGGAATAAGAAACCACAGAGCTTCCTGGTCCGCAGCCTCTTTACATTCCACAACAAGTGCCAGCTGATGCTGAGGATGACCCTGGAAACGAGTAAGCCTTCCCCGTCCCGCCGCAGTCGCGGCCCCGGCGCAGCCGCGGTTTTGGGCGGAACCCAGGCCGTCCGTGGCCCGGTGCGGCGGCTGCCGCGGCTTGCGGCGGTGACCTTGTGCCGCGGGGCCCCGGGGAGGGACCTGCGCTCCTGCCGCTGCGCCCCTCGGGGCGGCTGGACGGGGCCCGAGCAGGTGGTGGGGTGGACCTGCTGCTTTATGAACACGCTTATATTGGTTAAGACAAAATGCGATTTCGAAAGTGGTTGAGAGAGTTTTTTTTATTATAAGAAGGTTCTTCTCCTTTTTTTTTCCTGAGAAATTAAGATGATTTGTCAATTAATGCACATTCATGCCCTTTCAGTGTGTGATGTGGACCCCATCTGTAGCACTTCATCCAGTTCTAGTGCCCCCGACTTAAGAAGAACATGGAACTGTTGAAGTGAGTCCAGAGTAGGGCCACCAAGTTGATAAGAGAACTGGAGCACCTCCCTTATGAAGATAGGCTGAAAAAGTTGGGGCTGTTGAGCCTGGAGAAGAGAAGGTTGCAGGAAGACCTCATGGCAACCTTCCAGTATCTGAAGGGGGCCTACAGGGAAGCCAGACAGTGACTCTTCATCAGGAATTGTAGTGATAGGACAAGGAGTAATGGGTTCAAACTGTTATGTTAGATATACAGAAGAAATTCTTGACTGTGAGAGTGGTGAGGCACTGAAACCCTTGCGCCATCCTTGGGAGTGTTCCAAGGCCAGGTTAGATGGGGCTGTGAGGAACCTGCTGTAGTGGATGGTGTCCTTGCCCAGGGCAGCGGGTTTGGACTAGATTATCTTCAAGGTCCCTTGCAACTCAAGCCATTATATGATACTATATCACTTTGCATAGTCTGAGCTGTAGCAGATACCAGTTGCATTGCATTAGGATAAAATACTGCAAAGTATGAACTTGAATGTATAGTCCTTTCCTTGTTTGTTTTTTTTTCCTTTTACTGTCTTTATATTGTGTTTATAGATGATTTTCAAAATTTTTGTGTAGAGAAACTGATTGAAGCAATGTTTTTCTAGATCCATATGCTCGACTTCTCCTTGAGGCTCTGAAGCAATCTGGTTGGTATGTAAACTAATTTATCTTCTTTGTAGTAACATCACTATGACAAGTGGCGACTGAAGTGTTTCAAATTCTTTTCTGTAACTTTCTTTGTTTGGACCTTTCAGCACTGTCTTCAATGACCGGCACTTTTCTTGTGAAAACTGTGATGGCTGTGTCAGTGGAGGTTTTGATGCTGCCACATCTCAGGTAGGTGCTTAGTCCCCTTTCATAGGACTGCAATTTTTTTTGGTGTTTTGTTACTGGGATTAAATCTACCAATACTGATACTTGAGTTAGTCACGAAAGCAAGATAATTGAAAGATGTCCCATGATATTGGAACTAGTACACTACAGAATGGTAAGTCTGTTAATGTTGAAAAACACCAATCTAAAGACCCTAAATGCTGTGTGTTCTGTGTCTTTGAGAAGTAAGGTAGATGTTGAAACGTGCTGAAAAGACTACCTGTGTCTCTTCTTCTGCAGATTGTTCTGTGTCAGAACAACATTCGCCAACAATCCCATATGAACCGGGTGGTCACACATGAATTGATTCATGCATTTGATCACTGCCGTGCACATGTTGACTGGTTTAAAAATGTCAAACACTTGGCGTGTTCAGAAGTAAGTTAAAATGCTTCTAATGTTGTCATTTTATTAATTACTGCTGGTTATTAGGGATGCTTCGTGCTATATGATCTGTTACACACAATTCATTTGTTTTAGTCTTGTTAATATGTTTTGTCCTTTCTGTCAGGTCAGCCTAAACAGTTCCATTCAGAAACAAATACCTGGTTTTCACAAATACTAGTAAGTTAATGGCATATTTAGTAGAATGTGTTCACTGTGAGTGTAAGAAGAGTTCTTGACAAACGTGAGAGTAGTTACAAGTGAAAACACGTTCACACATCAATCAAATGCTTATAGAATTCTTTTTATCCCATAGAAGTCTTGGTATGTTGGGTAGATATCACAGTAGTACAGTAACTTTATTTTTGTTTAGGTTTTTTTGATAACAACAAACTTGTCTTTTTCTGTAACATTCATTTTTTCAGTAACTATGGTATTGCTACTACTACACTGTAGTTATGACTCTGTGTCCATTGGATGGGGTTCTGAGCAACCTGGTCTGGTGGAATGTGTCCCTCCCCATGGCAGGAGGATTGGAACTAGATGATATTTAAGGTCCCTTACAATCCACACCATTCTGTGATTCTGTGGTTTCAGAGGACACTTGCTGCATGAAAGGCCTTAATAATTCATGCTTTAGGAGGTGAAATTAAATGGAGCACAGGCTGGGAAGGATTCCTCTTGTGTACATGATGCAGGTGTATTTGCATGCTTTTATTTGATTTCCGCTGTAATCCATATCATTTGGCAACAGAAAAACTTACCCTTGTGATTACTGTTGTAAAAGTACACACTTGTGACAGTGTGAATTAGGTGGGGTATTTTTTTTATTTTTTTTAATACGTAAAAATATTATGTTGGCCTTGTTTTGAGTTTTTTGTTTTGTTTTGGTCATGAGTTGGTTGACTTGTTTGTTTTTAATAAGAATGTATTTGATTCCAGAATGCAAATGTACACAGGATTCACCTATAAACAGTATGTGAGATGACCGGAATTATGAGTTTAGTACTGACTAAAACAGATTTCATAGAAATGACTTAATTCATAAATTGAATTCATATTTGCTGTGGAAAACAGCCACAGTCACTTACTATCTTTTTATAGATAAAACTTGATGAAGTAACCTTACGTGATATCAGGAAAACCATTCTGTATGGCTGCCAGGAACCCACTAAGCCACTCTGACTTCCCTTGCTCAATAGGAAGGGGGACAAAAGCAAGATTAAAAAGCTCCTGGATCAAGATAAGGTTATGAAGGCCATTCACCTGTTGTTGTAATGGCAAAAGTACTTTCGACTTGTAGAAGATTAATTTAATTTAGTATCACTTAATAGGGTAGGATAGTGAAAAATATCTAGTGTGAGTGAGATATAGTTCCTGGAGAAACCTAGAAGCTGCTGTGGTAATACATCACAGTTCACTGAAGCTGAGATGGACATAAAGAGTATGGTACTAACAGGTAATTAAGAAGTTAAAGTGACCTTGGGAATATTCTCTACCAGCAGTCACTAGCAAGATACTGAAGAAAAGAATTTGTTACAACTTTTTTGACTTTGTATTTTCATGTGTTTCTCTGATCTTGCGACTTTATTTTTCTGAATAGATTCGAGCTGCTAATCTCAGTGGAGACTGTACATTGATGAATGAAATAGCCAGGTTTAAATTTGGATTGAAAGGACACCATCAGGTAAAGACTGTGGATGTTGAAATCTAATAATTTGTTATGAGCCATCTTTACCTACTTGATCTCAGCCTTCTGCACTTTCATGGCTGAAAACATTAGAAAAAGAAGTAGATGACATGGACTTGCTGTTTCCTCTTAACTAATCTTTAATGATTGATGTTGGGGGTTTTTCCCACATTGTTATTTTTATTGGAGTGAAATTCCTTGATACTTAGTCATGTTTTAAAGCATTACCACTGACAGTGGGTGGCTAATAAAACCAAACAAAAATCAGGGTTTGCCAGAAATGTAGGGGAAATACCTTATCCACTTTAAGGGGGTAACACTCTTCTTAAAAGTCTTTGAAAATTGGAGGAAGCAGAATGACAAGATTTGTAAATAACCATACGTGTTAAGTCTTGTAGGAATTAATTTTTGTGAATAGTAATGAAGTCTACAGATTGCAACCCAAGTAGTTGCTCATGTTAGAGTGGCAGTTAGCTTGTCAATGATGTTTACATCTTTTTTGATCTTTTGGTAAACAAACTATGTAAGAAAAGTTGCCATAAAGAGAGGTATCAAAATGAAGGCTGGTAGAAAAATCATTCCTTTATGTTTTACAGCATTTCACTTTGAAAAGAGCCTAACTGGTATTGATGTTGGTTTCTGACTTTTTTTTTCTTGTGTCCAAGTCAAGTTTAGGAAATACTTGATACCTACAACAAATGCCAAATTTCATTTTAATTCCTGTTCTAAGGAATGTCTTTTAATTACCTCATGTTTTATATGTGCATGGAAAACTAAAGCACATAGTTTACACTGGATGGAACTAAAATGTACTTCAGTGCTTATTACAGGCACTATGTAACTCTTCTGTCATACAAAATTATTGCCCATTTAGTAGGAGTTAATACTTGACAAAATCTGGCAAACTATACTGACAGATTTTTCTTTATTTATTTCCCACTTTAGACTTGTGTACGAGACAGAGCAGTTCGTTCCATTCTGGCTGTTAGAAAAGTTAGCAAAGAAACAGCAGAAAAAGCTGTGGATGAAGTTTTTGATGCCTGCTTCAATGATCTGGAACCTTTTGGAAGAATCCCACACAGCAAAGCAGATGCAAGACGTGCTTACAGAGACTTTCAGAACAGAGATCGCTATTATGCTAATTTATAAGGGGGGTAGAAAAAACTCGTGAGAAATTATGTTAATACCTGATTGTTCTGTAACATCTGGAGTTATAGTCTATGCACACAGTACTGATGGAAAGGCCAATTCTATCGAATGTCAATTAATTTTTTTAACTATTTTCATGAGCCAACTTGCATGGAAGTAAACAGGGTAAATGGACAAGACTTAAAACTGTGTTTCCTCACCTGTTACTCTTTAAAGGTATTTTAGTATGCCAAATGACTTGTCAAATAGTGATTTGCACGTTTCAATGTGCATTTAGTTCTGATCAGTCTGACTGACTAGGACTTGGCTTCTGAAAATTTTTGCTCTTACTGAATAAATCTTTTCATAAAATCTGTACATTTCCACTATCCTTGATACACAGTCATGAACTTGTTGATCTTCATCACTTTATTTGAAAAGATAGGCATCTGAACTACAGCTCTAGGGTCTAGATTTAATAACTATGGCTAAACCCAAGATTTAATAACTGCCACATTTGGTTTTGAGCACCTTCTGAAATTCTTGGGAGGTCTAACCTTTGTTAGTGATGAGAAAGCTTTTGTGACTTGACTCCTTTATGCTCTGAATTGCTGCTCATGTCCTGATTGTCTGTGGTGATCAAGGACTGGGTATGATGATCAGTGTTGCCTTCTCCTGTTCTGTGTCTCAGTATATTTTGTGACAACAGTACTGTCAGTGTATGAAGCTTTTTCAGGCAACACATAACGGATTTGGCTGTGGTGGGGCAACAGACTGGTGAACCTTGAGTGGGAGTGAGGCATTGAACTGCTTAGGTAGGGAAAAGTCAGCACATACACACATTTCAAGTGCCTGACCATGCTACAGCTGAAAGGGGGAGGTACTCCCAAGTAGCTCCAGAATTTGGCAGCCTTTGACAGGGCTCTTGTTTGACTGCAGCTTTGGGCTCCTGCAATCCACCGGTTTATTTCACGTGCCTACAATGTTTTGGATCTGACCATCATTCTATAATTTCTCCTTGGGAAGTATTCAGTCATGTGAGAAGTTTCCAGTCTAATAGTCCTGCTTCTAAGGACTGTCACTCAGGGACAAGATGGCTGAAGATGACAATAGTGTGTTGCCTTTTCCTGATCAGCAGCAAATGCTTTGAGAAGATTCAAATCTGAGCAGAGTCCTCACAAAGGACAAAGCAACACATACAAGAAGTGCCTGAGAGATCTGATTGAGCCTGAAGTGCCTGAGTTGTTCTGTTTGTGTTGGACTGTGTGAGGGTTGCCTTTATTTCCAGGTGTAGCATAATTCATACCTACAGGAACCATTACTTCTGTGGCTAAGCATTAATGTAGATCCCTCAGAAAGTCATCCCAGTTGTATTGCAGAAAGTTAGGTCTTGACTAAGACAGTGGCTTATGTCTCCCCGAACCTGTGCTTTCAATAGTTTTACAGAATTTTAAATAGACATTTCATAATCTTGTTTTCCTGGGGTACTTCCATCAGTGACTGACACAATCATGTGGCTGAATATCTGAACAGAAAAAAGTGGCTGTAATAACCTATGGAGAAAATTACACATTGAATTCTAAGCTTCCCATATTCTATGTAATCTGTATAGACCTGGGGTTTCCAAAATTCCCTGAGGATCAAAGATGCCTTGAAACAGCATAATATCATATGTTAATATTCCCTTAACCTTTACTGCTCTTCAAATCACCATTTTAGTCAGTATGATGTACAATGCTGAGTTTTTTATACTTCTACCACGTTCTGTCAGATAATTCCTTCCCTTCATTATGCCTTGTTAACCAAAGTTCTGCTTTAATGAATGTGTGTTTGTTTGCATTTATATTGTATTTTCACCGATACATAGATTGAATACATACGTTTGTCTTCTATCTGGGACAAACTTTATCAAGTCTACTTAAAAAATGGAAAATACAGTAATAAAACCTGGAAAATGCAAGCATACAAGCTGCTTCTTTTTTTTCTTTAGCATTTGTGATAGATGAACATGATGAAAATCTTAGAAAGTATTTCAGAGATATCTGCAAGAAATATTGGTAATAAAGAGTACATTGAGCTACATAAAGACATAATTATTAAAATATGTATGTATATTGGTATGAAATGTGATGTAGTGGTTGCAGACCATCTTGGACACAGTAATCCAAAAATGTTTGATTTTACAATTCATGGACAATTAAGGAGGGCACTCAGCGAAACTGGTACCTTGGACTTCCAGAGGGCAGAATTTAGCCTGTTTAGGAGCCTGGTTGGCAGGGTTCCTTGGAAGGCAGTTCTGAAGGGCAAAGGAGTCCAGGAAGGCTGGACACTCTTCAGGAAGGAAATCTTCAGGTTGCCAGAGCAGGCTTGCCTGGCAGAATAGAGTGCTTTGGCTGGAACTCAGGTAAAAATGAAGTGTTGGAAGAAGGGTTAGGCAGCTCAGGAGGGCTACAAGGATGTCAGGTTTTGCAGCAAGAAAATTAGAAGGGTCAAAGCCCAGTTAGAACTTAATCTGACTACTGCTGTAGAAACCAGTAAAAATGTTTCAATAAATACCTTTGTACCAAAAGCAGGGCTAAGGACAATGTCCATCCTTTATTGGATATGGAGGGAAACTAGCAAAGAATGAGGAAAAGGCTGAAGTACCCAATGCCTTCTTTGCCTCAGTCTTTAGTAGTAAGACCAGTTGTTCCGTGAGTACCCCTGAGCTGGGAGACAGGGACAGGGCAGAATGAAGCCCTCATAATCCAAGGGAGAATTGTCAGTGACCTGCTACGCCACTTAGACACACACAAATCTATGGAGCTGAATGGGAGCTCACAGGTATTGAGGGAGCAGGCAGAAGTCCTCACTGAGCCACTTGCTGTTATTTATCAGCAGTCGTGGTCAAATGGGAAAGTCACATTTGACTGGAAGTTGGCAAATGTGATGGCCAGTTACAAGAAGGGTTGAAAGGAGGATCCAGGGAACTAAAGGCCTGTCAGCCTGGCCTTAGGGGTGGGGAAGGTCATGAAGCAGGTCATCTTAAGGGCCATCATGTGGCACATATAGGACAGCCAGGGGATGGCATAAACCAGCTAGCATGATTTATGAAAGGCAGGGCCTTCTTGACCAACCTGATCTGTGACAAGGTAACCTGCTTAGTGGATGCAGTCTACATGGACTTCATAAAGCCTTTGACACTGTCACTCACAGCATTCTTCTGGAGAACCTGTCTGCTTGTGGCTTGGATAGGTGCACTGTTAACTGGGTTAAAAACTGCCTGGGTGACTGGATCCAGAGGGTGGTTGTGAATAGTGTTATGTCCAGCTGGCAGCCGGTCATTAGTGACGTTCCCCAAGGTTCAGGATAGGGGCCAGTCCTGTTAATATCTTTATTGAAGATCTGGATGAGGGGATCAATTGCACCCTCAGCAAGTTTGCAGGTGATGCCAAGCTGGATGGGAGTGTTGATCTGCTGGAGGGTAGGAAAGCTCTGTGAAGGGATCTGAACAGACTGGATCAATGGGTTGAGGTCAACAGTAGGAGGTTCACCCAGGCAAAGTGCTGGGTCCTGCTCTTGGATCACAACAACCATATGCAGCACTAGAGGCTGGGGGGAGAGCATCTGTAAAGCTGCACCTGGAGGCGTTGGTTGACAGATGTCTGCACATGAGTCACTGTGTGCCCAGGTGGCCAACAAGGCCAAAGGCATCCTGGCTTGTATCAGAAATATGTGACCAGCAGGACAAGGGCAGTGGTTGTCCCCCTGTACTCAGCACTTGTGAGGCTGCACCTTGAATCCTGTGTTCAGTTTTGAACCCCTCACTTCAAGAAGGCCTTTGTAGTGCTGGAGCATGTTCAGGAAAGGGCAACAGAGCTGGTGAAGCATCTAGAGCACAAGTCATATGAGGAGCGGTTGAAGAAATTTGGGTTCTTTATCTTGAAGAAAAGGGGGTTTGGGGGAGACCTTATCTCTCTACAACTGCCTGAAAGGAGGTTATAGCCAGGTGGGGGTTGGTCTCTTCTCCCAAATAACAAGTGACAGGACAAGAGGAAACAACCACAAGTTGTGCCAGGGGAGGTTTCAATTGGATATTAGGAGATATTTCTTCACGGAAAGGGTTGTCTCCCAAGGTTGGGAGAGGCTGCCCAGGACAATAGTTGACTCACCATTCCTGAAAGTATTTAGAAAACGTATAGGTGTAGGTTCAGTGGTGGACTTGGCATTATTAGGTTAATGGTTGGACTTGATGATCTTTCTAACCTAAATGATTCTTTGATTCTATGAAATAATTTCTTTGAAATAAAATTACATATGCAGAAAATGTCAGCTTAAGCAACAGATACATTTCAGTTGCACCACGTCAAATTATAATGGCAGAATATATGCACAGCAAGTCACCAGAAAGCAATCAGGACAATCTGATGGGCTTCTAGTCGTTCCTGGAGAAAAGGAAGGACCATAATTATATGGATCTTTGCACTCACTGTTTATCAATTCAAGCAATCATTTCATTGCTTCAGGTGCAATTTTAATCTGCATCCTTTTTTCTCATCAAAACCGAGGTTAAAAAAAAAACAAGACTACCTACAAATATGAAAAATTTGTGAATCTGTTAAGCAGCAGAGGGAGCTGAAGGACTGTGGAACAGTGTGCTGCTGTAGAAAGCCAGCTGCAGACTTTCAGTGTGCATTTCAGTCTCGGTTTAAATTTCTGTTTTAAACTTGCATACCTTTAATATTAAAAGAGATTAAAAATTAACCCATATTTCAATCACTTTTTTTTGCTTCTGCAGAATATTTGTTTCCTTTAGAAGACCATCTCAAGACGTGTATGGAAATACTTTTGCCATCTGTGCTGTTTTGGAGTGTGTTTGCAGGGACAGTTAGATAAATGCTGGGATACATGTGGCAGACTAAAGCATCAAGCTGTAAAGACCTATCATCAGTAATCAGAATCATGAAATTACACTAGCTTAATTCCTTGTACCTGAATTTTCACAAAATTATCATTTTTTCACTTAAATCTGAAAGACTTTCAAGTTTTGACAAAACCAAAAAGCAGGGGAAAAGAGCATCATTGTCCAAATAGCAAAGAGATATAATTTTACATAGAAGAGTAATTTAATAAAGAGCCTTCAGATATTTTATTTCTGCTAGGGATGAAGGGCTAGCTGTGACATACCTCACTGAATAGCTTCTTGGCAGGATTCTTTTAAAGTTTGTAGCACCTAGCTCTCAGTTGCAGGGATGTATATCAGTTACCACAGGAGCCTTCATATGTTGATTGTAGTTTTTAAAAACTGTTGTAGAGACAGTAGCAATTCTAAGTGAAAACAGCAAAAATCATCAGTAAAAAAAAAATCCAACTCTGGAATACTGAAAACGTCAGAAGTTTTCAGGGCGTGGTCAGGTAATTTTATCTCTTGCTATATTTGAAGAATGCAGCACCAAGAGGTTATTATCACCTGGAAATCCACTCAAATTAGTCAACAAGCATTCATCCTTTAGCCTGCCTGTATGCCTGATTAAAAAGAAAACCAGAAAGCAAATATTTACTTCTTTTTATTCAATAGGGTTTGGTGGGGTTTTTTTGGTTTTGTTTTTGTGGTTTTTGGTTATTGGTTTTTTTTTTGTTGTTTTTGTAACTCCTTAATGGGTCATGAGAAAATAATTCAGCGCTCTGTGCTGCTGAGTAAGGAACCAATATATGAAGAGAGATCTTGATTTGAACCCCTGTTCTACTGAATGCTAAGCAAAAGGTTTTGAAGTGCTTGCTGGTTTTACATCCTCATTCCCCACTCAGAGACAGCATCTGGGGGAAAGGCTGTGAACAAAGCAGGTCTGTGTAGCTGGGCAGCACGATGGCTGCAGGGGCAACAGGAAGCCTCTGGCATCCAGGCACTTTGGTCAATTCCCCTTCCTCCTTCCAAGTGCTAAGTGGAGCCCTCAGGGACACCCTTCCCACTCCCCGAAGTGTTTCATAGTTGAATGATTTTTCTTTCATCTCCATTTTTTGTCCTGCTGTTTTCTCCTTGTTTGAGGGAATTACTTCTCCATGAACACATCACACCCGTTCCTCTTTCCTACTCAACTTCCTCCTATGCACGTGTCATGAAAAAGTGTTTTAAGATTGCTTAAAGAATCACCAGCAAAGGTATCAGTAAAAAAAAATTAATACAAAAGTGACAGCATGACAAAGTTTATTGGCAAGGTTTACTGCTTACTAGAAAGTTAAGGCAAACTAAGGAAAAGCAACAAACAAAAATCCAGAGTCAATCAATCCAAACCCAAGAGCACTTAACAGTATTTAAATTTAACAGTACTTAAACTCAGCAACATTTACCTTAACTTACTTTATAATTTAAGTTAAACTATTTGGCGAAGGATTCATGTAGGATTTACTACATGACAACAGTAACTTACTTACAGGCCTAACTTACAAATCTAAAGTACTTAAGAATCTAGGAGAGCAGCATTTCTCCCATGTTCTATATAGCATACACACACTTGCATGCACACAGACATGAAGAGTCTGTACAAGGCACCTGTAAAAAATGACCCTCAAAGGTAGTGAAATACTCACTTCAGATGCCTTTTCATCTTCTCAACAGGTGAAGGGCTGGGCCTCCAGGAGTGGGAATGTCAGTTAACTCTTTCTTCTCCCACTGTGCATCTGCAACACACACAGGAGGTAAATGAAATTTTGTTGCGGTGGCCCAGCCCACCATAGGGCTCTCTGTGTCTCTCTCTCTGTGTTCTCTCTCTCTACCTCTCCCACTCCCTCTCCCTCCCTCCCTCCCAGTTTAAAAGTCACTGTAACCACTCCCCCAACCGCANTGGTTTTTTTTTTGTTGTTTTTGTAACTCCTTAATGGGTCATGAGAAAATAATTCAGCGCTCTGTGCTGCTGAGTAAGGAACCAATATATGAAGAGAGATCTTGATTTGAACCCCTGTTCTACTGAATGCTAAGCAAAAGGTTTTGAAGTGCTTGCTGGTTTTACATCCTCATTCCCCACTCAGAGACAGCATCTGGGGGAAAGGCTGTGAACAAAGCAGGTCTGTGTAGCTGGGCAGCACGATGGCTGCAGGGGCAACAGGAAGCCTCTGGCATCCAGGCACTTTGGTCAATTCCCCTTCCTCCTTCCAAGTGCTAAGTGGAGCCCTCAGGGACACCCTTCCCACTCCCCGAAGTGTTTCATAGTTGAATGATTTTTCTTTCATCTCCATTTTTTGTCCTGCTGTTTTCTCCTTGTTTGAGGGAATTACTTCTCCATGAACACATCACACCCGTTCCTCTTTCCTACTCAACTTCCTCCTATGCACGTGTCATGAAAAAGTGTTTTAAGATTGCTTAAAGAATCACCAGCAAAGGTATCAGTAAAAAAAAATTAATACAAAAGTGACAGCATGACAAAGTTTATTGGCAAGGTTTACTGCTTACTAGAAAGTTAAGGCAAACTAAGGAAAAGCAACAAACAAAAATCCAGAGTCAATCAATCCAAACCCAAGAGCACTTAACAGTATTTAAATTTAACAGTACTTAAACTCAGCAACATTTACCTTAACTTACTTTATAATTTAAGTTAAACTATTTGGCGAAGGATTCATGTAGGATTTACTACATGACAACAGTAACTTACTTACAGGCCTAACTTACAAATCTAAAGTACTTAAGAATCTAGGAGAGCAGCATTGCTCCCATGTTCTATATAGCATACACACACTTGCATGCACACAGACATGAAGAGTCTGTACAAGGCACCTGTAAAAAATGACCCTCAAAGGTAGTGAAATACTCACTTCAGATGCCTTTTCATCTTCTCAACAGGTGAAGGGCTGGGCCTCCAGGAGTGGGAATGTCAGTTAACTCTTTCTTCTCCCACTGTGCATCTGCAACACACACAGGAGGTAAATGAAATTTTGTTGCGGTGGCCCAGCCCACCATAGGGCTCTCTGTGTCTCTCTCTCTGTGTTCTCTCTCTCTACCTCTCCCACTCCCTCTCCCTCCCTCCCTCCCAGTTTAAAAGTCACTGTAACCACTCCCCCAACCGCATTTTTCTTCCTCGCCTCCCTTCCAGCCAGACCTTCTGCTTGGGGCTTGAATAAAGTTGGGACAGATAAGGCCCTCTCTCGTCCTTTGCCCTCGCCTTTGTTCCCTAGCAACACCTCACTGCTCCCAGCTCTCCTTTGAGCCTCCTGCTGACAGCATTGCCAGCTGCTGACAGGGGTTGGGTTTGTCCACACTGCTGGGACACCAACCTTGTCATCTGCCCAGGCCACCGGGCGGCCAGCGGTCAGCATGACAAAATTTTATCTGGGGAACCAATCTGCTACGTTACATGTGTCAGAACGAGGGCTATTTCTTCCCAGCGCTCTCTTGTAGTTTCCACTTCCTAACCCTCCAGCAGTGGATTTTACTCTGATAGCTTCAGTCTAGTCTGGTGGGAGCAAGCTGGGAGTTCCCACGAGCAGACTGTGAATGAGTAGCTGAATCCTCCTTACCCTGGTCCTATTTTACAGAGCTTCCCTCTCACCTCTGGTCATATGCCCATGAATAAACATAGATATGTGCAGACATCTTGACCGTGTCTCCCCCCACTCCTCCTGTGCCTCAGCTCCTGCTGTGGTCCTCCTCTGCTCCTCAGCTGCCCTCACACTCCCTACATCTGTGCCAGCTGGTTGGCTCATCACATTTTAGTCTCTTGATTTGACACTTTACTGGAATGCATTTGGGAAACCATTGGGGAATAAGTTTCTTTACCATAGGATCCAGGGCAGGGGATGGGAATTACCTGTCAGACCTCATGCTGATATTGAATTGAAGTTCTGGCAGGGCTGAATATTCATTCGTAGGAACTGAAGCATTCCTGGGTATCACAGAATATATATTACCCTCAGGTTTCACACCTTCTGCCTTAGACCTTCTGGTATGAGGAGTAAGAGACTGTAGGACTGGGAATACAAGAAAAGAAGGTCACAGGTACACATTTCCATCTTGATGCGTTTTTCTGACTGCTGGCTAAAAGCAAACTTAAAAGGACAGCTTTAATATAACAATCCTTGTTGCCCTGCTTCTTGCAGTTGAATGTTTTTTACTTTCTGGTAGCTAGTTTCTTACAGTCCTTTCTGTAAACATAGCTATGTTATTGTAACTGTATCTTATCTCTCACATTCCTTTCTCATGGACACAGAACTTTGATGGACATTTCCTTTGACCACTGTAATTGAGGGAGGAAGAACTGATTTCCTCCAATGAATAGTGATTTCCAAATGGATATAAAAAATAAAGAAGGCGGGTCTTGCCCCCTTCCTTCCGTCTCTCTGATCCTGGAAACAGGTGTCTCTAGCTTGTCCTTTTGTGTCGATACTGTGACAAATCCTTTCCTGCTCTTTGGATGTCTCCAATAGATTAAATTTGTCTGCCAGCCACTAACTGAAGTGAGCTGGATATTATGTCAACTCTTTCTGGTTCCTGTACACTTCTACTTACTCCATGCAAAGAAAAGATACCAAGGGTGTCCCCTTCCTTGTCCTTACATAGCATTCTGTGTGACATAACATTCCCCAAGAGGTGGGAAAACTAGGTTCAAATGTCCCAAAGTTTTGCTCAGAAAGAAAGAGATGGTCTGTGTTCCAAAAATGTGGAAGCCTTCCTGTGTTCAATCAATGAAGCCTGGATAGCTGAGTCTTTGATGTGGTTAGGCTTTTAGAAATCATACTGTTCACACTCCTTTTTGAGTGCCTATCTCACACAGAAAATGCACTTTTCTGAACATATTTTCTAGAAATCTACTAACCTCATTCAGTGAGGTGGGCATGTAACTTGTACACAGCATATATCACCCTGAAGCAGGGCATCTACTGCATGTGCAGTGCTACAGTCATAAAAGTGTCTAAACCTGGGGAAAAATGGTAAATGTTAACATTTCCTTTAATATGTATTTTAGATTTCACTGTAGGAAGCATTACGAATTTGGGTTACTTTTGTTTTGGAACATTGGCCTTTGCAGATGCTTTTTGAGACACATAACTGTCACCATTCATGGCGTACTTAATGTAAGTAATCCAACTCCAATCCAAATGCTGACAAAAGGCATCTGGTCCCAGAGGCTGGGTGTCTGAGAATAAATGGTCCCATGTTGTCCAAGGGTGACTGAAGCACCTGTGGATGAACTTTAGGAAAACATTAGGATAATACATTTTCCTATTCAAAATCAGCCTTCCCTGTGGTGACCCTCTTTCTTGCTTCTTCAAGACTCTTGGGCATTCTCCTTGTCTCCTGACAGTCTTGTCAGACTGCTGTCCGCTCTCTCCATCCCCAGCAGCAGCACTGTCTGCTGCAGTTGTCAGTCTTCAAGCACATTTTCCTCCACCTGAGAAACTCTTCAAGAAGTAGTTAAAGTAAACCTCCCTCTTGTACAATCTTTGTTGCAGCATTGGAGATGTCTATAGAAACCAGCATCTCTACAGTTATGTTAACAACTGTGTAGAAGTGTTTTAGAGATCTAGGTCTTGTCTAAATATCTTCTAATATATTTTAAGTGAGGGTTTTTTTTGTTTTGGGGTGGTTTTTTGTTTGTTTTCTTTTGCTTTGGATGGATTTTTTTTGTTTGGTTGGGTTTTTTTTTAACAGAACTCTTGTTGTCTTCAGCTGTAGCCTCATAAAGCAAATTCTAAAGCAATGGGTGAGAGAAAGAATTTTGTGAGAAATTACTTATTTCAGGCCTTGTAAACTGTGCCAGTGGAAAAAACCAAATCTTTTCACTGCTTCTGTTTCTCTCCTTTGGGAATTCTACTTTCAAGATGTGAATATCAGATGCACAGGTATACAGACTCTTTTATATAGCTCTGGAAGTTCCGATCAGTAAAGCCCCTAACAACTTACTTATATTTAATCATGTCATTTGTACAGACTTACCATTTGCTGCTTTGTGAATCACAGTACTCAGCACCTTGGAGAAGAGTGCTCTAAGTGCATCAAGTGCACTTGAACTTGCTCAGTGAGTTACTGCATATATGGTTCTCTCAAAACACAAAAGGAAGGTCATTAAATCGATGTGACACACTTCCTAAGTAGTATGTTAACTTCAGTGGTCTCTGCATTACCATTTAAAGTGTTATTGTCTGCCTGCTGAGACTCTTCCTGCTTTATAGTAGTCATATCTTGTCCTAAAGTGAACTAGACTTTACTGTGTATTGTTAGAAACCTTTCACAGCAGAGGCTGCTGGTATTCAATGGTGAATGCTAAGATTCATGTATGCAATTTCTCAAGTATCAAAGCATTTGGGTGTTCTTTGGCATAAACACCATACTACAAATGTAAGATCATTATGACTGTGACTTGTCTCCTTGGGGAGAGAAAAACGTGACTAGTCTAAAAAATCTTCGCAACATCCTCATCCTATTTAAGCGAGATTTTGTTCATTCAAGGCACAAATTTCTCAGCAGAAGTGGAAATAACAGGATACTGATAGAAAATTGTTTTTTTCCACATCGTGACTATAAATAAGTTACCTAAGCCAACTTTTCTAATCTAATTTCAGTATAAAAGTTTACACCTAAGTTCAGTGGAAAGAATGATGCTGAGTAAGAGTAACTATTGTTCTTTATAACAGTTCTTTGATCAATACCTAGGTCCCATATCTTAAAATAGTGAACATTTCACACAGATTCAAAGGCAGACACATAACTTTAAATTGTAAAAGCTACACCAAGGGCAGAAGGGAGGAATCACTAGCAGGGCAAGAGCCGTGCTTATATAGAGGCAATATATTTGTAGAAATGTTTTTGTCTTCTAAAGAAGGTTTTGCTTCTGATATATTCAAACTCCTCTTTGTATCCTCCTTTCTTGGCTTTTTCCCCCCCATGAATTTAATATTTACAATGCTGTACTTGTGAAGATGGAATTTTATGAAGCAAAAGAGATTTTACATGACGCAGTTTTGTAAAATTAGGTCAGCTACTCAAAGAACTGAAGTAATAAAATGTGCGTTAAGTGACTATACCACATTGCATCCCAGAAGCCAAACTTCATTTGCACAAAGCATTTTTTGAGGAGTTTCAAACAGAAAACTACTTTCTGCTTGACAAAATATGTATTTTACAATTTGTGAATATAGAACATTTCTTACTTACCTGCAAGTATTGGTGGGGTGCTGTAACGTCTGGTCTTGCAATGAAATACTCAGAATGAGACCCCACTTAATGCCATGGACCAAGGACAGGGTGGAATTTCAGGAGGTACTCACCACATTTATTGTCAGTGTTGTCCTCTCCCTGTTACTTCACATTCCTTCCATAAGGGAAGAATGGGTGACACGGATTTGATTATTCTCCTGAAAGTTTTCCTATTTGTAACAGTTTGTGAGATTGAGGTAAACAGGTTAGTAGGGTGTTGCGGTGGCCAAGCCCACCTTGGGGCCGAGTGCCATACAGTGGGTAGAATTCCCTGCCCAGGATTCCGACCTGGAGGGCGAATCCGAGGTTGAGACCCGAGTCCAGGGCTGACACCCACTGGGGGTCACTCCCGCAGCATCTCCTCCCTCCCTTCCAGAAGCTTCACTGGTCTTTTCTCCCCATTGGCTCAAACCCCTCATGTTTAATAATGCAGCCTATTCCTTATGTATGAAGCTCTGGAAGGTTCTGTTCAGTTTGGTTCTCTATTGGTTGGTTTGTATCTGTTCCTCCCCTAATGTGTTATGATTTGTTCCCTTTCACCTCATGTCCTTCCCTTATTGGCTTGCTCCCTTGCTCCCCTCTCTCTCCAACCCCCTCTAAAAACTGTTGTCACCCCCCTCATGGGGCCTTTGACTGACTGTCTCCCTTCCGACCACACCTCCTGCCCTTCGGGGTGGAAATAAAGCCGGGACTGAAGGCACAGCAGAGGCCCTCTCTCTTCTTTTACCCTTGCCGAGTTGCCAGGCAACAGCACTGCTGCAGCCTGCCTTTACTGCTGTCTCAGGCAGCACAAAACTGCCGACGGGTCTTTGGTAGCCGCGCTGCTGGGGCACCGGACCTTGTCGCTTGCCGAGGCCACCGGGCGGCTAGCGTAGGGGATTTGGCGTAGAACATGATTGAGTGTGTGTAGCTACTGTCAGAATTTCCTCTTGCAAAGCATATTACATGTTTGTTGTTATGTAGTAGAGTTTATAACACAGATAAACATTGCCTGGAAATCTATTTTTCTTCTCTTTAAGACAACTGCATGTTTGTAAGGCATACTTTTTCCTTTTCCTTTATTAATTCTGCATCTGAATGGTTAAAACTCACAGCTTTTAAATTTCTCCCAACTCCTACACATTAGCAAGATCAAAGAAATAGCATGATGAAACACAAATTGAGAACAAAAAAAAAATTAATGTACTAATGAAAAATACACCTTATGTTTGTGTATTTTCTAAAATCAAAATTATAAGGCAGTGATGTGTCTAATTGAATGTCACAATATCAGTAATTGTGCTGTCTATAAAAGGAATTTGTTCCAAAGTCAAAGTGTCACCTTGCTGTCAAATAATCCTGTAGATTACCATAAACAGAGCTAGCGAAATTGTACTGTGACTGAAAAGGTATGTGATGTGAATCCCAGTCATTACCAAAGACATGACTTCCATTATAATTATCTGCCTATCAAAATAGCTTGCTTCTGCCAGCTCTTGCTTACCCGCTGCCACACAAACTCATTAACATTTGCATTGATGCAGTACCATTTGTACAGTTAACCTTTGTGCAAAGTGGGGGCATTTCTTCATTATGATGGATTCTGTAATACCACAACAACTTGCATTGAGGATTATATTCCTCTTTTTTTCTTTAATGGTTAAATTAGAAATTAGTCTAACACCTGGGTTCCATTATACTGAGTTGCCTTGTCATCTGTGGAAAATGCAATTTGGTTTACAGGTAGCTTCAGTGTTCTCCATCTAAGAAGGGATTACTGCTGTTGCTCAAAGTGACTTTTAAAGGCAGATAAATCCTTGGACTTTTCTATCATCTATCAGTTTTTGATGAAAAATACGAAGTATTTTTCAAAGTAAATTACAGAATCATTGTTTCACTTTTAGATATAAGACTTTAGAAACTGCGAAACTCTTGCTGTATCTAGACTTTTTAACAAAAATAATATAAGCACTTTTCTAGATGATGTTAGCTTAAAGATTGACTTTAAATCAATATTTCAAATTCATATTAACAATCTTAAGTTTTTGGCTTCTTTTTCATGGCCTAAAAGCATAGCCTCTTGTTGCATTGTTCGACCATTGTAAACAATAAATGGTTTTTGGAATACCTACAGAACATTTTCCTTAAGGAGTAACTTGATCCTTGTAACTTTAGGTTAGACTTATTATTGCCTGGCTGTTTTAATATTGAAAGTAAATACGTTTTTTAAATTCACCAGTGCTGAGAAATATTGAGAGAGGTTTAGTGCTAAAGAGAAGAAATTTATCATATTTCAGGTCTTGAGTGCAAAGCTTGACAAATCTTACATTTCATCTAGCAATGTCAGAAAGATTATTAGTCATCTGGTATTTGAATCATCTCTATACTTCTCTATACTTCTCACAGTGAAGCTGAAGGTGAACATGCTGCTAATTTTACACTTGTGAGTTCTCTGCCTCACATGTAACAGACACTGAGCTGCTTTCTTGCTGATCATGTCTCTTTGTCTTCTGAGAGCTCAGACTCTTTGCCACCTCCTGTTCTTCTCAGTATCCCATTCCTAAAACCTGCTTAATCCCATTTACTGTCCTCACATCAGTTCCTTTTTAATTCTTTCCCAAGGTTGTCTGGATTATCTGTCTTCACTTTACTGTGCAAATTTCTAGTCCCAGTTGATGCAGCAGCAGGGAGGCAGGTCTCTCACAGACTGCACATTGAAGACAGAAGAGGACTCTAGGCAGCAACTGGGTATGTTAGGTCAGGATGAGTTCTGCACGCTGATCTACAGAGAACTGTTAAAATCAGAACCTCAGAAGAGCTCTGTTAAAATCCAGACTCTGAAAATTTGCCAGATGATAATTCAGTTAGCGAATTTGATAAAAGCAGAGTGATCTGAGGCAACCACAATGACACAAAACAAAAATAAATTCTGGTGGGTTTTCATGAGATATAGTTACAAAACATACCCTTAACTCTGTGACCTTGCAGACTGCACTACAGTATTGACATTGTTTGTATCTGGCCACAGCCTTTGAACTGAGTTTGCAAGGCCCAGAACAGGGATGTGTCAGGCTTGCCCTCTCTGAACTGTTTTTGTTGTAGTTGGGTTGGCTTTAATACTTTTCAATTTTTGTGTTGACTAGATGGTTGTCACCAATTCATTCTACATTCCTTTAACTTTGTAAAGCATTATCATAGTTTTATTGACATAACAATAATAATCAGTTGTTCCATATACAATGATACATTTATGGCTACCATAAATGCATAGTATACAGAAATACCAGCCTGGTAAGATAGCAGAGGCATCCAGAAATGGAAACACAGAATGTGGAACAAAGGAGGGCAGACATGATGATATATGGGCACAGGCTAACACTGGGGTTGTTTATGTTACACAGGGCTGTAAACAACTCACCAGTGGTCAACTAAAGGAAGGAACATCTGGATCTGCTTTTAGGGGTATCCCTATCTTTTAGGGATAACAAAGAGAACAGATAAATAGTATATTATATGGACAAAAGTATATAGTGAATTATATAGTATGTAGTGAAATTGACTGTAATGTGGAGATCCAGATCATTGGAGAAAGAAGCAAGTGTAGAAACAAATTAACAAACATATGAAAATGTCCTCAGGTATATCATGTATTGAGGAAGGAGACACCACCAAGATGAACATCATATTCCTGCTGGTGAAGTACTCCCGTACTGACACTAATCATATTACCCATCATTGCTGCCAGCTGAAACCACTGACACTAAGATCTGCAGGAGCAGGGAGACCATGTATGTAACACTTGGAAAAGGGGTAGAAACCAAGAAGGACAGGCTGGACAGGACTTGGAGCAACCCAGTCTAATGTAATATGTCCCTTTTCATGGCAGGGGGTTGGAACTAGGTGATCTCTAAGGTCTCTTTCAATCCAAACCACTCTATGATTCTATGATTTGCTGTGGCACACTACATTTTCATTAACCTGTACTGTATCAATTAACCATAACTTAATTGGGGCCATATATCTTCATTCAAAACCATACTCATGTGAACACCTGAAATCCAAGGAAATTCCCTGACTTTAGGCTTCTTAAAATCAGGCCTATTGTATTAACTCAGGTTATTCATACTCCTAGGAAAGGAGCATTTTGTCTTTGTGTAACAGAGTAAATGTCTCCAGTCAGAAAATGACTACAGACTAACACAACTGCAGGTAATTTTTCAATATGGCCCTTAGCATCTTTGAAACACTGTAAGGGATACAGTCACTGCACCATTTTGAAATAAATGAGATAGGAACAGAAGAAGGAATATTTTTTGTGCTATATTTATAAGAAAATAAATATATCTTATTTCTTGTATAATAAGGTTCCTAATGTGGAAGGCTTTCAAGATCTTCCTGAGCATTTGCAACTAGAGCGGGAATTAGAAATTCAGTGCCTGAAAAATTCTCCCATAAGAGTAAAGTAGTAAAATTTCCCAGTTAAAAGAAACAGAAAAGACTCATAATTATAGGTGAAAAGAAATATTAACTGATTCTGATTATGGAAAAAAGTAAAGTAGATTAATTGAGAGATAAAAAATTTTTGTTGCACAGAGAGTTTGAAACACTTTTTGATTATGGATGCGAAGGTTAAACCAGATGGTATACATTTTCAATAGGCACTGCAGCAACGTGTCAAATATGTCCATATTTGCATATACTTTATGTTAAAAATATGCCAGCACTGTCTTATATATTCAGAGCCTAGCAAGTGGAAGTCAAAGAGGTCACCTGTACAGCTGGTGCAGGTAATGGAATTCCCATCAGGCAGATTGAGAAACTCTGAAGAAATGTGCTGAACACAACGCTCCATCTGTTTATAACCTATTGAGACAAGCATGCAATTTGCATGCTTTAAAAAATAGATATTATAATTTTAGTATGTTATTTTTTGTGTGCTCTAATACATTTCAATGTGCGTATTTTGTTTGGAGAATATACTAACGTGGACATAAATAGCTAAGCTGTGTATACTAGTGTGTTTTGGGGTTTGTCATGGCAGTTCTGCTTCTGAAAAAAAAATAGGTAGCATAATAATGATCTTAGTGCTTACCCTAACAAAGGAAACACTGAGGAACTGTTTGTAGCCATACTGCGACAGCTGGTTGCTACTAAGACCTGTGTAAGAGTGAACACTAAATAAAATGATAAAATCAATCTGAAAAGGAGGGACAGTAAGCATGGAGATCATAAGACAAATACTTGTGAGAAACATAATAGGCCAGATTCCTCTCTTAGACAGGCATGAAGACCTTTATCTAGACACTGTGTAGTAATTTTACCACAGAAGAGAATTGATGGCAATGTTTCTAGTATCTGCTTTAATTTTTCTCTACAAGAACCCTGGTAAGGACGCTTAGCCCAGAGCTCTTGAGGTTGCTACAGCGTCTAATATGCAAGCGAAATCCCTGCCGGGACAAGTTGCAATGGTTTTGCAACTCACCCAAAGTACAGAGTTCCTGCTACCGCAGATGACCTACTTCTGCTGGCTCCTCTGGGACAGAGAATTACTCCAGGCATGGTGTTTCGGCGTCGGCAAGAATAAAAAGCTACAGAGGGCTCTTCTCAGGGATAATTGCCTTTTTTATTGTAAATCCAGTGTTGCATTGTAAGGGTCCAGGGAGGGAGTCCGGAGACGTCCAGGTGGCTGGATTAACCCAGGAGAAAGAGAGCCAGTGGAAGCGCTGCAGGGATCTTTTAAAGCGAGGGGGGACCAGGGGACACCCAATGGGAAGACACCTGGTTCAAAATGACCACTGGAGAGCAGGAGAAGAGACACCTTTCTAGGACATGACCATATAGAGTCTTCCAGGGCATAACCATACATGGAACCTGAGGTTGGGGATACAGGTGACACACGGGAAATATGGGGTTTCACCACAGCTCAGGTGGGGAGTTCAGATATTGGAGGGGGAAGGTTCAGAGGGCATTGCTCTGGGTCTCTTCCCACCAATCCTGAAGTTCTACAGCAGGAGCTTCTGCCAAGTACGCTGCTACAGAGCATTTGGCTGATTTCCCTGTATTACTCCCCTGTAAAAGCAAAATTATAATTAAGAAGTTAGATATAGTATACGACAACAACTGGTAGGGAGCCAAGACAAATGTTCTAGGCATATTGCCGGCACACGTTCAGATTTCAAGGAGGTGGTGTCAGTTTTACTGAGTATTTAGTCAGATGTTTATATTAACAATTTAGTGAGCCCAGAGTCCTATGTAGCAGACACAGAAATGGTATCCTTTTTACCCACTATTAAAACTATCATCAAAAGCTTTTGTTTCAACCCAGAATTTGAAAATTTGAAAGCACTTGCTCAGCATTTTGCAGCATTAATATTAGAAGTTAGAGCTTCAGTCCAACACCCAATTCCATGTTTTGAAGATCTTAAGTGAACATGTATATTTATGTACCTGTGTGTGGGAGGATGATAGAATGTGTATGTGCATGCACATATGCCTTCATATAAAATAACAGGTACCTATGATATAGAGGATAGTTTAAAAAATGGTGACATTGTACTATTTATTTGAAAGCCTGAAATAAAGTCTGGTGTATAAATATCTCTTAGAAACCAGAGAAGTGTCAATTTTTTTTTCTGGACCAAAAATACGCACAGGACAATATCAGTATCAAGACATTTAGTTTAAATATTAATTATATTCCCTCTCTCCTCCAAGAAAATGATATTGTTGGTTTTTGTTTTTTTTTAATAAAGGAAAATATTTGAAGGTTGTAGTAGGAACACAATTTGCAAACCATGCTTTAGAAGAATTTTGCACAGTGAGAGTGGAAGATATTAAAGACATTAATTATCCTCAGAATAAGATATGGATTTATAGAGGATATAAAATTCGGTAAGTATGGCCGTTGGATGTGCGTCTTAAATTACATTTTTTTGCTATTTTATGTTTTACTCTAACATATGAGAACTGTGATTATTTTTTAATGTGAAATTGGTATACTGTTATTATAATACTATTATTATAATATATTATTATGTATACTATTATTAAAGTTAATTATTGGACTTTGCTAAAGTCCTTGAGAATTTTTATTTCTAACTTGAATAAAGTCATCTCTTTACCTTTGGCTTTTCTACCTAAGATATGTCTGATGTACAGAGATTTTACAAGTAGTACCCTTTCCTCATATGCAGTTTATATTAACTGGACTTTACAGATTCTTTAACTGAATATTAGGAATATTTTGCCATATTACATCAGTTATAAAAAACCTGTCTTACTTCATTAAACTTTTTCCAAAGAAAGTAATATTGCCATAGCCACTTCCAAGAAATCATTGACAAAGGTAAAAATCCTGTTCATATCTTTCATTAATTAAACATCAGCTTTGGGAAAGAAGACCCACTTTTAGAGGTTGACTTTCTTTTATTAATAATGAAAACTTCCACATCCTGTTTAATCTACAGTTTGAAAGGTAGTTTAGCATCATCATGCTGATCCTTTGCTGGGGAAACAGAAGTGCAGAGAGGAAGCCAGCACCTTCCATCCGCAGGGCAAGGCTGTGTGAGCAGCACAGCTCAAGCTCACATCCTCACCCCATCACCACTAAAGCATTCTGCCTCTCAAGATTCAGTTTTTAGAAGGTGAAATATATACTGTGCCTATTGGTATACAAGAAGATTGTTTTTATTGATTTTTTTATTACATAACTTTGTTTTAAGAAGAAAAAGACATAGCAATTATAATCAGTGAATGGCCAGGCACTCCAAAGGTAAAGATCTCAGAAATGCTTCTGAATTTATCTAATAAACTCAAAGAAGTAACACTTATAATCCACTTTTATTAAGAGTTGAAAAACAGATGAAAATATTGTGTCAGAAATGGACTAAGCACTGGCTAAACACAACATAAACTGTGTTTTTATATGTGTTGTGTTTTTACGTGTTGAAAGTTTGGGATCAAGTAACATGGCTCAATTTAAATCATACATACTCCACCTTAGTGTGTCTAAACCCCTCTACAAGGCAGGTGATATGACATTATTAACAATCTTCTTCATTTATGCTACGTATCTCAATAGTAAATTACTGGCAAATCTTTCAGATAATAAAAAAAATGCTCTTGAAAAAAAGAGATTTTAATATTCCTGCACAGATACATATTTGACCTTAGGAGTATTTCTCTTATCTATAATTTCCTGATGGCTTGAAGAAATAAAAATTGGTGTGAGTATATAACCACTGGGGACAAGAAATTTATTCATCCAGTTATTAAATGAACAAAATATGATCAGAAGATACTACTAACAGGGACTGAAATCCTTGCCAGTTTATTAAGCTTTTGTTTAATTAAAAACTATATGAATGAACAATGAAGCTTAAAGGTCTGTAAGGAAAGAAAATAATGTAAAGCATACAGGGGTTGCAGACTGGTTTGCAAAGAATTTGTTGTGTCATTTAGAATATATAACAACAGATGTATCCACATTTTTCATTAACTTTTACTCTCTTCTCCCTTCATTACAATGCTCAGCTTCATCTTCTTCTGCCATCAGCACCACTACAGCACCCTCAGACCTTCAGTGCAATACTTGTCACCCATCCAAACTTATTCTGAAGTCACTTCTGATGTTCTCACTTCTCTCCCCCTGCACATTTGGGGAGCATGGGAAATGGATAGGATGGGTCCATGGACAGTCACATTAGCATCATGGACCCATAAGCCATATTTCCTTAGTGAACCAGGTTGGATGGAGCTGCCCACTCAATATTTGAGAGTCATCCACTAGCATGGAAGAGAGGTTGACAGCTGTACCTCAGAGTTCTCTCACAGATCCAGTTCCTCCACCAGCATCTTTAACATGCTCAGGCTCCCAGTTAAGCCACTCCCTGAAAACTCAGCATTCAAAGTTTGGTGGGTGCATCTTGCAGATGCAATGATGCAACCTAATGATGCAACCTTTCTCTTGTCTATATAGACCCATAAATATCTTTCAAATAAGTATATCACAATAAAATCTCATGTTAACTGCAATATCCTGTTTTCAACACATCAGCCAGGGAAAAGACTAAAGCAGAAAGAGGGATGAAACTGCATCATATTGCTATGGCATGAATTTTTCCACTTTCTCTCCAATTTGTTACACAAGGCTTTAATATGCTGGCACATCCTGAGAGCTGTGTGAGTGCTCTGTGCAGCTAAGTAGCATATGTCTAACAAGTCTAGTGAAGGACAGTTTTAGTAGATCCACAGTGTGTGAGCAGACGGTCTCTGCCACACCTACACAGTGGTCAACATATGCACAAAGCAAGTGCCTACCCAAGGGCAGTCAATTGGACTAATCAAGCATGCAAAAGATAGACGACCTGGACATAGACAGCTGTCATTTGTCCTGTTTCTGTGTGAGGGGACTGCTGTGAACTCAGAAATCCCAAAGAAAACGGCTAAAGTTGATAGGAGACTAGGAGATGAGACATGAAAGAAATCAGCTACTGCCAAAAGCAGTAACATTAGCAGGTGTGTATTCCCTCATCTGCTTCTGAGGCAAAATGGATAGGATCATTGTTAACCTACAGGCAGGACACTATAAAAATGCAATGCAGTAATTACTGTACCATACAAAATCCTGTATTCAGTCATTGTCTTAAGCTGCCAGGGGGTAGCAGTGTACTTGGCAGAAGCTCCTGCTGTAGAACTTCAAGATTGGTGGGAAGAGACCCAGAGCAATGCCCTCTGAACCTTCCCCCTCCAATATCTGAACTCCCCACCTGAGCTGTGGTGAAACCCCATATTTCCCTTGTGTCACCTGTATCCCCAACCTCAGGTTCCATGTATGGTTATGCCCTGGAAGACTCTATATGGTCATGTCCTAGAAAGGTGTCTCTTCTCCTGCTCTCCAGTGGTCATTTTGAACCAGGTGTCTTCCCATTGGGTGTCCCCTGGTCCCCCCTCGCTTTAAAAGATCCCTGCAGCGCTTCCACTGGCTCTCTTTCTCCTGGGTTAATCCAGCCACCTGGACGTCTCCGGACTCCCTCCCTGGACCCTTACAATGCAACACTGGATTTCCAATAAAAAAGGCAATTATCCCTGAGAAGAGCCCTCTGTAGCTTTTTATTCTTGCTGACGCCTGAACACCACGCCTGGGGTAATTCTCAGTTCGAGAGGAGCCAGCAGAAGTAGGTCATCTGCGGTAGCAGGAACTCTGTGCTTTGGGAGAGTAGCCAAGCTTTTGCAACTCGTCCCAGCAGGGATTTCTCTTGCTTATTGGGTGCTGTAGCAGCCCCGAGAGCTCCGGGTAAAGTGTCATAATGCTCCTCAAAACTCTGCTACTCTTCTTGGGTTTGACTTCCTTCTTCATGGACAGAAAAAAAAAATCATCAACCATTAACACCTATCATCCATGACAGTAAAATGAATTATTTGTTGCAAAATATTTCCATAATTGCACTCCATTTATTCCTTTTTTATCAGAGCACTTAACATCATTGACCTAATTCTTAGTCAGCTAATTTATTCACACTGGAATAGATAGCTGAATAGTTGTAGTGTTGGGTTTTTTGTGGGTTTGTTTTTCTTTTCTTGGAAAAGAACAGGCCTTATGCTACATACTAGCCTGATCTGCCACTGACACAAGACAGCAAATGTAAAGTCTACATTCCAGATGGTGGTGGCTTTTGCTTTTGGATCTTAAAAGCTCTGTTACATGCAGAGGTGACACATAACTTGCACACCTAATTTATAATCCTTTAATCCTCAAATATTTTTCTCATTTTAGGAAATTGATTGTTAGATCAATCTCTAGACTATATTTGCTCAGATATTGTTTAGCTGACCTTTATTTGACACTTTACTTATCTGAATATTATGCTTGATGTATGTTCTTGACAAGGAGTAGCAACAGATACACTTATAATGGCCAGATATTCCAGACATCTTGTCATTTTCCACATAAAATGCAAGGGGAAAAAAAAAGCATTGAGGTAGAACTACTCTTTTGTCTTCAGTGTGATATTTCAAGGTCAAAGAAGACATGTTAATGGGGCAATTTAGCGTGTAATAAATAATGCATTTCCATTGCATGGGTTATATTTCTTCTACTATCTACTATTTCTGTTTGCTGTATTTTCAATCCCACCTTTCTATGAATAGCAATGTTCAGGTTTTTTAAATGAAGATGACTGTATAACTATATTTTCATTTCGAATCTACCAATCATGTAAAGTATAATGCTAAACTTCTATACTGTTTTTTGATTTTTTGTTACAACATCTGAAAACAGAATATATCAAGACAGCTTTTCACACTTTGCAAAAACCATTTACATTAACATTATTTGCAGATGTACAAATTTAGTGAGGCAGTTTTCCAGCTGGGTGGCCCACAGCATATACTGGTGCTTGGGGTTGTTCTTCCCCAGGTGAAAGACTTTGCACTTTACCATGTTGAACTTCATGACGTTCCTGTCAGCCCACTTGTCCAGCCTGCTGAGGTCCCTCTGGACGTCAGGATGATCTGGCATATCAGCTTCTCCTCCCAGTTTGATGTTGTCTGAAAATCTGCTGAGGGTACACTCTGCTCCATCATGTTAAACAGAACTGGACACAGTATTGGATCCTACAGTATTCAAAACAAATATACCCTTCCTTCTGCCTCTTGAAACTAAACATTTCCTGAGCTGCTTCCATTAAGTTATATGCCTGAGATAAGAGGAATGACTCTGGATATAGGAATTTTGTTTGCAGTTTTGAAGCTTTAGCAAACTGCCTCTGATGTGACAACTTTCCCTGTTTTGAGCAGGTAATTACTAAAAACATATTTAAAGTCCTTCTGATGTATCACATCAGCTATTTGCAAAGTTGCATTTGTTGTTCTTTGTTCAGTTTTAGGAACCAGGCCTATTCCCACTGACTTCAGAAAACATGGGGACAAGCCTTCCAGACCCCAGCACTGCTGATCCAAGTCCGGGTAACATCAATGGAAGGCTGTGACACCCTTTGCGTAGTAGATGTGTGAGGGACGGGCAGAGGAAAATGAGCCCTTGCAAGCCCAGATATATTGGGGATTCAGAGACTTTAATAAATCTTAGACTATGCTCATCTGCAGTGAACAGCACCAACCAGCTTCTACTCAGTGACTTCTGTGGTCTTTCACTCTGTGGTTAGTAGCTCTTGTCTCAGGACAAGACTGTCTGTTCCATCAATCTATGGAGTAGTTGATAATTCTCAGAGGCTCTGGCAGTCAACATAAGGGTGCACACACTTCTCTTTCTTTTAGCAAATACACTGTGAGTAGTTTATAATGTTTGGACATTTTTAATTTCTCACACAGCTTGAAATTTTATACCTGGTGTTCACTCTATCACATTCCAGAATAATACTGAAGCTTATCTATGTAAGGAAATGTTTGGTCCAAAATTTAAACTGCAAAATGAAAAGTTACTCTTAACCACACTTACGCATTACTTCTCATCTACCCTGAGATTTGTTGCATTTACTGTTGCAAAGTCTTTTCAAAACACATTAGTTAAATTGAGCTGAAAATCATTCATGCATATTTTATGGGAAAAAAATTATAGATATATCTCCAGTTGTAAGTTATAAAACATGTCTTTGCCTGAGCTATTAAAATATTCAGCCTCATTTAAAATAAGCTGTATAATGAAACTGATGTGCAGTAATAAGTTTACAATTCTTATTAACATAAAGTATTTTAACACAAAATGCATTTTGAGAATTTTTATGCATAAATTCTAACACTTCTGTTCAATTCTTCTATGCAAATACAGGAATAAAGTTATATACAGAAACGATCTAAAACTCAGAAAAATTGAGAGAATTTTTTTTTTTTTTTAAACAGCCATGAAGACTTTAGACACAGTTGCAAAAATTAAAGAGGATAAGCTAAACACAACTGACCTGCCTGGAGTAGAGAGAAGCAAGACAAAATTATACAATGAAAAATACCATGTTCAAAGTCTATGTAACGCAAATTTTTTAAAGTTATGTCATAAAGAGAAGGATGTTTACAGTATATTTAATGTCTTAGATTGCCAGCTTATGTGATGCAGAAAAGTTTGCTGACACTGAAGAGGAGCTTTTGATCATCAGCAAGAACTTGTATCAGTTCTGTACTTCAACATGTAAAATCACAGGGACATTTGTGTGCACTATTATCATCGTTTGTAAGGCCCAAAAAAACTTCCTCGATGAGACTTTTAAAAGAACAGTTGTTCTTTACAGTTGTTCGTCTACTCTGGTTCAGATATAGGGGAGAAACACCAACAAGATATTCTCAAGTGGTCAAAACAACAAAAAAATTTTACTGGCAACCTCAGAAAATCAAAGAAATTTGGCAAAAGGTTTAGAGCAGCATTCAATCAACAAGAAACACTTCCCAAAGTACTAACTTAGTCCATTCAACTTAGCAAACTCTAAACCTGTTTGATTTTAAGTTACTCAAAAATTCTGAGAAAAGGGAATTGGAAGAAAGAGAGAAAACCAGAAATGAACAAACATAACTACCACTCCTGGTTCTAGCAGTGTCCAACTGATAGAAGTCCCAAGAGGAGGTAGGATCAAGGCTTGTGCTTGTCTTGTATCTCACTTTAAATACTCCTTGGCCTTCCTGGCCCCTTCCCCCAGAAGAGGCTTTTGGTCATTTGGCCACTCAGGAGCTGCTTTGGGGCTCCAGAAGTGGGTGTGGAGCATTGCCTCCAGTGTGCCGGGTATTGGCAGGCACCACGGGGCTGGGATGGAGGCCCGGGGGAATGGGATGTGCAGGGCAGTGCATCAGCTCCCCAGGGCAAGGCCTGACCTGCCCCTTCCCCCCACACATGCACCCAAAATGTTTCAAGCCAGCAATCCTTCCAGTTTCTCACATCGTTCAAACCAAAGCACCTGGCAATAAGTTACATGCCTTGTGATGGTGTTGGCCCTAACTTGTTAATAACTGAGAGAAACAAAAATGGAGTTGGAAACTCCTGATATCTTTGCTGATATAAAGTGAGCTAGACTATAAAAGGCAAGGTCTTAGCAGGAGTTAAAAAATAAAATAGTAACATGGAAAGTCAAACCCAGGATATTTGTTAGAATCAATTTTAACTGAAAAGCAAGATCTAGTAAAATATTAATAAATAAAATAGGCAGACATATTGTAGGACAGGTAGAATAAGTAGTCTTCCAACCATCAGCAAACTGCTGGTTTTAGATGTTGGCGAGCATTTCAATAGACTTAAGACTGTGGAAACCCTCCCTAGTTGTATGTTGTATTTTTCAACTTTTCCATAGCTGAAGAGATTTCTAAAAGAATATTAAGACTAGCATGAATGAAGTGAATGAGTAAATGGAAAGTGCGCACAAGCACCAGAAGTAAAATATCAGAAAGGTTGAAAGAATAGCCTGTGTTGACAGTCAGTGACTCTGACCTCAGGACACTATTGCCAGCACCCAGTTCCTGGCAGTAAGATTGATGAAAGTGATGCTCGTTCTGAGGTCACAAAGCTTGCATTTTAATAAGAATCCAGCATAGATATCTTGCCCAACGAGGAGTCCCTGGACCCTCACACCAGGAGGATGGTGGCAAAGTTGCAGCATGTCCAATTTACTGTTTCTTTTCCCCTCTAGACTAACAGGAAAATTAATTACAAGCTAAAACTTCAAACATATATTCCAAACAAGAGAAAGCAATGTGCTGCAACATAGTCTAAGATATATTCATGAAGCCAAATTTTTCGGTAAGGGAGATGCCATCACAGTCAACAACTCCAAAAGGAAAGGAAAGATCTATTGAAACACTAGTTCTTCGTTGCCATTCACAGAGGTTCCCACAGATGTATTGACAGCCACCTAGGAGTACACAAATGGTGTTTGTGAGTAAGTGGGTGTGAGTGTGTGAGTGTATAATGAACAAACAAGTGAATAAAATCTACTTGCTTAAAAATTTCAGAAGTAAATAAGAGTTTCCTCTTGCTATGTAGTAGGCTCAGAAAATTTGCACCTGAATAGTAAGGGCATGGATAGAAATTATGAATTTATAGACAGAATTCTGCTCAACTTTCACTATGTGTGGACCCCACATGAATCTGCTGAGTTTACTAGGCTTTTGGTTTGGATGCATCTCTGTGCACATAGTGTTTACTGAAAATAAAAATAGTTTTCCTCAAAAATTTGATTGTTTACATCAAAAGGTATTATGATATTTTTATAATTTTTGTTATTGAATATGCATCAAAAGCATGCTTTCTTCCTATACAAAGATTTGGGGTTTCCTTCTTTAAGTTTTTTGAGCACTGAAAACCTCACAGACTGAGATGACTATTTCTGCTCCAGACCCAGAGCAGTTGCTTCCTTTGGATTGTTTAAAATGAATATGATTGGCTGATGTAAAAGTCCTCCTCTCAATACATCAGGTTTCTCTTGTACAGGAGAAATAGCCTCTCTGAATGTTGTCTTTGAAAAAGTTGAAAGAAAAATTTGTTATTTGTACATTGTGAAGGAACACTTGAGGAGCTGCCACTTATAACCAGAAGTTTGGTTCTGCGTTTTTAAGATTTCCCTAAAAGTGAGTGCTCTTTATGTAAATAATAATATTAAAAAACAGTTGTTGGGTGTTTGAGTTTTGGGTTTTTTTTATATGTAGTTGGGAGAAACCGAAGCTGAGGTGCAATAAGAAGATTACAGGCAATAGACATTGATAAAATAGCTGTGCAATAAATCCAAGGGAACTCTCTTTAGTTGAGAAAGTTTCTCTAACACATCCTTCAAGGCCTGCATGAAATGCAAAAATCTTGGGTTTGTTGATATCTGCTGAATTCAGTCAATTCAAAGTAGCTTCCCTAACTCACTGGTGCCTTGCTTGGCTGAGTCCCTCATGTTGCTGCATTGAAGATGGAGCCTTTTAAACCTTATACTGTGTCCATAGAGCAACTGGTCTGTGAAAGAACTACTCTAGACACTAAATTCTGTCTCACTTTAATCTTGCGTTGGCTAGTTTTCACGGGTTTAATACTGAAATATTTGTGTAGAAAATTGTCTACTAAAACAGGAGTTGAACAAAGTTTGTAAAATTAGATTTTTTAAGTGTAAGAAGTAAAAATGTGTTTTTGGATTGTTTCCCAGGCTTGCTGGTTAATATGGCATGGAATTTTATAGCCTGCATTAAAAATAATTACTGGAATCCTGGAAGTCATATGGCTTCAAGTAATATGTCTTGCAAATCAAAGCCTAATTAATTATACTATTAAACAATTGTTATTGTCTAGTGACCAGCAAATGTATATTTTAAAAACCAAAACAAAATGTGCTGTAAAATGAACTTAAATTCTATTAGGTGAATTAAACAATGACTTATAAACTGAAAACTGATGTTTTGGCTAGTTACTGTAAATACTACTCCAAAACTGGATTTATAATCCAGCAAGCTTGCTGGCTGGGGTCGGTTGCCAGTAATAATTTGAAACAAGAATTACAAATAGACGCAAATAAGGTCCAGATACTGTAGACTACCTGTTAAGGTGTGATAGTACAACATGAAGCATAAAGTCCTTATCTACTGGTTTAGTATTTATTTTGTATAAACACAAAAAAATTGTGCACATACTTCAGGAGACTTTTTGTCAATACCAGATGTCAATACTATATTTTGTCAATACCAGATGTTTCTCAGTGCTCACAATTCTAAAAACAGACTATAGCATTCCATCCTGACCACGTAAAGAGACAATTATGAGGGCTTACCTAAACCTGCATCTCTTTTAGCAGGCAGGAGTTTGCATGACTAGTTTTCTACAAAAGATAAAAGATTTCCTAAGCCTGTGGTTTGTGAACCTAAACTCCATTTCGAAGGACTCTGATACACATATACATGTAAGGGTAGCATGACATATTTAAATGCTTCCATACAAAAATGGGAAAACACTTGGTAAAACCCCAGCTTAGATTTACCAGTCTGAAGAAACAGTTGAGAAAGACAGATTGCTAACATGACAATTTTAAACCATTTTTTTTTTTTTAATAAGATTTTGTCTGACCTTCTATGTGACTTTCTTCATCTGCCCAGTTGTCTGGGCAGTAAAGATAAGCCTATGATGATTGGATAAGAAAGGTTTGTTAACCCCTTTCAATGATGTCTTCAGAAATTCCATCTTCTATATTTTTCCTTATTATTAATTAGAGTGGTTGGTAAAAAAGCCAGGACTGTAACTTAAGTTCTGATTGGAAATTCCCTTCCTTCCACTCCAGGTATTACAAAAAGAAACTTTTAAATATTTGCTTTGGATAGAGAAAATGAGGCTGGAGGAGCTCTGATGTAGTCTGGAAATGAAGCAGTCTGGTGAGCAGTGTCCTGTGTTGATCTGTAACAAGACAGGAGGAAATTAGGAAGGAGAGTGGTCTTTAGGAACAGAAGTACTACACAAAGGTTGTGTTACCCTATAGAAAAGAGATGCTTTTTTCAGAAAGTTATATTGTACATATGGATGGGGTGCTCTCTGATGATCTCACCTTAAGTTTCTCCTACCTGTATAAATTTTTGTGTTTTCCAGATTTCCTTCTGAAACAGACCAGCACGTCATCATTCCTGGTTCTAGCCTCTGCTATAAAAACGTAGGCCCTGAATACTTAACAATATACTAAAATTTCTACTTTGTGGTGTTGAAGCTTGAGAAGGAGAAAGATCAAAATGTATTACTTCTTGGATTGAAATTCTGTTGGTGTCATCTGTAACGCCATGTCCTCAGGAAGTAACCTATCAGTCTACAGACTAATGCCCTAACTTGTCACATATCTACCAGAAGTGCAGAAAATTAGTGAAATGGGACATAGAAGTAGTTTTCTGAGGATACAACTATCATGTGAGACAGCTTTCTTAACACTTCAGAGGCAATATAACCTCCATGAGCATCCTCAACATGACTTGTCAGGTCACACTCCTTCACATTTTTGTATAGCATTTACTCATCAGGCCAAAACTACTTCTCTTAATGCAGAGTTGCCATCAGTTTGACATGTGCTGTACTGGTGGAATTATTATCTCACTTCCTGCCCTAGTCACCTAGAGGAGCCTTTGTCCTAGAATCATTCCCTTCTGTTAACCCAAGAGGTGCCTGATTACTTGGAATGATGAATTAAAAACATCCCAAACTGCTTGCTGGTCTTAGCCAGGTGGAACATGGAATCTAGGTAATTAAAATAGTAATATGTTTCCTTCACAGTCTCTCTTCACAGCCCCAGAAGATCCAGATTAGTTTCATGCATGGACCAAGAGAGAAAATATACCAGGTGCAGTTGCAGCCTTTCCTTCTCCACCTGCCAGAGGTTTATCTTGAACAGTTAAGCTGAAGTTTGATGCTCTTTTCTCACATTTTTCAAACCAACATATTAAAGAACCTTTCTGATACAGCTGGGTATTAGGCCAGTAATTTCTTCATTGGGGAATAACCTGGTTGCTGTGTTGAATCATTTACTGGAAGGCTCCGCAGAGAGGTCACTGTTCAGCTGTGCCACTTGCAGTGTTCTCTGATTTCCTTCTTTGCCTCTGGCAAGATAATATCTCACAGGTAGAAAATATTTTATTCTTCACATCAGGATAATATGCACATAAATATGTATAAATATGCCATCCTCAGTACTCAAACCATCTGTACAAGTGTCACCACAAGAGCTATTGGTAGATTTTCTGCATGTCTCTACTTATTTACAATCTGAATAAAGCATTAAAGTCCAATGTGACTTCTAATTAGCAGAGCAACTGTTACTCACTATTGCTTTGCTCTGGCCTGTTATCAGCTTAGTCCTAAGACAGCAAAGCCATCTGTGGATGTACCAAATTACCAGGTATTGCACTTTGCCAAGGCATTACAAGATATTGAAACTCATCTTTAAGAAAACTGCTCAAACTTAGCCCATCTTTGCTGGTTATCAATTTACAAGCAATATTTACAGTGGACAGTTTATAAAGGGCGGCCTTAATGGAAAACAGAAGGTTATCACACAGTTCCCAGAGGCATTTATAAGCCTTGATCTGGCATGATTTATGTTGGGTGTTCATTGTATTAAGTCTGTCTCATTTGGTTTTAGGTCATCTACTGAAACTATCCCTCACATGTGTAATGTACTTCTGACATAAATTGGGCTTTTCTTAATCGCATTTTAAAATTCACCCATTTATTGTCTCATTTTTGTCATCTGATGCATTTACAGACTTCTTTTTTTTTTCCCCCAATTTATTTTTTCCCCCTGAAAATGGTTATTTGAAAAGCAGAACATTGGCAATGATGGAATAACAGACTGATTGACAAAGATCTCCACACTGACTCATCAATAAGTGTGGGGCTGAATAAAACCAAAGATTGCAAAAGAAATAGTGAATATATAGCACTTTATTTGACAGGAGAAAGACCACATCCATTTTAAGCTCTAGCATGTGGGATGTCTGTAGGCTTCCAAATGACTTTTGCAATTTCTTGTCTTTATAAATTACTTGAATGGACTATAAACAAGTCAGATTGACTAGTAAGGCAATAATGAGGAGAGGAATGACTGCACATCAAGTGTCAAGAAAGTTTCAGTATCAACTTTGTATTGTGGCTAGGAATACCTTAGGAAATATAAATTATTTTACATAAACATTCAACTTTATTAAAAAAATAATAATAACAAGAAAAAAGTAACAGAATAAAACTAACTAAGGAAATAAGACTTTCAAAAGAGGACCTGGGAGAACAGAATGGTGATTTTCTTTTAAGTAGCACTTTGATTATCTGGAAAGATAATTCCCTGACACGTCAAGATATTGTATCTTCCATTAGATAAGCATAATGCTTTCACGTCTGTCGTATTTCACTTGAAACACTCATCTAAGCTTTTATTCCCCAAAGCTGCATATTTTAATAAAATGTGTCTGACAAAACATGCATAAACACCTGTGCTGTTTTGAAACCAGTGCCTCTTTTGTTATTCAGCAGAACCATTCCCCAGAATTCCCCAGAATGTCAGTAAAACCAATGTTTGCACATCAACCTTTGCATTTTCCACAAACAGAAATTAATTCCCAGTAACTCTCTGTCTGGAAGAAAATAGAGCTCAAGCAAATGATGAAAAGTTACCTCAACTGGCCAAATACAAAATACCTATAAGCTCAACTCTATTTATACAGTATGTTTTTAAATTAAATGTTTTAAATTGCAAACTTTCCTACAAAAGTTTCAAGTAGGATAGAAAAAATTGCTCTGAAATATAAAAGGAGACAAGGGCCAAAAACCCCATGTGGAGTCAATTGTGAGATTCCCTTTTGTCAACAGAGGTGAACTTCCCTCTATTCCCCTTTGTCAACAGTAGAACTCCTGCTAGTACCTAGAGGACCAGGATTCATCCCTGGAATCTGTATCTAATGGAAGGAAGTAGCAGAAGAAAAAGTGAAAAATAAATATATTCTCATGCTAAAAATAACCTAACTTTCTACTAAGAGAAAACAATGTTTATGTCAATGAACACACAGATATTTCTTTATCCTTATTTTGCACATCATATTTTACAAGTTCAGGCATGAAAACCAGCTTAGAGGTGTATTGTTTGCTGTCCCTTATTCCTAATATTTTACACGAAAAATAAACCATTAAGAGCTGAAGAATTTATGAAAAGGTGATGTCATGTGATGGAGTTAATAAAACATCTTTTCTATTGGCTATTTGATGTCAAACATCTGGTAGGAGAGTTACTGAACATTAGGACTCATGAAAACCAGAGAAGAGAAACCTGGGAGCACTGTAAACAGTTTTCCAACAAGTAAAAGTATTTTTTTGAGAAGACATAATCAATCTCTTCATATGGAAAAGGGATGAGAAATGGGGATCATAAATTGAAACAGGGGATGTTCTGACTTGATATAATGGGGTACAGGGTGAAGAGAATCACCATAAGGAGAGCCAGAGAGAGCGACAGGCTTCTCAGAGCAGAGGCTGGGCAACCTCTTTTCCTGTAAATTTCAGCTGGAAAAGCCCATAGCAACTGGTCTGAGCTCAGATGTGACTCTGAGCAGGAGGTTGCATTAGAGATCACCTGAGGTACTGCAAGTTTTAGGAGGTGGACAGTTTTGGTTTTGCAATGGAAAAAAGAAATATTGGAAGACACAGGAAATTCAACATAAGTGCTGAATGTCAAGGTGATTTAAGGAACATAAAATTTCCCTAATCTCTCTGTAATTGAAAGCATAATGTAATGCTAAAATCATCTAAACGCTGTTTCATGAACTCAGCAACTAGAACTTATATTCACATTTAGTCCTGAAACTGTGTTAGATCTCAGCAAAGATTTGGTGGCTATGTATTTTAAATTTGGATTGTACATTTTAAGATATACATTTTCCTAGCAGGGCCTATCTACCTTGACTTCAGTGAGAAAATTATTTTTAAACTCTCCTAGGCTATATAAAAGATAGAATAAATGTTAGTGTATCCAATGAGAAATGTGACTTGTTAGGAAAGGAGCACTGTCATCATCCTAAATCCTCAAAAAAGGAGATGAAACTAAGCTTTTGAAGTAAATCATGAACAGAGATCATGATCAAGACTGACTTGGTATTGGAGATTTCATTTTCTGTCCATTGAAATAAATAAATCAATTTTTTTTCCCCCCCCAGAGGGAGTTATTCAGTCAGATAGCCGTTCTCAAATCCCTAGCTGCTGTGCTTCCTGAAGAGCAACTCTTGGGCTGAACCAGTTCCAGGGTGTTCTGATGTAAAGTGCGCAGACCCAGAATCCACAAAACCTCCTCCTGCTGCTAATTCTAGAAAAATCCTATATTCCTAAACTCCTACTTTTGTGGTCCACTGTGGTGTTTGAATAATCAAAAAAAACTTGAATAAAGTTTTTTTTCCCTTTCTTTTTTTTTCTAAACACAATTCAAAATCCTCATACACTAGAGGAAGAGGAAAGAAAAATATTTTTGCCTTTTTTTTTTTATTTCAGGACAAATTTAAGCAAAAGTACTGAGAATTTCCAGTCAAGCAGAATTTCCAGTTTCCAGCCAGTTCACAGCAGAAGCTGGCTACTAACTTCCATTAGGCAAGCATGCCTTCACATCCTTGAAAGTACTGTTTCCTCTGGCTTATCCAGCTGTTAGGAAAGTTGTCATTTAGCCCTGGGCCATGGTATGTTTTGCTCCACTGTGATAATCTTCTTTGCTTTTGTGAACTTTAAAGAGTTCTGCTACAATTTTGACAAGGATTTGTCACATTTATAATGTTTCTATGCTATTTATATAAAATTTTCTGTGTGTTTCCATGCAAAATGCAGTATGCTATTATGACTATTATGTCCAGACTTTGTCTTTTGGCATAGTTGATATTTGTTTGTATTTTATGTCTTCTGTTCTTCAACTCTGTGCTATTTGTAATATTAGATACCACCAGTTAAACAAATAAAGGTTTGTGGGATTTTTGCATTTGCTCATCTACAATTTACTGAAAAAATGAAGTCCTAGTCTTGGATTGTGTCATTTGGGTGCACCACAGCAAGTGTAAAATGTACATAAATTTCTGCGGGATAAGTGCTCAGATGTTGATTTCATTTTCCTTGTTAAGTGCTTTGATGATTAAAAATAGGATTCTCCATCTGCTGAAATTTGTTATGGTTATGGCTCTAATTTAAAAATCTATCTATTATTTTAAGGATAGATTTGGCTGTATAGTCACAGGACATTATGTTAGTAGCATATAAATGATTCAATTAATTTGAAGCTAATTTGTTAAATGAAAGATATTTGCAAATTGGAAAATAAAAAACACGGTTAGATTTTTATTCCAGTTTCAATTTAACCAGATAATAAAATTTTCATTTTCCCTTCTTATTACATCTATATAAAGTTTTGTTTCTTTTTTTTCTGTTTTAAACTTGTTTAAACTAAGGTTTCTTTTTCATAAAACATGTAAGATAAAATATTTTCTCTTTTCACTTTCTGTCTTTCACTCCCACACAGATTATCACACTTTTGTATCTATTCCTTTATTTTATTGCAATCACTTTTTCCTTTTGTTTACATGAAGCAAATGTCATACCTTAGGAAAATCTGAACCTTTCTGCTAGAGTGGAAATAAACTTACTGTGGTATTCCTCTTGTTTGAACAGCAGTTAGTCCATAAGGATACAAAGAAACTGCAGAATTACTTTTGAAGCAATTAACATTCCAGCCCAAACATTAGGATAGTAAAGTAGCACAGTATATGAGTCATTATCACAGTAACTTTGCCTGCATGTTAGGAGGCTTTCTGAAACCTTTGTGTCTGTCTTTTGGGGCTTTAGAGAATGTAAGCTATTTGCTATAGGCCTGCATTGTAGTTTTGTGTATATTTCTGCAGTGTCTGACCTCTGGAGACAAATCACAACTTCAGTCTCAGACTTGTATTAAAATAAACATATGTGATAATACAAATGCTGTGAAGATTAGTGTGCCATTGACTCTCAGTAGGAGCTGCTAACACTATTCAGTGATGCAACTCTTTTAAAAGTTTTTGTGTGGTACATTATTGTGAATTTACCACAAAACTAGCTTTTCAGCCCAGTTTCACCATAAATACCGAATGCCAGATAGAGCTGAAAGCTATATTTCTTATTTCTAAAGGCACCTGTGCTGGAGTGTAAATGGTTTGCCTGTTGGTGAGTTTACAAAGGCAATTTTTTATATTTTATTTTCCTCAACATGAGGCCTCTGATGGTTCAGGTATTGTAAATCAGAGATTTAATGGAAAAGTTCACCACCAAGGATACGATAAAATGAAAAGGAAATAAAAAAAAAAAATTTAAAAAAGCATTATACAAACAAAGCAGTACAAGTTCAGTTTCCAGTTTTTCCCTCATTGTGTGTTACCAACTTAATATCAGTGAGAAGATATACTCTGTCAGAGTAGCCAGAAAGGTGACCTGGTAACAATGGGGGAAATTATTGTCAAAAGACATCTACTAAAACAATGACAGACCAAATCTCTGCCAATGTAGGAACTGCTAGCCTGAGAAGCTGAACATCCTTGACAAGCACAAGTGGGACCTTGGGTTGGCCTTGAGAGGTACAACTGGGACTCTGCAGCATGCTTGATAAGCCATAAACAAAGAAACTGGCATAACCTGTAGAACAAAGAAATGGCTATAAGCTACAAATGGACCTTCTAAGAAAGCAGAAGTCAGCAACAGAAATTGGTGTCCTACGCCCACTTATGTGGTCATAATAAAGATATAAAAGTAAGTCATGGTCTTCCAAAAATGAGCTTTTCTTTTCAAGAATTAATCCCATGTGAACTTAACTACGCACTCATTTTGTCCCCATTCCTGGGAGCAATTAAATGCACTGTATTGGTAACAGTTTAAAAGAAAAATATTTGTATAAGCACGCATATAAATAATCAAGTAACTTTTTCTTGACTAGTAGCAATTCACAGTAGCTTGCATACATGTATATATATATTTGTGTATGTGTGTCTATATATGCTTGCTTTACTAATCATAAGTGTATACCCTAAATGTGGTTTGTAATAAATAAATTAATGGCAATAAACACTCTGTGTGCTTGTGTATTACTGCTTGACCACCCTTTCAGTAAAGAAATTATCCCTAATATCCAGTCTAAACCTCCCCTGGCACAAGTTGAGGCCATTTCCTTTTATCCTGTTGCTTTCTATTTGGGAGAAGAGACCGAACTCCACTTTGCTATGTCCTCCTTTGAGGCAGTTGTAGAGAGCAATAAGGTCTCCCCTGTGCTTCCTTTTCTCCAGGCTACACAGCCCCAGCTCCATCAGCTGCTCCTGATAAGACTTGAGTTCCAGTCCCTTTATCAGCTTCATTGTCCTTCTCTGGATACGCTCCAGCACCTCAATGTCTTTCTTGTAGTGAGGTGTTGCCCTGAGTTTTGCAGTTCTTGATGCTTTCATTCTTGTGTAACTGTTTCTCACACATTCTCTGTAAACATAGCCATGTTTTTGTAACGGTATTCTATTATTTACATTCCTTTCTCCTGGGCAGAGAGATTTGATGGATATTTCCTTTGACCAGTGTGATTGAGGGGCGGCAAGTTCTCCCTCCAATCCACTGTTGTTTCTAAGAGACATATAAAATAAAGTTCGGGCCAGTTCGGCCCCAGTCTTTGGCTCTTTCTTGAACAGGTGTCTGTGTCTTTCTTTCTTGTCAGCTTGCGACAGTGAGGGGCTCAGAAGTGGACACAGCATTTGAGATGTGGCCTCACAGTGCTGAGTACAGGGTAACAATCACTGTCCTTGTCCTGCAGGCTACATTATTGCTGATACAAACTGGGATAACAAAATAAGATTTATTTTGAAAAAAAAAAAAAATCCAACCCCCCAAAATAATGTAGTGATTTGTAGCTATTTGTTCATCTATGTGATTTTGGAACACCTTAAATGAATTTATTTTTTGGACATTTAAAAAGAACCCCAAACAAGCAACAAAAATAATTTTTAGTAACAGAAAACAGGAATTTCCTGTATAAGTGTCACATCAGCCATAACTGTAATTAAGGGCTAATTATGAGGGTGTTCTGACAGAAATTAAACAAAATTATATTGTCTAATACAGTCAAAGACACATAGAGAAGAATATTTAAACCAAAAAGAGTTGTAAAAAAAACTTTGTTTATACATATCTAGTCTATTATGCCTAGAAATAGAAAAAAGATCTTTGCATCAAAAAGGTACTCTGAGACGCCTATACTTGCTTTCATAATCTGACCCACAAAAGATGTATAACTTTTTTTTTAATTCCATGTCCTTTTCTTGTTTCAATGAATGCATATAACTATTTTGCAGTCACACTCACGAAGGGCTGCCAGACCTGCCATGTAAAGGAATTTTCTACATAGCTCATTAATACTGGGTTTTACAGAGAGCTAAATATGTTTAAGTAACAATAAAATGCAAGAGTATTAATAAATTCTCCTATAACTGCCACAGTCACAGCTCCTTAGAAGATGACATGCATATGCCTTAAAAAAGGTTGAGTGAAAAAAATCTGAGGCAGATTAATAAAGTTATAATAAATCACACTGGATGGAACTCTCTTTGTCAAGCAGAAACAGTCTTTGTCATAGTGATCCATGCTTTGAACAAGAATTCTACTTCAGGTTGAATTTAATTTTGAACTTAGATCAACACTGAAGTTAATTACATTTACTATTACTGTGGTATTACTTTTAAAGAGATACCTGTCTGAAAAGAGTTCAGGCACACAATTGATCTGACACAGATGACATTAAAATGTGTTAAATTATGGTGAGAAACATTGGGGAGTTAGGTGTTTTCCCCACATGAATCAGGGAAGGTAAATCTAGGTGACATTCTAAGTGAACCTTGTGGAATATTTGCCTTTTCAGCTGCGAGTTATTAAGGTCAAATTTTATTGCAGCAGTCCCAATGAGTTATGAACAATTTAAATAAGAAAAGCAGTCCAGAGAAGAAAGTAAGTTCACCACAGAACTGGCACAAGTAAACAAATTGCAGTATAAAATAACACAGATAACAATGCAGGAGACTATTCAGAGCATCTGCCCTGTCTGCTATGATTTTATGTTTTTAGTTGACTTTAGGTGAATCCAGCTTGTTTTGACTGAACTAAGTGATTTAATTACTGAGTGCTCTATCAAGTCTTATCACAAGTGAAGTGTCTGTTTCTTAAAAGGAAAAGAATCCAACAGGATGAAATTTAGCTACTTGTATGCTATGTACTTTGTCTGTTCTTGGTCTTTGAGCCTTGTGCTAGCATCAGGAGCAGCAGAGGAACTCCCTTATGAAAGTCTGTAAATGCTTGTTAGCTCTGCTGTGTCTTATTGCTCCCAGCCCTTTACTACTGCTCCTTGAAATTCTGTTGATTCCTCACAGCTCCCCTAATCTTCCCCTTGAACTGGATTTTCATTGTCACAAAATTGAAAGTCATTGACACTAGCATTAAAGAAAAATAAAATTTTGGTGTATCTCCTACTAGATGCAGGAAAATTCTGTTCTTCCCACACGGCTGGTGTTGAATGAGCTCTGATATTCACACACTCTATGCTAGAGTGGTGTTAAAGTGCTGATCACACAAAGTGTCCGCACAGTGGATTTACACAAAGTGAAAGTTTCAAGCCATTTTCTACTTCAACACCTAAATATGAAATTATAAGGAAGTTTGTTCACTGTCATCCAGAACAATCAAGAGTCGATATCCTTGATGATAATCTTTGAGTCATCTGATCCTTCAAGAATTTCTTTCTTAATACAAGGGCTCAAATTATCATTTCTGCTTTATATGTGACAGTAGTTTGCTTTAAATTGAAATGGAATCTCATAGTCCCTCTGTACATTTGCCTGCAAATCATAGTCTGAATTATACTGTTCATACAAATTTTTCAGACCACAGGTTTGAATTTAAATCCCTGAGATGTATCTTATTACACGTAATCAGGTGCTGTGCTTTTTAGTTCAGTGTTGAACTAAAAACTTGTTTGTGGAATTGCAGTATTGCAGCCTTAATCTTTCAAAACAATACTTGCTTCTAATAAAAACGCTGCAACCATTCAGATTTTCAGTTGAGCCATTTTTACAGAATGGCAGAATTGGTGAGGATGGAAGAGGCATGTGGATATCCCTAGTCCAACCACATGCTCAGAGTTGGGGCAGCTGAGGGATGTGTCAAGTGTGGTTTTGCATATTTCTACAGATGAGGACTTCACAGACTGTCTAGACAAACTGTTCCAATGTTTGACTTATCTCAGAGTTTTTTATGTTCAGATAAAATTTAATGGGTTTTGTGTCCATTGTCTCTTGTCTTGTCAGTGGTCACTACTGAGAGAGTTTGATTTTATCTTCTTTATTCCATTCCACTATGTATTTATACACATTAACAAGATCCCCCTAGAAGCTCACTTCTCCAGACTAAACAGTCCCAGCTCTCAGCCTTTTTTCATGTGACAGATACTCCAATCCTGCTGTCAATTTTTGTGGCTCTCCACAGGAGCACAGCTCATTTCTCCAGTATGCCTCTGCCTTTCTTGTACTGGGAGACCAGAAATGGACCCCACACTCCATGTGTGTCTTACCAGTGCTGAGTAGAGGTGAAGGATCACCTCTCTACCTACTGGCAAGGCTTTTCCTAATAGACCTGAAGTGACTGCTTGCCTTGTTTACTGTAAGGCTAAAATGCTGGCTCATGTAAAACCTCGTGCCTTTTAGGATCACCAGGACTTTTTCTGTCAGGCAGTTCTCCATCTAGTTGGAGCTAGTGAGTGGTATCTGAGGTTATTCTTCCCCAGGTGCATGAGTCAGTGTTTCCCTTTGCTGAATCTGATGGGCTTCCTCTGCCCATTTCTCCAGCCTGTTGAGGTACCTCTGAATGTCAGCATGACCCTCTGGTATATCAACCCCTCTGCCCAGTGTTGCATCATCTCAAAACTCAGTGAGGATATTTTTTGCTTCCATCTTCCAGGTTGTTAATAAATAAATTTAAAAATATTATTCCCACTTCCTGGGGCATATCAAAAATGTTTGACTTCCAACTCAGAACTGTGCCACTATTTTCAAATTTCTGAGCCTGCCATGTCAGCAGGTTTATTCCTTTTTTATTCCCTGCTTGATTTCTTAGAAGAGTGAGGACTACTTTGTTCCTCTTGCTTCTTCCTTTTTTTTTCAATTACAACACAACCTTGTGAAATATCAAAACTAAAAATTTGCCTGATACATATTTTTAATGTTAGGGGTTACAGTTACATGTGGGTAAAACATTGTTTTTCCAGACAGAGAATCAAAGAAAAAGAAGTCCAGTATTTTATTGGTCCTAGTAGCTAAAGTACAGCTCCAGCATTGAATTGGATTCTCTGTAATGATCATTAGGTCCATGAGCGGAAGTCATGCTTTCTACTCCTCCAGGTAGGGTCGGATTAGAGGCCAGTGTTCATCAACTGCCTGAAATGTGATTGTAGGAGATGGAATTTGGTTTCTTTTCCAAAGTAACATGTGACTGGACCAGAAAAAAAGGCCTCAAATTATCCCAGAGGAGGTTTAGGTTAGATACCGGGAAAAATTTATTAACTGAAAGGATGGCCAGGTATGGGATCAAGCCGCCCAGAGAAGTGCTGGAGTCACTATCCCTGGAAGTATTCAAGATGTGTAGATGTGGGACTTGGGGTATATGGTTTAGTGGTGAACATGACTGTGGGAATAATGTTTGCACTCTATCACCTTTGAGGTCTTTGCCAGCCTAAGCAATTCTAGGAGTCTGTTTAAACCCTTTCCAACAGATGGCAGTCTAGAGTTATACTTTGGATTTCCTTTTGTCTTTTCTTTTGGTGAGCAAAACAAGATGATACATTCTGCATAAAGCAGTGTATAAGCAAGTAGGGTCACTGCTGTGCACATCAGGGTAACTCTTATGATACATAGAGGTAACACAATGGAAACCGCAGTTTAGAAATCCAATTTGTCTTACTGTGAATGGAACTGCATCCACTACAGGCAGCAATTAGTTTTGTTTTATAACACTCTTACAGAAATGTGACATTGAAAAACTGTTTGCAATCTACTAAGCTTGAGATCAGGAAGTTTAGAAAAATGTTAATTCCTGGTATGCAAAGGAAGACTAAGAATTTTTTACCAACTGCAGACAAAAGGTCAGATCACAACTGCTGAGGTAATGAAACAAAAGCTTCCTTCAACTTCGTTTGCTTATACAGTTTATAAAAGCACATTATTCTGTGAATACCTATCTCTCAGCACTGAGTTTCTGTCACAACTGAATTATGGATAGCTCTATTTTAAGTCTATACCTTCATCCCAGTGTCTATAGCCCCAAGACTGATTAACTAATGACACCTGATGTTAAAGTACTGGAACACTGATGTTTCTTTCCCTGTGCTTTGCAAGTGTCAAATAGAAAGTTCCTTCATAAAGTAAATATATATCACCAGTCCTGTTGAAGTTTTAGCATGTTAATGTTCAGGTAAGTATTTCCTGCCTATGTTTAGGACAGTGAATGATGGATTTATGTATCAGGTCTTATAAGCTGATTACCTATGATAAAAGGAGATGGGGCTTAATAGTCTAAGAATTCTCTTGCACTCATATTTTTGTCTGCATATGAACCAGCCTTTTAGCAAAGATTAACTTCTTTTTTAAAGAATGGTTTTGTACATTTTTCATTGCTTTCTCTCTTCCTAAATTCATGCTCAGTGTTATTCCTCAATGCAGCCAGAAACAGATAATAACAGCCATTGTACTGCTCAGGAGACCTAGCTGCTGGGAAGTGTAGGAGCTTATGTCTTCCACTCATAACAATTAGGAATTGTGCCATTTGTTTTCCCTGGGAAAATTAATTACCAGAATATGGTGTTAGTCAGGGCTCCTATACCCTTTTACCTTAGAATGACTTCTAATTTGAGATATTTTTTAAATTCAAAAGTATTAATTAAACTCAGAACTCATTTGTTTCTCCATGATAACTTCTCTACACAGAGAAATGTTCAGAACCAATGCTTAGAGGATTGCATATTGTTATTTTCTACTCCTGAAGACAAAAACAAGCTTCATATGACTGAAGGAAAGAACTATATAGATATGGCCTGTATCCATGTCATATGACTCAGAAATATGCACTTATCCAGTCAATGCTGATGCAGGAGTCCCTTTGCTCCTCCTCATTTTCTTTCAACCTGCATTTTCCTTGAACCTGCAAAGAATCCTTGTTGCACAGTCACCCTCTTCTAGATGAAAAGGCATTATAACATGGAGTGCAGTGTTTGCCCAAGACACTGCCAAAATATTTAAACCAGGTCAATTTCTTTCCACAAAGACAGATGATTGCATCCTGTTTTAGTGTGGTTTAATGAGTAACTGCTTGTAATAAGTAAATACTATGAGTAAATAAGTAAATACTATGAGTCTGAGAAAGTCTATACTGATACTAACACTTACCTCCCATATGTATTTTCTAGTCATAAGCCCTAAAGGGGGGGTGTTGGTTCTTCATTTTGCAAGTAGAGGAACTGTTATTAGAGAGACTGAGAAAGGAAGGAACTAAGGAAGATGGACTGCATCAGGAGCATCATATTTTATGATCTTTTCCCTGAAGTTCCAAGAGCATAATCTAAATATTTAGAAAAAAACAAGTTTTCACAAACCTCATTCTAGAAATATTGAGAGGAATCACCTTATCTTTCTTTGCTGTCTGAATGTCACCTAGAAAAAGCAAAGCACCTGCAGATGATAACAAGAAGTAGTTGCCTCAGAAAGGTGGTTTACTTATTCTGTAATAGATAAAGAAAGACATGGCATGAATTCCATCATGGAAAGGTCTGATCGGGTTATTTAAAAATAAGCATTTAATACCTTTTGAGGTAGATACCTTGTTGTATTTGAGTGATATCCAGGTAAAGTTGGCACATATAACCCCAAACCCAAAAGTTATTAATGCTTCTGGCTTTCCAAGTGAGACAGCATGAGACTTCTGGCTTTCCAAGTGAGACAGCATGAGACATCTAGAGTGGCATTAAAAACCTGTGCATGGGCAACCAAGTAAAGCTGGAAATATTTACTATTATTCCTAACTAGTAAAGCCTTGTCAATGCCTTAAAAATAATTTTTGTGTGACTAAAGATGGATCTAACTCGCTCAGAGTTCTCACACCTCACACGGGTTTGTAATGTGCCAGAGCCCCTGTTCTGCAGTTCATCACCATGAAGGCAGTTGCAGACCTGGCTTAACCACTTTTAAACTGTGGTGCTTGTCTTGCATCCACCATGCCACAAAGTAGGATGAGCCCCTTGAAAAGTCTAATCCTATACCTTCCCTAAGTAGCCAAAAGTGTGCCCATGATTCAACACATAACAACTGCAATGGTTGAGGTACTGCAGGCAGCTTTAAAACAAATGTGGTACAGGAGCTTGAGTGATATCATTTTACTTCGGTTGGCTTCTTCACCTGAAAAGCAGGTAAGAAATCTGAGAGTGCTGAGCCTCTCTCAGGACAAAAACTTTAATTGAGTAATGAGATGAATTAAATGTCTGGTATGTGGTAGTTTAGCCTTAGCTCACTATGCTAGGCTCAATATTAACCATGTTTCACTAGCTGCCAAAGTAAAAGAAAAAACAGAAAACCAAGACCAGCAGGCAGCATGTCAAGAATATGTTTAAAGAAAAAATGCTTCCCATTCACACCTCACAGATTGTCTACAAAGAAATCAATAGAGTTAAATAACTTGTGTCAATTTTGGACATCGTTTACATTTTATAGTCTTGGATTTTTATTCTTATATTGATTTTATGTCAATATAAATCCTTCACTTCAAAGGAGCTACTAGATTTAAATCTGTAACAGAGCATAACAGGACCTGTTTCCTTTTATCAAAGGTCTTTTGACTTTACTGGTACCAGCCTAACACAGTAATGGTCAAAGGACCCCACCATAAATTGTAGGAGTACTTAATTTCATTTCAAGTACATGCCACGTAATTACATTGCTAAGACAAATTCATTCTGCAGGCTATGTTGGTGCTAATTGCAAATAAAAAGAAGGCAAAAGAAGAAAGCTCAAAAAAGATGTAAGTCTTGAAAGTGTATAAAATCTAATTTGGGTACACCAGAACATATATAGGAGGGAAAAAAAAAGTAAATTGGATCAGATATTCAAAGTGTTCATGTGCCTTAGCACAATGGCAGTGTATGTGTGTGTGTCCGTGTGCATGTAGAAATAGTGATACATGTGATTGTGTATGTCAGTAGACACACCATGTAGTTATATATTAAAGTTAAGAAGGAGGATCAGTGGATCAAGGTAGGAAAAAAAAAAAAAAAAGAAAAAGACTGTCAGAGCTCGATTCCTTTAGTTTTTGCTACATCTAAACACAAAAGTACAAATGAAGCTCAGTCTGTTTACCTTTTGGTATTGACATTGGTGTGCCTCTTGAGGGAAAAGGCCGTTTTGCCTTGAGGGATTGTCAATGAGAAATAACAGCTCAAATTATTGAAAAGTGATAATGAAATATTTTTCAGTTTAAGTCTTTTGAAAGCAAGTTCCAGCTTTGTGACTGCAGAAGTATTTGAGAACTCTTTCTTTCTAGGTTCATAGACCACTTCTTGTGCCATAATCAGGTTTTGCACAGGAACCTGCTGGACATCAGGGATGTGCAGCTGTTTGACATCTTTGCTGTGCACACTTGGATGAGCTGCTCTCAGTGGCTTCTCATGTTGCCTAGCTCTGGAGTGAGGAGAGGAGTTTCTTGTCATCATTAGATGCCTGTTCTTCAGGGATTTCACAATTTATTCCTTTCTTCTACACTCCCAGTACTCAGGAAATTTTGGACAATGTGCTTTGTATATAATTGGAATATATCAACATGTAAAGTTATAGAAGACTACAGTAAAATGATAAATTTAATATTTTTCTGTCAACTCATATGGTTCAAATATTTCCTCTCCTGCTGTTCCCTCTCTTTTCACCAAGCCCTGCCCTTTTTCCATATTGAATGACCAAAATGTTTTTTCCAGTCCTCATTTTTAAAAAGCTTATTTTCTTTTCCACTCATCTATATATGCTTTTTTTTTGTCTTTGTCTGCCACACAACACAGGTTTATACTTACTGCTTTCTCTGAAAGATGGGGCATTGGTAAGGACATAAAGTCCTCATGGGTGCAATTAGTAAACCTCCCTTCCAAAATTTCTTCTTACAGGTCATCCTATCTGGCTGTGTCTGCTTTGGATTAGATGGCTTGTAGAAAAATCCTGAATAGGTTTGTCTTGCAGAAAAAAATCATGATTAATAACCTTGTCCAAAAGGAGGGAACAGAGAGAAAAATGAAAAAGTATGAGACATCAAAGATTATTGTAGACATTTTGTGTTCTGCCAATACCATTCTGCAAAACTTGCATTTTACAATTCATTACCACAAGCTCAGGAATTCACAGGTGTTTACAGTATTAAAAATGATCTAGTTTTGGGGTGCACTGACAGAACTTTAGAACAGTGGAGAGGGAATATTTTTTGCTCTATAGATTGGTTTCAGTAGGATCTGGGCAAATGCTGGAAGGACTGATGGCCCCAGGTTAACTACTTGTAAGTGCTGCTGCTCTGATGTGTTATACTGTCAACTCGCATTTCTTTTTCACCGTATTTGTTCTGCTTTGGAAGAAAAAATTACTTTTTGGATAGTTAACCCACTGTATATCCTGATATTGTGTTCTCACCACGGAAATAATGACTATTGCTTATTGTAAGGAAGCTTGAAACTAAAAAAAAATTCAGATCCATCTGTAATAATAAGAATGACACAGCTGAAGCCTTGTCACACAGGACCTCCTATTCACCACAGTTTGAGTGTTTGCTGAAGGGCATAATGTCATTGCTGATGGCAGTAGTCTCAGTGACTGACACACAAAAACGAATGTAGCTTTCTAATACCAATGAACATTCATTAGGGTCTTGAAAGATAATGATGATCAGAAACTCAAAGTATAGCCACAGCTCAAATGGGAGATAATGACAGAATGAGACCTTGGGTGTGAAATTTGGTCAGTTTTGCTAGAAGGCAAGATATTGTATGAAGGCAGATAAAAGCTTCACAGAAAAAAAAAATACAGGAGAAGCATAGAAAAATAATTCAGTAATTACTCATGGATTGTGTGTCAGTTATTCCATTAATATGATTTTTGGAACTATAGTCATGCCTTTAGACTTTTAAACTGTGTTTCTCTTGTTAAAAAGGGAGAAGGAATGAGCTAGAGTGCTGGACTGTGGTTATGCCTGGTGCCAAATAGCTGGTAAACAATCAGCATGGTAATGACCCAGGTCAATTAGCACTTTTTGAGAGATGGCTGGGCAAGGGTTGGGAGATTTCATGCAGGAGGGACCATTTCCAAAATCAACATGCATGAGGCTGAATGAGGTTTTGCTTCTCTCTTCTCAGGACAGGTCTCCAAAACTGTTCCAGGAGTTTCTTGAACAACTCTATAGTTTCTTAATCCCCAATTTAGTGGACTAAAACACAACACATCCGAAAAGCACGGACCATTTTCACACTGCTAAAATGCCACTATGAGGGGCTGTAAATTAACCTTTCAAATATTTCAGACCTTTACACTTAAGAAAACAACAGGAGACGTCAAGAGGACCACGATTCAGAAGCACAAGATTCTATTAATATGGACTTGGAGGACGCCCAGGACCCAGCACAGTGAAGAATGACTGTAGCTTTCTAAGCTCTTTATTTATCTGTGAGTGGGTAGTCTTGGAGATTTTCTATATGTCTATGCCAAAATGTTTATTGAAATGCCCAACTCTTTGGTAGATTTCTCTCTTATCTTCTCTTGCTCTCCAGCAGCTGGGTAATTACACTATTTTATTACTATTCTTTTAATTTCACTTGTTGTATACTTATTTATGCAGCCCTAGGTAATCTTTAGGTGTAAGCACCCTTGAAAATTTCATTCCACTAGCAAGATATATGAATTGGTTTTTAATATTCCTCCTTTTTCCACCTACATATTCCTTCCTCTATTCCCAGTGAATATCATGCTGACATTTTAACTATAGTATCCTCTTTATCACTTTCCTCTTTGTCTGTTGGCAGTACTTTGCATACCAGCATCACATATTCTAGAAGTTCCTTCTCTGTTTCTGTAGAAAAAGCATTATCATGCCTCAAGACTTGCCACTCTCTACCCTTAACTGTCTTTAGTCTTTTGCTAAACATTAAGCATTTCTTCTCAACAGCACTTTTCTTCCTAGAATGAGAGATACAGCTAACACTGATTGGAATGGTAGCTTCTCCTACACTTGGCCTTGCAGCTCAGAAAATGTCATTACCTGTGCTTTAAGATACAAATAAAAAGAGTCTTTCCATGTGAAAGAATATTTCCTGACTACTGTACCCTCATTTGCCAACATGTGATACTTGGGAATAGAGCTGCATTACCATACCTATAAAAAGAGCAATCATAGCAGTGCAAGCAGCCTTGACTGTCAATATGTCTTAGTAACCTTTTATATTATAGCAGTGTTGTTATTGCCACAATAGGTTAGGGTATGTCACCATTTCTATTACATTTGAAACCACATTTTTCATAGCTTTATAACTTTCATACTGTGATAAACACTGAACTGAGTCTTTATATGTGGCTTGTCAGATAAAATAGATGAAGACATAGTGGATGGATTTTGGGTGGTATATTACAACAAAATGGTAAAAAGAAGACAAGTGCAAGTGATTTCTCTAATTTTTGGTAGTACAAAATTTAAACATTCTTAAAAAGGAAAATAAAGTTTACTCTGAAATTAGGTGCTCTATTTTTGATCCAGAAAAGAAGATTCCTCTGTTATCTGAGCAAAGTAGAACTAAAATTCAAGAGCTCCTAAGACCTAGGATGGTATTGCATTTTTACCATTTCTGTAGATTGAACAAAGAAGTTTTTCTCTGCTGGGGAATATTCCTTGCGAAAGCTGGCAGAACAACACTTTCAAAGTGTGGGAGGGTGGTTCTGAGGGATGTCTGGCAACAGTGACAGGAATGCTAACAGGCAGACTGTCAAAGAAATGGAAAAACTGCATACCTGATGAAATAATGTTTAATAAGCTCTTCTAAGAATTTCATGGCATTCCTCCTTCCCACGGGTGCCTCTCTGCAGTTTTCTGTGCAGTGCACGAACTGATACAATAACCCAAGATTATAAAAATTACCAGCTAAGGTATTAAATTTAATTCATAAATCCAGATAATATTTGGAAAAGGAAAAAAAAAAAGCTTAAACAGGGCTATCAGTTTGCAGTAGCATATTTGGATACCATGTCACCAAGGTAGTTATTCATGTCCAGTCATTAAGAATGCTAATCCTGCAATCAATAGGCTGATAGATGGATACTTCTTCCTCCCAGAAACTCTTGCCACCTTTCCATCACGTGTTTGTGTATCCACAGGTCCCTATGTCAATTCCCAGCTGAGAGAAGTAGCATTAAGCTTGGCCTCTCTGTGTTTGGATATGCTCATACCTACATCCTGAACATCTGTTAGTATCTCTGAGTACTTTCAGATCAGCAAATGAATTCCAGCATTAAATCAAAGTGAAAAAAAAAAATCTGTCTGCTCAAGGGACCTGCATGGTATAAACCTTAAAATGATAATTTATTTTTCCAATATGTGCTTTTGTTCTTTTAAGTGAAGTCGAATAGACAACAGCAAGACACAGCTGATTATGAGGACCATTCTTTAAAAGGCAAGAGTGTCCCAAACACACTGACAAGGTTATTAGGGAACAAACTTTGCAAGCATCTGTGGGGAGATGTCTTTCCCAGGGGAGATAAAAATGCTCATGTGATATTAGAGGATTTCCTGAGATTCACAGGCATTATCATGTAACAATAAACAGCAAACATTAGCAATAAATTTTAAAAATTATTTGGCTTATCTATACTCATCTTTCACCTTATTTGATTGTCCTGAATACTTTACTATTTGACTATTTGATATTTAAATATTGAACTTTACTGCAAGTCTCTGTGTAAATTTAACTTTACATTTATGAAGTGCACAGTGTTTTTAAAACATGAGTATTTACACCAGAAGAAGTGCATGCTTAGACCAGAAAAGAAAAGCCCAGCATTACCTTGAACAATGACAGATAAGCAGTAGAGATCACATCTAACCCAACAGTCTTTTCTAACTCTCAAATTCTCATGCACAGTCCAGCCTTGAGTCCACACTGGGGCATACACTGTGCTTTCATGTCTGTATCTTGGTTTCTTGTGTGAATAAACCAGGACAAAATTAAAATAAGACCACATGGTGTGCTGGAAAACATATCTGCTGGTCAGTAGACACACATTTTTCTACTTACTATTTATATAATCACAGAGAAAGCTTTACCTGTAGATTTAAAATTCATCAAAAATAATTTTTTAAATAATTAATGAGATTTAGGGAATGTAATCTGCTCATAGATATTCCACTGCACAATCATGCTAAATGGACTTTTTATACGTTTATATATACACTGTTTGATAAAAGTTTATCTCTATTTTAGTGGAAATTTTTCTATAATATAATTTTTAACTGACAAAAAAGTGCATTTGCATTGGAAAATCAAATGCAGAAGTGAAATTAATCAAATAACAGAAATTTACCCTGTGGATGGAACCAGACAAAATTTCCTGTTTTATATTTTTTACAAGCTATTTAGAAATTAATCACAAGCAAAAATAATTCAGATAAACTGGTTTGGTTATAGAGCTAAAACCAAATGTATGCTTTCCATACATTTACATATGTTTTGCAGATGGCCACAGGATGTGTATGAAATGAGACACAAACTATAATTAATATAGATATTGAACATTATTCACCCATTCTAGCAGACATCTGAATTTGCAGTTCTCTTTGCATAAAAAATTTAATCTATCTATGCAGGAAGAAAACTGTGTGAAAAAAACACTGATATACCCAAAACATAATTTTACATAACATATTAATGAGAAATGATCATCAATACAAATTTAATCATTAAAGAAACAGCTCAACAGAGAAATAAAGAGAAAATAGAGCAGCTGAGAAAACCAGTAATGTTGGTTTATAACATTTGTGCAATTATGTTTGTTTCTTTGGTTTAATTACAGGGTAAGATAATAGTATACATCATTTTGATTGATTTGGAAGGAAAGATTTGCTCAATATATTGTACAAAATAATTAGTTGTCCTTGAATTTGTGTGTGTTTTTCACTAAGAAAATGTACTCCTGAGGTTAAGACTGTGATTTACAGCAAACAAATGTAATCAGATTGTTTCTGAAAAAGTTATATTGTGTCCATTAATATTTATAAAACAAATAAATCATGCTGTGCATTTTTGCAGTGGAGGATCCCTGTGGTACAGAGTCACTGTGAAAGCTGGATTGATCAGAATAAAAAAGGTACAAAATGTTTACCTGTACTCACTAAATGAGATGATAGCATACAAAAATATTAAAGTTGTGATACTGTTCCTCATTTCCCCAACCCTTTCCATTATTATTTTAGCATCAAAGGTGGTTTTTTCTGTACTCTTACTGATTAACTTTCCATTTTCAGACCAATGGTGTACTTGTTTTGAACCTATTAAAGAGTCTTCAATTCCAACCCCACATATTTTACTGCATTATTATTGGTAAACAATATCTGAATAATGCAGCCCTGAATTTTCATTGGAAATCATTATTTTCCTGAACACCAAGCACTAGAAAAATCAGGATATGAATATTTTTCAAGAGGAAAATTTATCAAATATATATTCTCTTTGATTATAACAGTGTTTATTGATAAATATGGAACCTGAATCCAAGCAACAAAAGATCTAAAATGACATTTTATCATACTTCCATTCAGCATCAGCTATAGTTCACTTAGTTATTCTAGGCACAAAAGTCACATGTGAATTACAATGTTAGATAAAATGTATGAATACATTTCATTAAATATTGGTGTAAATTTCATGAGGTGTTTCCCCTACACTTTTATTTATCAAAATAATAGGAGACCCAATGGGGTTTTTTGCATTGCATTTTCTGAATGTCATTTTTGCTTTGAAGTTTCATCAATGCCTAAACATTTAATTCATGTGCAAAATGAGATATCACTTCAGTGTTATATGCAGACCAAAGAAGACACTCGTACACCTCTTATTTTATCCCCAGAAATCTGTTCCCAAGATCTCAATTTTTCGTCCCAACCAATTTCTTTTTATTAATTTGAGTATGTGTAGGAATATGTAATTGTCTTGGTTTGAGACAATTTTAGAGGTGGATGCTCTAAAATGAGTTATGTTCCCTTTAGTTTTAATCAATCCCTTTCCATCAGCAAGGAGAGATGAATAAGAAAAGTTTTAAATGAAAAAATATGAAACTTCAACAGGTAAAAAACAAGAGGAATAGTCACTAGTTACAAAGTTGCTGAAATCTCATGGACTCCCTGATCTTAGAGAGACAGCAACAATTTTGGGCACAGATAGATATGGAATGCAATAATATTTTGGATTACCTAGGACAGTAATCATTAATTTGCAAAAGCTTGTACTCTTGCATCCACAGACTCTACTTTGAAATCTCAGCCCATTACTTAGTGAATCCAATGAAAATCAGTCATTATGTGTGTGCCAGGGGACTGGTACATTGTGTGTGCTGCTGTGTGCCAGGGGACCCTCAGGGTGATGCCAGCTGTGTGCTTAGTCTTTAGTGGGCATCTCTAATCCTGCCGGTACTAATGTTATGTTCTTTCAATCCATTGCTCAATTACAAAATGCAGCTTAGTATAAAACTGCTAAGTGTCAAATATTTTGATATTAGCTATGCATAAAGAATTTTGTTCAGCTTAAACAGGCATTGGTGATGTGTTCTGTGCCAGTAGTAGTTGGAAGTCAAGACCTGAAGGTGTTCAAAGGTCTCAGCTGCTGGTAAAGGCAATTATCAGAGTTTTTTACCTGACATGCAAGCTTCCCTAAATTGGTAGTGACTTTCCTTGAAGTTCTGTTATTAGCTGCAAGAACTAGACCTGTACTACGTTGATGTTAATATTTTATTAAATATAGATATGAAAATGTCTGAATCTAGTAGACTACAAAACACAATGTTAACATAATTTCTTGACCATTTAAGGTTCAGAGCTATGTTGACTCCTGTAACCACTATCCTTTTTTGTGAGTTTTCTTTCCAATAACCCTTGGGTTTGTTTTAGTGCGAAGTATTCCTGATATCAAAGTGTTGTCAGGCATACCAATGGACGGGATGCAGGTCATGTTGTGTTGGGAACATTTGTAAGGATTCATTTTGGCTGATCTCAAACCTTCAGCCTTTGTGGTGTTGGTAGAATCTGTGTAGAGGCTTTTTGGAGATTAGTTGGCATACCATGCCAATCTCTTTGAGAGCTGAGTGAGACTTGTCACTGTGCTTAACTTCTGCACAACAGAACAGTACCATCAGTGGATAAGGAAGTCTCCAATTCTAGGAAATACTATGGTTGGATAATTATTGAAGAAAATTTTCTTCTTTTTTGCCACAAGAAATTTTGAAGGAAAGTTTAAGAAAATGTATCTTGGGAAAACTAAAAACCTTTGGAAAATAAAAATTCACCCTCCAGGATTTTAATACTTTATTGAGGCAGGGGCTGTTCCTATGCTTCTATCTGATGGGGAATTCTGTGCAAAGTTATTTTAATGATTCATTTCAGAAAGGCCAAATTATTTTTCAATATGTATAGTCCATGCAAGACGGCAAGTATTTAATAAGTAATTAAAACCTACATAAAAGATGAGAACCTGGAGATACAGCTGATTGCTCATAAAATGTTTTATTAATAGAAAGGCTGACCAAATTGTCAGACTGTATGAATATCTGCATGAAGACCAGAACAGCTATTTAAGATGCTGTGTGGATGATTAAGAACTTGCTTTTCCTGTTCAACGACATCAAGGTCAAGGCCCTTGTCATCACCCTCAAGGTCTGTTGCAAATGTTTTAGGATTTAGTTCCTTTCACTTTTTATTTTTTAACCTGGTTTGACTGCCTTACACATTCCAACTTAGTAACTTGTCTCTCTCGTCTCTGCTCCCTCCTTTTTCCATGGTCAGCAGTAACCCTGGTAAGACATTCATTGCCCTGTAAAGTTTCCCTGACAGCTACCAGCTGGCCCATACTTCAGCACTGGTGAGTAAAGCATATCAGCATATGCTGGACTTATAGTTCTGTGACATAGTACATGACCACATCCTTGTAAAAGCAGTTGTCCTTTTATGTTGTAAATTCTTCGGGGCTTCTGGGGTAACACATACATTAACTTCCCAGTAAGAAAATAAATGATTGAGGTTGCAAAATGAAGGATTCCAAAGATGCAAAACTCCTCAGTCAGATTAATTTTCTCAGCAGATTATATGCTTCTGGATGTACTTTTATTACATCATCACAATTGGGTTTTTTGCACAGCTGCTCCTTTAAGTAGTGCACAAGACGGCTGGAGCTCTGAGAATTATATAGTGTGCTAGTCTGGAAACAAACCAGCAGAGGAATTAACCCCACACAAATACATTGTGAGAGATTCCAAGTCAGAAATACAGTTAAATAGGAGAAATTAAAATAAAGGCAGTAATACAGAAACACCAGCCTAAACTGACAAGGTCAGAATACAACCTGACACCCTGTTGGTCAGCGTGGTGATAGCAGTCCAGTTAAATAGTGGCTGTAGTCCTGTTGGAGTGATGGATGTGGTCTTGATTGAAGTGGTGATCCCGAGGAAGAAATCCCATCTGTTTCTGTGGGTCCAGTTGTTGTGGATTTCCTCTCCTCTGGGAAATCGAATGGAAGTGGGTGTCTTGTGGGTTCTCCCCAGCCCTCTTTAATACAGGTAGGGGTGGTTCAGTTCTTCCCTTCAGGGCGGGGCATATCACAATGGGATGATGTCATTTATGAATCATTCCAGGTGGTCTTGATGGCCCATTAGCGGAGATACCGCCCACACACTGGCTGCTGTTTCTCAGAGGGTGTTTATCAGGGCTGAGTCACTGATGTGAAGATAAAGAGGCATCTCTCTGCCTTGCAGGGTTGTCTCTCTTTCTCCCTTATCTAATGCCCAGCTTTAGTCTAGAGGGTGTGGGGTGCAGTGGCCAGCTGTTGTGAACGACCCATCATTAACAATTCATCGAGAAGTGATGGAGATGGTGATAGAATACATTCCTTTGGTAACCCAAGACATATAGTTATTCTTTAAAATATTCTTTTTTCATCTTTAGCAATAATTGGAAGGCATATATAGAATAAAATGAGTTTTGAAAAGAGTAGCCAGAGGAGGGCAGATGCACACTGCCTTGAAGACCTGGATGTTTTAACTCTGACAGCTATCACACAGGGCTCCTGTGTGATATAAAGCAAATGACTTAACAATCAGATTAACTTTTTCTTTATTTTCTGTGTTGCTGGCTTAAGATCTTCATTTGCATGCAATTAATGCTTATAGCTATCTGCCATGTCAGAGCTTTAGCCACCCAGTGACTGTCATTCCCCATTTGCCTTGTGCTTCTTGTTCCATTTTTGTCCCACTTTTTCAGCCACTTGCTGTCTTCTTAAAAAAATTCCTGTTCCAGTGTCCTATTTCCCTCCTTCCTCTAATTCTCTCTCCAATCCCTCCCATCTCTCTACTACTTTGACTTCTCTAGTTTTCCCTCTGCTGTCAGACCAGCAGCTTCCTTGGCCACACTGCCTGGATACCCAGCAGGGACTTGCAACTACAACAGCAGAGTTGCAGGCTTGGAACCTTAAAGCTATGAACAAATGAAATGATTTCATGCTGAATGGGAATACTGGATATGACAGGTTAAACTTGATTAATACATTAATTTGGTTAAAACTGTTATTCAGGGTGGATGTCACCCAAAAGAATGAAAAATGGTCCTCTTGACTGTGGCCTCATTTGGTTTTTTAAGGTCAGGATCATCTGGATAGAGGATCAGAGAGGAAAAATGTGCCTGGCTACCTGAGGAATCACCCTTTTGGAAATATCATATCAAAGGTCTGTGCTTGTTAAGTACTTATGAAGTACTTTTAATCTGACAGTAAAGACTGCTTTTCATGACATTCAGCAGACTATAATATAGCCCAGAATTACATGTATGTATCTTATATATATGAAAAAAATTATTTATTGAACAACAACCAACTACACTGTAAAGGGAAGAAAACTTTCTGTCTGAGTTAATACAGAAATGTTATCTCAAAGTTAAATACACAAAAACATTTCACACAGTATATCTGGATACAACTTGATCTGACCTCATTGCTTTTTGGTAAGTGTAGTCCTTCATTTTAAAACATGTAATGACTCCTAAAATTAGATTTATCACCGTCTTAGGCTGCACTTGTGCTTAACTTATTTCTCCTCAGGATATAATAAGGTAAAAATGAATTCACACTGATTATTAATGAGTCAGCAGTATTAAAATATCCTGTTGTAATGAATAGTTTAAATAATAACTGAGCAGAAAGCTGTATTGAGGGGTGGGGGGAAGGGGGTGGCAGGGAGGGGAGGGAGTCTAGCTCTTGCCCTAGGTAGGAATCCTTTGTTTCTTCAGAATAAGGAGCAGGATGCAGTTGGCCTCCTAATCACAAACACCAGATGGCTGTCTCAGGCAAAAACTGCTTAGTTCACACAGGTTAAACCAAATCATAATCAAAGCGGTTTATTGATTTATTAACAACATGTAATTAATCAGCAATCAGTGAACCATGTAAGCAAGATCAATATTTGCAGTGCAACAGATAAACCACAATAGAAGAGATAAAACGTAATATTATATGCTTATAAAGGTTAATATGCACTTATGAATTTCTACCCAATTATAATGCTTCCCAAAATGTTCTGTTTGCTCTATGGAGAAGGACATGGGGGTCCTGGTGGACAACAAGCTGTCCATGAGACAGCAGTGCCCTTCTGACCAAGAAAGATAATGGTATCCTGGAATGCATTAGGAAGAACACTGCCAACAGGTCAAGGGAGATGATCCTGCTGAGCACTGGTGAGGCCACATCTGGAGTGCTGTGCTCAGTTCTGGGCTCCTCAGTGCAAGAGAGACCTGGAGCTCCAGGAGTGGGTACAGCGGAGGGTGACAAAGATGATCAGGGGAATAGAACCTCTCTCTTATGAGGAAAGATGAGAGAGCTGAGCCTGTTCAGCCTCAAGAAGAGATGTCTGAGAGGGGACCTCATCAATGTCTATCAGTATCTGACAAGAAGGTGTCAAAAAGATGGACCCGGGCTCTTCTCAGTGATTTCAAGCGATAGGACAAGAGGCAGTGGGCTGAAACTGATGCATAGGAAGTTCCACCTGCGTATGAGGAAGAACTCTTCCCTGTGGATGACCACACACTAGAACAGATTGTCCAGAGAGGTTGTGAAGTCTCCCTCACTGAAGATATTCAAGAACCATCTGGACACAATCCTGTGCAATGTGCTCCAGGAAGATCCTGCTTGAGCAGGGAGGTTGGATCAGACGACCCACTGTCGTCCCTTCCAATCTTACTCATTCTGTGTTTCTGTGATTCTGTGATTCTGTTCTAATACCAATAGTCACATTTATCCTCCCAGCAACATGGATTACATGCACATCCCCTCCCAGGAGTGTGGGTTACATCCTTGCACACCTCCTCTGGAGGAGATTTGGGTGTTCCAGGTCTGAGTGTGCTCTCAACAATCTGGAAGTAGTGCACATGCTCCTGCCAAGTCACCTACACATCCCTGAAGTGTAAGTCCCATGTCCTGCCCCCTGTACTGTCACCACTAGCTGGATCCAGGCACAGTGTCCATATTCCATATAGCCTGAGTAGAGGTTGTGATGCTGGCATGGCACTTTCTGACCAGGGTTCAGACCAGGGAACTTCATTATTGACACTTATGGGAAGAGAGGAACACTGTTTGCAGACCAAAAACCCAAAAATAAAATAAACAGAGAAGCTCCAGGTTTTTTTTTCTGTGTGATGAAATAATGGAAATGTCCACTGGCATTTTTCATGTCCCAAATACAAAAGATTTTGGCTTCTATGCATATTTTAGCATTTTTCATCTAACAAAAACATTTAGTTTTCAGTCAGGATCTCAAATACCTAGCTAAGGATGGCATAAAGTAACAGTAAATCTGTCTGTTTAGAGACCATCTAGATAGGGAAGTTAGGAGCCAGTGAACTTGAGAGTGAATTTACAATGCACTAATGACTTTCATTAGCGGGTACAAGGAAAGATGCTGTGTGTCTCCATAATGTACAGTAGCAAGCACGTTTTATGTTCACATCTCAGCTTAGCACAGTACAGGATTCTGTAGTTTCTTAAATCCTACTGACAACATGTGATTCCTTCATATCTTATTTACTGCAGAGGGGAAGAAGGCAACAACTGTGATGAGATTTTAATTTAGAAGTACTGGGGAAAATGTATGGCAACACAAGCTCTAGTCTTAACACTATAAACGAAAATAAATCTTTGACAGCTCAGGAAAGGACAGGATTTTCCATGACTGAAGCCTACCACACTATGTAACTGTTATTAATTTAACTACTGAACAAAAAGATGTGATTTTATGACATCCAGTAAGAGATACAACTCACACTCAGTTTGCTGATTTCATAGTTCTTAGGTACCTGGAAAAAGGAATAACTGATGTGGAGGCATCCTGCAAAATAACTTTCTCCCAAAGCAACTGGTGATTACAAATATTCTCATGAGACCATGAAACAGTTTCTGAGGATGTATCTGAAATACATAAATCAAAGCACTACTATATTCTGTAAACTTTAGTTTACAGCACACTTAAACAATGTTTTAAGCAACCAAATGTCCTTTAGTTGCACAACAAAGTAATGCAAAGATTACTGCTGACAGACTGACTAGACTCTTATTTTAATGATGACTACTGCTGCTGCTAATAACAAGTGGAACCATCATCATCATAGAACCTGAACTACATATATAAACCACATACAGATGATATATGTCAAAACCTAGACAACAAATTAGCTTCAATCTGGCACAGCAGTCAACAACGCCAGTGTGCTTTTATAATGAGAAACAATCTTTCATGCATAGCTTCAAGAGCAATCTTTTAAGAAGCTGCAGCAAGCTGGGGAAAGAAAGAAGTGAAAATCAGTGCAGAAACCACAGACGATAAATGATGCTCTTTGTTCAAACTGTGGATTACAGCACAGAGTTTGCAAAGATTCTATGAATGTTTAGTTGATCAAGCAAAAAATTGAATGGCAAAACTCAATGTCCTAGTAAGTGGGGGGAAAAAAATCTTTAAGCAACCACATGATATAGATTTTGCTTCTCCTGAAGCTACTAGAAATGAAGCTACTAGAAATGAAACTACTAGAAATGAAGAGGGAGATTTCAGAAAGTTTCACTGATAGGAGAAATGCAGTTCTCAACTTTGAATATGATTAGATGGGAAGTTGTAAGAATTCAAATGGCATATGCCAAAACATTGTATGACAAAAAAAAGGATTCTGTATTATATGAGAGAGTGATTCAGAAGGAATAACAAAATAGAAAGTGCCTATTAGTTAAAATTATAATATTAGTATTATTTACTATATGATTAATATGAACATAAAGGTACTCAAAACTGCACAGAGCACTCCCAATACCATCTCTCAAGTGACAAAAAGACTCACCTTCCTCAGCCTGATGGTTACACTCTTGCCAGTATAGGAGTCTTAGAGAATGTAGGTATCTTTTAAGGTCAAAGACGGTACAGGAATGGCAGCAGTGAAGAAATCATCCTATACACTTAATCAGAATTATATATATTCCCTTTGCTGAGGAGAACATCTGTATTTGCTTTATGACTGTGAGGGAAAAGAATTCTGGAAACACAACTTGACCCACTTCTGAGGCTGTACCATTGTACTCACACATAGGAAAAGTCCATCACTTATTGAAACTTTGCATTACAGACTTTGAGTTCACTGGGAATATGACATCCAGAAATATGTGCATGAAGAGGAAAAAAAGCAGTGCTCATAAAGCACCAAGGCTGTCTTTCCCACCCACATTCCCAGGGGCCAGTAGACTGGGAAGGGATACAACCAGGACAGCTGACCAGAGCCCAAGTCCTGAGTAAGCGTCTTCAATTCATCTGTCCTGGCATAATAGTAAGGCACAGAAGACAAATTTGTGTACATAATCTCTTTCATAATTTTTCCTCCCTGATGGTCATGCCCACTCATAAATCAAATAAGATCCCACTCTACTTCATTTTTAAGAGGTGTGTTGATTTCTTTTCACTCAATTCATCCCTGGCTTTACAAGGCAGGTATTTTCAGTTCAGTCACCTATAGAAGGTGGAAACTGGCTTTATTGATGTTCGGAATGTCTCTTCATGTTTGCACCTGGCACATCATTTTTCACTTCCTTTGCACTGGCATGTAAAAAACACAAGGGAAATGGAAGTTTTATACCTTAATAAACTGTACAAAATGTCTGGTGAAGACACAACATGTTCTCTGATGTGTTGCCAGTTACCTTCAAGAATGCAATAAAGAAATGATTTTGCATGTAATGGTGGTAGGTTGACCTTGGCTGGCCCCTGTGTGCCCACCAAGTTGCTCTATCACTCACACTCCTCAGCAAGACAGGGCAAAACAATAACATGAAAAACTCCTGCGTCAAAGAAAAGGCAGTTTAGTGAAGAAAAAGTTTATTAAAGAAAAGCAAAGGCCACACATGGAAGCAAAGGAAAACAAAATTATTTATTCTCTACATCCTATTAGCCAGTGATGTCCAGACACTCCCTGGGAAGGAAGGCCTATGTGCAGTGGTTGCATTGGAAGACTAAAGTGTGCCTGCTCCCTTTCCCCTCCCCCTCTTAGCTGTTGTTGCTAAGCATGATGCCATATGGCATGGACTATCCCTTTGGTCTCTTTGGGTCAGCTCTCCTGGTTGCATCCCCTCCCAGTCTACTGGCCCCTGGGGATATGAGCGGGAAAGACAGCCTTGATGCTTTACGAGCACTGCTCAGCTGTAGGCAAGACATCACTGTGTTATCAACAGTGTCCTAGCTACAAATACAAAGCACAATACAATAAGGGTGGATAAACATGCAGACAGTACATGTCTGAAAATAAAAGCCAAGCTTGAGATTTACTTGACATGTTCATGTAGAAACCACATCATACACAGTAACGTTACAGGAAGTGGGTTAATGGATAGAATAGCATCCACCCCTGTGCTTTGGTATAGAGCTCTAGATGAGATGTGACTGTAAGTCATTCCTGTTTCTTGGATAAAGCATTGTGTGCAGGAGCCAATGACTAGAGCACTTGAAGCTTTCCTAAAAGATAGTCATGGAGGTGGTCTTAGAATATCAGTTCCACAAAGCATCTGCAGACAACAAGACTGGTTTATTTGGGGGGTTGGAGATGTACTGGACTAAACTAGATCCCAAGGGATCTTGCAAATTCTACCAACAACCAATCTGAGTAAACTTTAAAGGAATACTAGGCAGTCACTTGGTATCCTCCCTTGGGCTGTGGTTAAGCTTGCGTAACCAAATTTGTTTTGAGGGAAACGTTTCAAAAAGCCTGGATAACTAACATTTTTTAGTGCAGCTTTGTTTTATTGAAAATATTTTGTCATCCAAAAAAGACAAGACCTGCAGTTGCTCAGAAAAAGTTCTTAATATAAAAGTTTTGTGCAAACTTTCAGCTACCATTTTAGATAGCCAGGGCATATAGGGCACAATGGGCTATCGTTTTTTGAGATCAGCTATCCAGCTGTGTGTTACATCTCATCCATCTCTAAGCTGCAGATGCTCAGACAGATGAAACACTACCAATCACTCCAGTCAATTGAAAGAAAGAGCAGCTTTTCTATTTTGCACGCTCATCTGAAATTCATATCTCTGCTGAGTCTGTAAACGCTACCTGGAAATCAAGCCAAAGACTTCCCACCAGGAGAAAGATTCTATTATCAATTAAAAGCTTTTGCTCTACTGGTGCAGTTGATCTTTCAAACTACTATAAAGGTACTAAAAATAAGTCTGTAAGGGTATTAGGTAGTTTAGAGTGTCTGCAAGTTCGACTAATTTAACAGTATATAAGACATTTAACAATCACCACGAGAAAGCAAGTTGGAATAGTATATAGTAATCTGATATGCAAAAAAGAAATTAATTTCGCTTTGACAGCTCAGAAATTATGATCTGTGCCCTAGGCTATCAGACATCAATGCACAAAATTATTCACAAAGGTTTATGGTTCAAGTGGTAAATCCAGTCATTTTCAAAATGTTGACCCAAGTGAGTCAGCACAGAAAGCTTGATCTTTCAGTGTGATGAAAATGTAATTTTATGGATGTCGAGTTGAAGTTCAAAAGTGACATACAGTGTCATACAGATAAATAGTTTTGCCAACAGCAATGCCATACTTCATAAGTACTTGTCTGGCCAATAGTAACTACAATGATGATTAAGAAGGCTGATAGAAAATGCACATTTTATCTCATTTTACATATAATGACAGTCTCTAGAATTAAAAATCAAGACAGGCCTTTTTAAGAATTGCATTTAGCTCTCTAACTGTATTTTGTTAATGTACAATGAAGATCTATAGAGATCAGGTTTTTAAACTTGAAATTATTGTTTTCATTATTATTATTTTTATATATCATTTTCATGAGGTTAAAGATAATTTACAGTCATTTCAGTTTTTAACCAATGACAAGTTGAAGCTAAAATGTAGTGTAGAATTATGACATTAGTTGCTAACAATCAAAAGTGAAATGAGGGATCATTTTTATTGAAAAAAAATCAATTTTTCTAGTGAGAACATTATTATTGATAATATTTTTTTTTTCTGTCTCAATTTCATATATACTGAAAAAGCATATGAAAAGTAGTATGTAGAGCTTTCTGGAGAGTGCAGAAGAATGTCATAGCCCTGCCATTATTTTATTTATGATAAAGCAATATCTAGCAATTACTTCCTTTAATTACTGGTTCCCATTTGAAGCAACTAGGTAAAGCCAGTGTTCCAATTAAGATGTAAGCTCTCTAGGCCATTTCTGATGTATTGTGACTCTACACAGAGAAAAGAAAGAGTGCAGGGGTCCAACTAATATTTAGGACTGAGTTCTGTATTTATTGAAAGATGTTGAATACCTAAGTCTTATCCTTCTGAGTAAGTGAAGCTAGTGGAGAGATTTGCATCCAAAGACCTCTGTCTCATTGTGAGTTTCTACACATATTAAACACAAAGACACACAGGCCTATTACATAATCTTGTCCTTTCTGTACACCTTACATAAATGCCTTGAAATAGGAATACAGATAATATCATGTTAATTACTCTTTCTGTGTTTATTATGAATTGCACTTGTGCCGGAACCCCGTAGCTGTGGTTCCTGATGTACAGCATGCAGAATCTGTCCCCAAAACTAAGATTCAATGTCAGGCACTCAAGGGTTGAACAAGTCTATGTTATCATATACCACAAATGTTTTGAAAATTAGAAAACATGCACATATCTTATTTTATGTTATTTTGATCAATCCCTTATTTGAAGGGTAGGTTTCTGTTTGGAGACTAGATCAGTAAGTCTCTTGGGCTTTTCATCTCATGCTCAAGATGAACTAATGTAAGAACATCCAATGTGAATTCTGTCCCAGGTATGACTTTGGGATACTTTGGAGTGTGTAAGGTCTGGGCCTGCCTTTTCCATGGAGTTTCTCCATTTGGTTCATCCTAGACACACTGGACATTATAAATCCAGGTGTGGGACTTTAGGTTGCACCTTGCACAACTATTTAGAGGGAAGAGTTGTTATTGTCTCTTTATCCACCATCCCAGTTTGCAAGCTAGTCACACATAGCAGAGAAAGTTTTCTGTCTCCTTCTTTGTTCCTTCTCCCCAAATATAGGTCTTGTTCATTTTTTCTCCTTTGATCTGTGACATAAAAACAAAAAGATAAAATAGGAAAACAAAGGGAAAAAATGGAGAAAAAAACCAAGCTTTTTTTGCATCAAGGCAAAACTGAGATTGGTTCTGATGTGTATGCTAAAAGAAACCTAATTGTTATAGCTATAGAAGTAGACAAATAAATGTTGCCCAGCGTATTCATCAATTTCCTTATTCTCATGCCCTTGGCAACACATGCAATAACATAGACTTCAGTGGCAATCCTGAGTAGGACTATGTTATCTCTGTGCAAAATTAATGATTTTTAGGAACCATAAAATGTGAACCCATGCCTATCTCCTCCTCTTTCCGAAACCTCTGCCTTTCATAATGATTTCATCTCAATTTTCCCAGCAAATTTTGAGTCTCCTATGCATGTCTGAAACTGCAGAAACTTTTTGAGTCACTCCTTCCCAATTTTTGGAGAAAATAATTTTAATTTCTTGAAGAGTTTCTATGTAGGCAAAGTAAGATGAACAGAATACAAATGCTGCTTGGGATTTTTCCCCAAGCCAGCATTCACACTTTAGATAAAGATGTTTTTTTACAAACATCTCCTGCAATAAAGATTTTCTGAACTTTTGTTTTCTAATTTACCATAAATACTTCCACTAATATTTCATCAATGTCTTAATTTCATTCATCGTTTTAGTTTGATATCTTTCAAATATAACCTCACAAATATAATTGAAAATTTGAAGATATTTGTGAGCATGCAAGGTATTTAATTTTATAATAATTTCCTTTTCTCTTCTTTCTTCATCCATATTCAACACTTGAGTCCATATGACTTCCTTCCTACATGTTTGGTTTTTTCATGCCTGTGTTATGTGAAGCTGTAAAATAAAAATATGTGAAGCAATCTTACAAAATGGTCAGCTAAATGCAAGATTAAATTAAAGAGCAGGAATTGCAGTGGAATGCAAACATTGCAACTGATATAACTGCAAAATTTACAGACTCAGATATATCCTTTGGGTGCCTCAGTCTGTAAATCCCATCAGTCCTGAATCAAACATCCTCTGAAATACTTTCAGAGTACTCCAAAACAGCTGATTTAATATTTCTAAGCGTAATACACTAGGCTAACTTATTCTTTGGATGTTCCATCTATTAGTGAAGTCTTCTTACTAAAGTATATTTTTAATAGAAAAGTAAAACTGGTCTGAAAAGTCTGGTACACTGTGCTAGACAGCTATTCCACATGACCCCAAAACATCAGTGTCAGTTAGGAATTGTCACAGCAACAGTGGATTTCCAGACCCAGTTTCTTGTTCTTTCCCACCATTTAAAAATTTTTTTTTTTTGGTTTTTGTTTGTTTGTTTTTGGTGGTTTTTTTTTTTTTTGGTTTGTTTGTTTGTTTGTTTGTTTGTTTGTTTTTTTGTATTTTATAATATGCCCTTTTGTGTTTCTGGGAAAATTTCAGAAGGAAACAAATATAACAACAACTCATAAGAAGTCTTAATAAAACCAGTATTTGCTTAGTGTATTCTCCTTGCTAAAGAATTACAGGTTTAAATTAGAACATGGCACAGGTTCTTTGCATTGAAAAACATTAGTTTTATCAGTTGTTCAAGGCATTTTAGCAGCAAAATGCGTTCTTAACTATTTTTCCAGCACCGAGCTTGCTAATAGCAATCTTATGTTTTTCAGCCTGTGAAAAGCATCAGTCTCAAGGGAGTTCATTAGCTGGATGCTCCGCTGGTTCTGTCTCCCAGGTTATCTGCCTGTAGCAAGAAGTAACAACAGCAGACGCAGGATAATTGACTTGCCTTTCTTATTAATGCCTATAGTACTATTAAAGGCTAAGGCTCAGAGCACATATATCATGAGCTGACTTGTATATCACTAAAACTGATTCACCACTATAACATCAAATATTTACCTTACCTAGAGCTACATGTAATTATGATGTTATTTTGTTGGAGCTTAAGCAAGATGGAGTAAGAATTTCTGTTAATTATTAAGCTGTGTTAAAAAACTTGATTTGCCCCCTCCCAGAGATAGCATATGCACACGATCTCAGTCCCAGGAAAAACTTCAATTGGTGTGAATATATTCAATTGCTGCAAGGAATCACTTCAAATGGATCAGCTAGAAGTAATTACCAGTCCAGGAAAGTGATTAAAATTACTTAAAATTAAGATTTCAGCTTGCCATGATTATTTATGTGCAAATATGCTACATTTTTTCAACCAACATGCAAGCTTTAATTAAAAGCAGACTAAAGTTTTGAGTAGCACGAAAATGTTAAAATTCATGCTGTAAACATAATTACTTGAGCCTCAGTTGCAAATGAAAAATGTATTTTTTGCTTGCTGTACTTGTCTTCCCTCCCTTTTTCTAATGAAGGAAGACATCATACAGTGCCCTACTCAACAGTGTGCAGAATGAGGGCTTGAAATTACCAGTCAATCTCCTTTATAGTGACTAGCTATAAGAACTCAGAGTGGAATGCTACATTGCAAATTTATTTTTATATTAAATATATGTCTTAAAATACATGAGTTGAGTGATTTGATCTTCAGAACGGGACATTAAAATTTTGCCACAATTTGAAATAGGAAATGGAAATCACGGGAAACACTTTTGTTGACTGAATCTATTCAGCCATATTTGATTGACAGTTTCGCCTCTTCTGAAAGGTGGGTTAATAACACGTTTCACATATTTCCTATATGGTAGTCCAAGCTCATCAAAATAGGGCATGATACCTGCAAAACTGTCATTGGATATAGGTTGTCCTTGGAACATAAGAGTGGAGCAATCAAAACTCTATGGCTCTGCATGAATTGTCTCTTCTTTGAACCTCATATAAGGTAGACTTAAATAAGGATCAGGAAAAATAAACAGACTTTAATAAATTTTATTACTTTCCTTCCATGTTTTTAATTATCTAAAACAATACGTTAGTACATTTGACTTGATTTTGTGAACAACTTCAGATGTTCCAAACCTTCAAACCTCCAGTGAATTTGCTATTAGTTCTAGAAAATATATTTCCCTACTTTCTGATTCCCAAGTTGCATTAACTTCAAGACAGTTTGTTACTAGTCAGTTGTGGGACTGTGAGAAATGTGAAGTTAAAGGCACTTAACCCAGATGCTCTCGAGGTAGCGTAACTTCTGTAAAATTCAAAGCATGGACGGCATTTTGAAACAATTATGTAAAGTTCTGTCATGCAAATATTTAACAAAAAACCTAAAGAAGCACTTAACAAATTAAAGACCTCTGGCACAGTCAATCTAAAAGGTTTTTTTTTTTGTACAGTCCTCTTTAAGCTTGAAATAATATAGTTTGATAGTTAACATTTTCTAAATTGTTTGAATTAAGTAATAAGAAGCTAACTATCAAGTACTGAAGAACCATCTACTGACAGAAAGTGATTTTTTTTTCTGCTTGGTTTCCTTTTTATTGTCTCTTGTGGCTTGGAGATATGGACTTAAGCTTTGTTTGAACCTACATCAGTTATTTTCAGAGAGGTCTGGTTCTGGTAGAGCTTCTGAAGTCTCCATTCCTTTTCTTGAGATGTTTTTGTAATGCATTCGGAAATTATGAATCGTAAAGAAATAAGAGAGTCCTCTGATTCATTCAGAATAAACCTATATTAAAAATTAAAAGTGTCCTAAAGTATTATCTGGCTTTGAGGCCAGCTCATGCAGAGTGGATTGCATGGAGAAGCTTAAAAATGTTTACTGTACCTTTAGATATGAACATGTTTAATTAAAAAAAAAAAAAAAATGTTCTGGGTAAACAGACAGGCTGATATTTTGTTTAGGGAATTTTAATGTTTAGTATTTTTTAATGTTCCCTTACTACACAGGATTTCTCACTTTTTCTGTGTGCCTCTGCAATACACTGATGACAAGAACTTGTCAATGCTCTTAGTCCCCTTATATTGCTATCACCAGAGTGGATTGAGAAGTATGACAAGGATGAGAGATTATGAATTGTACTGACTGAAAATATCTAGCTGGTCAGTGCTATGGGCGTTCAGCAAATACATTCTTTCACTCACCCACATTGACACTGTTGCTGCTCAACAGCTCTCCTGGGATTAGAATTTGCAAAAGAGAAGCCACAGGGAAAAACATTTCCTCAGCTGCTATTTACATATATGCCTACATTTGGTGATACAGAGACCATATTTTCTTAGTATGCTTAAACCTTTATACAAATTCCTGAGATAGGCATGCAAAAATAAATTGAAACTTTTACTTAATTTTTCCCCATATTCATAACAAATTACTTGAGCAGGCAACATTGAAATATGTCAAAAATACCTCTTCTTGCCCAAGAGTAGATGTGACATATTTCAGTATAAATATTTGAAGTACTGAAGCACCAAGTAAGGGAATGGAGAAGAAAAAGGCATTCATACTTTTTCTTGTTGTCTCACTAGTATAGAAGATGACTTGTAGGATTTTTTCCTACAATTTATTTATTTAAAAAATAAATTTATGAATTTATCTTGTCCAGGCCAAACTAAAGAGCTTACACTATGCAATATTTATGTTTGTATTTGTATGAAACAGTAATGATACAGAAGACATAAAATGCACGTTAATACATGCCTGTAGATTAGATCATCCTATAAAAGATAAAAATACAGATAAATGCCTGTGAGGAAAAAAAAAGTTACTGTGAGGGAATACTAGTAGCACAGTTTAATATTCTTTTTTGCAAAGCTAAGATTATATGGAGGAGGTTGTGAAGTTTCAACAATACATTCTCACATGCGCACATACAGTTTCTATTTGGTTTTATCATCCTTAAAGCAGTAGGACTAAGGTACAGCCTCATCCTTGTTAAATTTCTTTTCCATACTCTTGGTTGTGTAAAAGTCAGCCTAAGTAATCACAGTCTCCAGAGCTGAACAGAAACATAAAAAACAGAAAATAAACTGAAATTCCTAGTTAAAATTCTTTCTGGTATCTGAGTTTATTCCTCTGCCAATTAAATGTACAAATAATGCAACTCGAAATTATTGCATAGAGTTTATTTTTGCCTTTCATAAGAAAATGTTCCGATCACAACAAGACTTCAAAACTGCTCCCCGTGTTCAACAAGCAGAGTGACATGTTAATTAAGTTTATTTTTCCATTATAAAAGTGCCAGTGTTAATTACCCTGTCAAATAGAATATTGTAATTTTGGCATTAATAAACTCTGTGACAGAGAATAAAAATTTTTTTGGATAATGTAGGAGAAGAAAAGAGAGATATATCTCCTTTTTATAGAAGGCACTTTTTCTCAGCCACCGACACCTTTTACTGCTGCAGTTTTAGATGGCATGTGGATCATACAAATTTATTGAGACATGCAGTGAAGAGTATCAGTGGAATCGTGAAAGTGATGAACTCTATGAAACATGTCAGGTATAATAAAGAAAGGTGAAAAAATAGACTTATGGATTCTATGCATTCAAAAACTTGCCTTGGTAAAGACACGACAGTTATATTTAGGTATTCCCAAGAGGAGAATATACCCTCAAAGTATTGGAAGCAAATGATGAATATCTCCTATTCTGTATTTTTTTTTTGTATGACAACATCTTCATATGTTCTACTCCTCACATGTAGTAGTGCTGATGTTTGCATTTAATTTTGTAACACCTGAAAATCCTCATTTCATTTACGTATTTATCTAGAGAGGTTTGGAGAGTAATTTTACCATGAACATGTTATCAAGGTACCCACTGTATATCTTGTAAAGTTAGGCAAGGCAATGAATGGTAAAAAATTCATCAGGATTGTTGTCCAGAAGATAAAATAATTTATTCTGAATATAACAATTATTTAGGTACAGCTATTTGTTTTTCTTGTCATGTTCTTTAATTTATTCGAATTACCTTTTGCTTGCACGTGATTTTAGATCCTAATACTCTCTATTTTCATACTGAGATTAGGACTGCAGATGAAAGACAGATGTAGTTAACACATTGCAAACCCTGAAATGGATCAGGTTGTCTGTAGATTTCTTTGCTTGCTGGTTCAGTTACAGGTTATTTCAAGACATGTAATAAATCAATTTTTTAAAATTATATGTCGTAATACTGCAAAGAGATGTACACATCAGGTTTTTATGACATACAGTCAAATGACTTTGCAACACCACTTACAAGTTGTGACAAAAGCATCAAACAGGCTTAAGGGACACATAAGGCCCATTGTTAGAACATCCTTTTTTAACTTGTATCCTTATAGTCAATCTCAGTCTATCTCAGGATAGCTTGTGAAACCAAAGAATTTTGAATTTTTGAATAAGGTAAAAGGAGTTTGTGTTTAGGAAGCAGAATTAGAAGAAACAGTGTGATAAGACTTCCAAACAACTGACCCTTGTCAAATGGAAGAGGATGTTCCATTTTATGAATAAGCAAGCTAAAAGCACATGCCCACCAAAGGTGACAAATAAACACTTCTAAGTATCAGCTCCACAAAAAGAAGTTTGATATTTTGAACAAGAAGAATGGAGCATGGGCTTGCTCTGGGGATATCTAAGATACCCCCAGCAATGTTTTTCTCCTAGAGTTGCTAAATATTAAAGAAGGGCTGTGCATTATAAACACAAATTATTTAGATGTTAAGATAGCAGATAACCTGCTAGGAAACAGAAATGTGAAATTATGAGAATGAAAGACATTTTTTGGGGAAAGTGGCAGGTGTTGTATCAGATAATTCTTCCTATAAATTTGCTAAACTCTAAGGTAAAAGAAAGCTCTCCAAAGATTGTTCTAGCCTCTGCTTCCCTCACAGTTAGAAGTCTTTTAGTCACAAGACTATACTTATTCCTGATTGTTTTTTTATGTCTGCTGGTCTTATATCAGTTCCATTCTTCTCCTATAATTTCTCTGTTCCCTAATAGGTAACTCACCAAAGTATCTGTAGGGTTCACTAATAATCCTCCTTTGCTTCTTTTATGAAACAAACCAGATGTGTTGGTTTTCCAGGGCTGGGGTTTTGGTAGCAGGGGGGCCACAAAGATGGCTCCTGTGAAAAGCTGCTCGAAGCTTCCACAACTGTCCAACAGAGCCAATCCTTGATAGCTCTGAAGATGGACATGCTGCTGGCAGTTGTAGTTTTAGCTAGACAAAGAGGAGGAGTGAGAACATGTAAGAAAAACATGTAGGAGAAACACAGTTATGAAGACCCCAAGGTCAGCAAGGAATACAGAGGGGGAGGAGGTGCTTCAGACACCGAGGCCAAGACACCTTTACAGCCTGTGGTAAGGACTATGCTAATGCAGGGTCTCCCTGCACCCTGAGGGTCCAAGAAGGAGCAGAGATCCACCCCCAGCCATGGGGAAGGAGTCCATGCCAGAGCAGGAAGGGTGGATGCCTAGAGGAGAAACTGTGGTCTGGTGGAAGGGTTGACAATGGATAGCGAGGTTATGCTCCCAGGGCCTAAGGGGGTCATCTTTGATAAAAAAGGCCTTGTTTCTCCCCCACCCTGACTGGGACCAGCCCAGTCTTGGAAGGACTGCACTTTGTTGTTGGAGAAACTACGGCAGCAGTTGACAGGTGGAATTGCTTGCTGGTGGGAGAAAATTCACGTCACGTCACAACAGTGTTTTGAAAGGGAATTTGATCCTGCAGTGCTTGCAGGAAGAAAAAACTGGGTGCCTCCTCCTTAAGGAGCAAAATAAAGTCTCGAGTAATGAACTGACCAAAGAAACTCCCACTCCTGTCTCCCTGCACCATTAGTGGGAGGGAGGGAGGGGTTGGGGGAAATAAGGTGTTTTAAGGGCTTATTTTGTTTCTCAGTATACTCTGCTGGTTTTGTAAGCAATAAATTCACTTAATCTCTTTCAAGTTTGAACCTGTTTCCTCAATGGTAGCCTAATTAGAATCTTTCGGTCCTTATGTCAAACTTCATTAAAATTTTCCCTCTCTATCCAGCTGAAGTGGGGGGTGAGCGGTTGTTCGTGGGGGCCTGGCATTTGGCCAGGCTCAAACCACAACTCCAGGCTTACCTCTCTGGTCTCCTCTTAGCGAAATAAGCACTGTCTTCTTCTTACCATTGTAGCAGTCCTTCTGTCTACCTCCAGCAGCTAAAGGAATTTTAAATTTTTTTGAGTTTGGACATCTAGGAGTGCTCATGCTTATGCTTGGCTAATTTTTACCAATACCTGCCTCTACAGTCTTCTATACTTCAATCTCTGCTAGAAATACAGCCTTGTTATGATGCCCCTTGCTACAACTTGCATCTTTATTACAAAAAAGAAAAGCAAAGAAAAGCAAACCTGTATAGAATCACTGAATGGCATCTTGTTCAATCTAAGATGTGGCATGTTAAAGTAAGAAACCTGTTTCATCACAGCTATAACATTGCATTTTCTAATTCTTTGGTAAAGTTTTGTGTTTCAATAGAATCTGTCTGGAGATTGAAGAACATTTGTGAAGAGATTAAACAACCAGTATATAATCTACAGAGAATATGACAGGTAGTTTTAAAAAGCAGAATTCTAATTGAGCTGGATTACATTTCCTTGACTCATGGTTTAAGCTCTTGAATTTCATCTTAAAAGACAAATAAGACTGCCAAATCATACCTAGACAATATTTAATATAAACACCCAAGAATACAATACATACAGTGTGAATGTCCATAGAGTCATGTTTGTCTCAAAATTGTGGTAAATTTTATTTTTAGTGAAACAAAAAAATATTATAAATATCATTAATTCTTACTTCAATTTAAAATTCAAATTTAAAACCCAATTAAGCTCTAAGAAAATTTGTTACATTGGCTAGAATATTATCAACATCACACTGGAGATAAAAAGGTTTAAGCTCATCAAAAAGACAAATTTCATTAATGATTGCAAAGATCTCTGAAAAGCTTGGAAGACATTAACAGAATAAATTCCTTTCAAGCAAAGCATTAAAGTCTTTGAGAACACAGCTGAGATGAACATTTTGTGCTAACAGAGCAGTAACAGAGAGCATGAACTGAATGCTGTAAGCCAGCACAAGGTCAGTTGCTTGGAAAAAGGAAATTTTTTCATTCAATATATGGTCAAGTTTTTAAAAACATACACCCAATAATTCAGATGGATTTGGATATTTTCTTTAGCTGATACCTGTACAACTCAGGCATTCCAAAAATATGCAGTGCAGTTGGGTAAAAGTTATGCTGTGTCATGAAGAAGAGATGACAGACAAGGATTCCTTCTTAGAACAGTAAATTATAAAAATCCAGTGGAAGAGACACAATAGTCCTGTGTGTACCTATGGGTAGTACACAGAACATAAGATATAACCATGAGAAAGTAAACAGACGAGTTATCTTGTATGAACACAGTCAACACTCACATTCAACAGTGAATGAAAACAGGAAAAAGATCATAACAGTATCTGAAGAATAAAAGCGAGGATTACAGTTAAAAAGGCATTAGAGGGATTACTTGAAATTGTATTGTCTTTAGCTAAACCTGAGATTTACAGAAAGATACAAGCTGAGAGACAAGCAGCCTGCTAAGGTTTTGGTGGGACCAAGAGTTAGTATAGGAATAATTTGAAAAAAGTTGGTTTAACAGAAAAATCTGAATAAAATATTAGCATTGGTAAGGTGAGTAGCATGATTCCCAAATTGGAACCTATTTTTATAACGTTAATCTAAGGAACTGGTGAAAACACCAGGGGAAGAAGCTTTTAGAGCATCCTGATACAACGGACAATAATCACTCATGAGGAGCCAATTACAGAATCTTGAGAGCTGTAGGAAAATTGCAGATGGTAAAATTACCCTTCTGCTACATGCAGCGACAACCTGTTGCATAGTCACTTGTGATGGGTGGACTCCTAGATGGAAAAGAATTTGGCTGGACAGTCACATCCAGAGAGAGGGTGATGGTCAATGGCTCAGAGTCCTGATGGACATCAGTGACCCGTGGTGTCCCTCAGAGATTTGTATTGGGACCAGTGTTATTTAAGATCTTCATTTTTAATGACAAAGATTAAGGGACCAAGTGCACCCTCCGCAAGTTTGCAGGTGACATGGAGCTGAGTGGTGCAGTTGACACACTTGAAGGACAGGATACCACCAGGAGGGACCTGGACAAGCTTGAGAAGTGCACACATAGGAATCTCAAGTGGGCAGATGGGTCAGGGCAACCCTCAGTATCAACACAGGCTGGGGGATGAATAGATGGAGAGCAGCCCTGCTGAGAAGGATTTGAGGATGCTGGTGAAGGAGAGGCTGGACATGATCCAGCAATGTGTGCTTGCAGCATAGAAAGCCAAACATATCCTGGGTTGCATCAAAACAGATGTGATCAAATGGTCGAGGGAATTCTGCCCCTCTGCTGTGCTCTGCTCTGGAGAGACCTCCCCTGGAGTGCTGCAATGACCCTTCCCAAGAGACAGGAGTAACCCAGTTCTTGTTAATAGATCCCTTGGGGCAGATTAGAGTGAAATGACACTGAATGACTGATGTTTGTAAATATATACATATAGGGCTTATTTTAGAATAATTTGGTTGCAAAGGAAAGGAGGTATGTAGCCATTTGGATTATTATTATCCATAACAATATGAAAGCATTGCAATATCAAAGAGCAAAAATGTCACCCAAGGACATGTATAAGGGAAAAGGAAAAGAGAGGAAAGAAAAATGATAAGAGTGTGAAAATCTCACCACCCCATCGACCTTTTATGAGTTGTCCATTGGTCTCAATTTGCTGGGGGTTGAGGGGAAGAAGCCTTCAAAACACAAAGCCCAATGGGTTAAAATACACTTGGGCTCGGTGGGAATACCCAGGCTTCTTCCCTGTGGGGGTTTTCCCTTCTCTGGTGGAAGGCCTCAGAAATGAATCTGGGGGTACTTCGGGGATCTTTGATGGTTTATGACACCTTCTAAGACGTGATAGCTGCCTCTCAAAGCAGTTGAGTCAGGAATTGTCCAATCAGATCTTCACTGGGAAGGGGAAGAGAGGGAGTTTGACAACCCAGTGGTTTGTGTAAAGGAGGACAATTTAGTAGGACAAGAAGCCCCATCCTGTCTCTACAGGATTTGTTTCTTATCTCACTCATAGCCCAACATTCAGCCTCTGTCTTACCAGATCAGAGGTTATCTATTACTAACTCAAAAGCTTGCCTCTTCCACCTCCAAACCCGGCTCCAATAAAACACCTGGGTGCCTCCACAAATGGGGAAAGTTTTTAGTCATTAGCCCTTAAGAGTCCAGCCTGTCACAAGTACTGCTTTCAGTTCTGGGGTCCTCAGCACAGGAAGGACATGTCTGACCTGTTGAAGCAAATCCAGAGAAGGGCCACCAAGCTGATCACAGGACTGGGGCATCTCTCCTAGGAGGAAAGGCTGAGAGAATTGGGGCTGTTCAGCTTGGAGAAGAGAAAGCTATGGGGAGACCTTAGAGCAGCCATTCAGTACCTGAAGAAGGTTGACAAAAGAGCTGGAGATTGACTTTCTGCAAGGTCATGTGGTGACAGAACAACAGGGAAAGGCTTTATACTGATAGAGGATATATTTATGTTAGATATTAGGAAGAAAATCTTTACTGTGAGGGTGGTGAGACACAAGAAGAGGTTGCCCAGAGAAACTGTGGATGTCCCATCCCTGGAGGTGCTCAAGACCAGGCTGGATGGGTCTTAGAGCAATCTGGTCTTGTGGAAGCTGTCCCTGCCCACGGCAGGGGGTTGTAATTAAATGATCTTTAAGACCCCTTCCAACACAAATCACTCTATGATTTTATGATGCATGTGTGGAATGGAGGGTGGAGGAACAGAGCATAAAATGTAAGAGTTTTTGAAGCAGATGTTGGATAAATAAGGAAATTCCAGGCCAAGTCCTGGGCACTATGAGAGTGTTATGCAAGATAATTGGGTTCTGGTTGCCCATGCAGTCCACACAGTGTCCAGGTCTCTATTTCCAAAGATTAATTTACATTTTTTAACAGTTCAAAATACACCTTCCTAACATCAGAGAGATTAGTCAGACTTCACTTGCTTAGAACATTGTGTAAGTTCTCAGTAAGACAGATAATCTTGAAGAGAAAGAGCTATTCAAACTAAGAGTTCAAGTAAATTTTCAAAAATAAGGAAACCAATATTTTAAAAGATGATCGTAAGCTCCTCTTCCATAAACAAGTGCACTAATTACATTTTCCAGTAGATTTCTTTCTTGGAATTGAAAATTGGAGTAACTTTTTCCTTGACTTGTTAGATTTCTGTAAACAAAGCATCTGCCATCTTTTTATTATTATGTTTTTTATCTTGGCTGTGGTTCATATGTAGATGAGGTATTTGTGCACTTGGTTTCACCTTATAGACACAGCAATTCTGCACATTTAAACACTCAGACTGCTAAGTAGTGAGAGTAGTTGTTCATACATATTTTCTCTACAAACCAATACTGTGAAGAAGCTGATTTTAAGCAGACTTACACTTGCTGTTAGGGTAGCTTTACTTGATTTTGATTCTATTGAATTTAATTTTACTTACAAGCCTGAGAAAGTCTTTTGTTCGATTGAACTGTAGCTTTTCAATTCAGCAGGTTTATCTAAATATTAACAGCTGTGTTTTGTGGCAGTGTGCATGGCTAAAGCCACAGCATGTAACCCTCAACGGTGGTGAAAGGGAGCTCAGCACACTGCCCTCTGAGGCAGCTACTCTGGTTAGGGTGACACTGTTACCCATCCCATCATTTCTTTCGGTTGCTGTTTATGGTTATGCAGTTATGTAATGTTCTGTATTTGGTTATGCTCCAGAAAGTTCTTGTCTCCTCGGTTACCCATTGGTTATATTGTAATTTCTATTCCCCTATTAGCTGTATTCCCTCTCCCTTTCCCTATATAAACGCCACTTAAGCTCTGAGCTGGGTTCTTTGTTCCGGACCCTTCAGCTCACCTGGACCCTCATTCCTGTTCCTGCTCCCGGACCCTCCCCTGGACCCTCTCCTGCTGCCCTACCCTAATAAAGAGCTGAAAATACCAGACAAAGGCCCCTCCTTGGTCTTTGTTCTCGCCGATCCGCCGAAGACCACCGGGCTCCGGGCAATCCTGCTCAGCAGAGNCCAGCCCTCGGCAGAGCGCGTCCACAGCAGCGCGGCTACAGTGTTTAATACCTTTAAAGGCTTCACAGTTGGTTTCACAGTAGAGTAATACAAGAAAACTCAGATTTCACCAAAAATTTATCTGGAAAAATAACATATTTTCAATGCATGCCCTTGTTATTAGAGTTCAAGCTTTTTGTTTTGGTGCCAAGAAGTTAAAAACACTAAAGCACTATCAAAATATTAATAAATACATGTATCTCTCTTTTCTTTTTTTTTTTTTTTTTTTTTTTTTGGTAAGGTTACACCCTAAGTCTGTCAGATACACAATTTTTATGTGCTTGTGGTGTTTTTTTATGATTTTTGTCTTAACTTTTAATTAAGCATCACTAAAAAATGAATAAATTTTTTTGATTGTTATTGTATTAGTCTCATGATCAAAAATATATCCTACCAAGAAAGGCTTATTATTTCTGTTTTCTTTCATATAAGGCTTAGTAAAATGTACACAGATTGACTATCTGCCTCTCAGTCAGCTGAAAATTTAACCATTAGTGGTGTGATCAGCTTGGTGTTTACTAGAATGCTCAGGAGCAGGAGAGCAAGAGTTTTTGATTGTCCTTTTCTGTCCAACAGATGGACAATTCAGGAACCATCTTTCCATTTAACATGTGGTCTCCAGTGTTTGCAAAAGTAGAATGGGAGTGAAAACCCAGCTATTTCTACTGATCAAAACTGGGTTTGAACTGTGCTATTACATGCTGAAAAAGAAGGTGACAGATGGGGTCAGGTGTTTAAAAGTGTAATTATGAAACTGACTATGTAGAGATATGTCTTGCCTATATCAAAGAAAAGGTGAGGAAGTGTAAATGCTGTGATTCTGGCATTCAGTCTGTGTCCAGTTCTCTGAGGAAACAAGCCACAATTTTCACCTTTCTTTCTTCTCCAGTGTGGTGCCTGACAAATTTTCTTTAAAGGTGTCAGCTTAACACTAAATGCAAAAGTACAATCCATTCAAATCCCTACCCATATACATAATAATTTTTTTATCAATAAGTACACGGTAAACATAAAAAATGCACTAGAGAAAAAAAAAACAATCCACAATAACTACAAAATTAACAATGAAAACCAAACTTGAAGGTACTCGGATGATAGAGTTGGAGAAGTAAAAAAATTGGCAATTGGCAAATGTTTTGCTCTCTGCTTTCTCCAGAAAGAAACTTTTATCCCAGGCAACATATTCACAGAAAGGTAAACCCTCAGCCCAGCACATACAACTCAGTACAGTGGTCACACTGCATTCATGTCCTCTTGTAAAACTGCTCCGACTCAGGTGTGCATCTGTGTGTATGTGTGTTAAAGCAAAGAATCCCACTAGAGATAATAAAACAGCTCACCTAGTATCTGGTAAAGTTGAATTACTGCCATTGCTGTGGAAACTTGTACCCTGTCTGTGGGGTAATGAAGAGAATGGATGTGAAATCACTCTCAGTTTTGCTTAGCAACTGGTTCAGGCATCACTAAATTCTGTACTGCCATGGATTTCTCTCTGCATCTCCATTATAATATTATGGAGATAAGAAGAAAATGAGAGCATACAATGCTTTGAACAAGGAAGAAATAAGACTTATCTCATGAGCAGCAAACCTAATAAAGCCTGATTTGCTTCAGAATTTCATATGAGAATCTTCCACCACAAAGAAGTTATTTCCTCACACCTATGATATTTGCACTACAACATTAGATTCCCAAATCCTGCTCTTTTTCTACCTTTTTGTGCTCATCTTTATTTTAGACACTCCTCTCATGTCCTTATTTTGTGAGATGGAATAAGGGCTGTTTCATAGCTGGGTCAGAATAATTGGCCAATTGGTTGCTGACTTGAAAAAGAACAATTGTGGTTTATCATCTTTTATTTCCTTTCAATATTTATTTGGTCTGTTCTTTCTTCATTCACCTCCCAGCTTGAAGAAATTTGTAAGTTAGTCAACTTTCTGTACAGATACAAAGAATGGAGGGGGCAAACCCAGTGGATTTCCATAGATGATCAGGATAAAATGCTCTTAGAAGTCTAACAGAGAGCAGGCAGTTCTTTTTCAGGCTAAACACCTTTCCTTGGAAGGATACTGAGGGAATTTCACCCATGTATTTAAGGTAATAAATTTAAACCACTTTCAAAAGAACTACTCATGAGTTCTGGGCAGAAAACAAGTTTCTTCCCTCCATATAGAAATTAGCTTTTTCTTTTTTCTCCTCCACTTTCACACAATACTTAAACAAATCTAAATATTTTCAGCAAAATAAATTAACAGACCCTGTCCAGATTAGTTAACAACTGCATCAATGATACTTTCGTATTGCTTGAAGGAGAGTCAAGGTGAGGTCCTTGGCTTTCCTGGAGTTAGATTTCTGAAGGAGCACAGAGGAAGTCAGAAATCTTCTAGGAACTTTGGTTTTTAATATTCAGAAGAGGTTTCAGAAAATATATCAAGAACTAAAAAATCTGAAGCTCAAAGAAAAATTTTGAATAATAAATATACAGAAAAGATATGAAGAGTTTTCATATGATTTCAGTATATAAATAGTGATTTAAATGATTGTGATAAAACTGAAATCCTGCACAGTTCAGTTTGATTACCCTGGTTATACAGAAGACAATTATGAACTGAAGAATATGTTTCTAGCTTCATTTTTTGTATGGCATGTATGATAATCCTAGTATGTAAGAGTTTAGAAGCCACATTTATTCCTTTAAAACATATCATGCTAGCAATATTTGGATTCTGAAAATAAAGGCTACAAAAACCAGTAAAGTTGCGAAAGATCAGTTGGAAGACAAATAATATGTTACAAAGACACGTATTTTTTCTAGGAAACCTGAAAATGCACCTCAAAATGACAAAAGCATTAAGTTAATTTAGATGCAAAATCAGAGTTAAGCTTTTTTTTTGCCTTGTGCTCTGTGGGAGTACAGGACTAAGTATATATATTCTTAAAGGTGAGGAAAAACTAGGCCCAGACAGGTATGTTGGCGGCAATTTATAAATGGTGTAAATTTAAAGGGAAAAATATAGGTGGTTCTTTCTTGTTTAGCCATTAGTATGTACAACAGGGTGATAAGCAATAAGAAGAAGGGACAAATGTGCTAAATGCAATATTTGTACCAAGAAACCACAGTGTACAGTGGCCGATCAGACTCCAGACAAGAAAGAGGTGTAGCGAAGAAGGAAGCTGGAGACAGCATGCTCCAGTGGCAGGGAAGTCTGTGGGTAGGAAGTGTTTTCAAAGTGGAACTCTTGCATGCTAAACCATTGTGGAGCAATGCCTGCAGATCCCTACATGCCAGGTGTGAGCTACTGCACTAACCAGAGCCATGCTATATACTTTGAAAATCCCTTATTTGATTACCTTCGAAATTCAACCAGCTTCTGGCAAAACAAAGTCATGGTTATGGAGCGACTCTGTTATTCTTACACGAGACAGAGTTTTGGGAACATACAGAGAGAATCTAATGAGAAATACAGAAAAGGAAGCAGAAAAAACCCCAAGCTCAGAACATGAATCACCTTTCAACCCCAACTGTATAATCATTACTATAATTAAATCCTCGTAATTTAAGTTATGCCTCACTCAACAGAAAAATGATGATTTATGTTTTAATGGGAATTTTACTGTATTCCAGTAATCTGTTTTGTATAAATCAAGTCTCTAGGGTAAAATAATCATTTTGAAGCATACATTTGTTTGGATTTTCTTTCACACTACAACAGCTCTTATTCTCAAAGTGGTTAAAACTGTCTCAATTTGGAAACAAGGCAATGATTTACTGTCTGTGGCATTAATTAAATAAGAAACACACTGACAACAGAAGACTTATCAAAAAGGAAAAAAAAAAAGGAACACTAATCCCTAGTACTTACCAGTTATGCTTGAAGAAGAGTCAATTATTTTAGTCTAAATCCCTTTACTATCCATGCTCAAAAATCTTTTATTTTCCCCAACATATACTTGAGTCTCAGCTTGTTTATGTGGTGTGCAGAAGAAAGCAGCAGTCTCTGCCTTGTGGCTGAGAATAGCAAGCTGCCATGAGTGTTTCTGATGTTGTCCATACCTGTGAGAGAAAAAAAAGTATATAGTAAAATTGTCATCGCTGCACTCCAGACAGAACAGGACAGCAAAGAGTAAGGCCTGCAGAGACAGTGGAGGCAACAGATTTTCAGTATCCTAAAGTAAATGCACTGTGTTTCACCCATTTACCTCATAGAAATATCTTCATGGGCTGTACATTTGTGTTCCAAGCTGATCATCTTCAGTGTGAACTGAGACCTGGAGCTTTTATTACACAGAAAAATATGACATTTGTTTTACTTCAGATTCAGTTTTGATGACTTTTCAACCTTTCTCAAAAAATTTGGGAAGTCTCACTTTTTTGCCCAGCTATCTTTTACAACACAAGGCTGCTATGTCCTTGTGCATTTATATTTACATTTTGTGTATAAATGCTTTGTACGTTGTCTCTTCTCTCTTTCCTTTAAATCCTTTAGAGCAGATGTTGTCCAAACATGTTGTTGTCTGATCAGAAATTAACCCCAGAATGTCAGAGGCTTCCTGAAAAGGTGTGTGGTGCAAAGGTGTGAATTTAGGAAATATACCATCTCCTAACTGAAATTTTATCCAAGAGACTGAAAAAAAAAGAGAGAAAAAAAAGAGGTCACCAAAGCAATGAGAGAGAATAAAGAATGAAGGACACATTTTTAAGAAAGGGACAGTATTTCAACAGCAAGGTTATTAATTTAGGGAAGGATTTGGTTGTCCAAATGTAGGTGTTCAAGTCATGGAATATTAGGAATATTAGGATCATTTACGTTGCAAAAGACCATTAAGATCATCAAGCCCAACTGCAAACCTAACAAGTCCACCACTTAATTATGTTCCTAAGAGACCTGTCTACAGGTCTTACACTGAGATAACACTGCCTGTGCTGTACAAGATATGCACAAGGTACGGATGACATGGGGTTTGAGGTCACCATAACTATCTAGGGGGGTGGCTAGAGGAGAGATGGAATATTCCAGTGCACTGGAATGGCACTAGAGTACTATATTTGAGAAAAATTACTTGAGTCCCTTTATTCTGAGTCTGAATAGGCTCTTGCATTTTCCCCAAGTTTCAAGACCCCTGCCAAGGGTACTACTTGTGATGAACTGTAGCTTAGTGCAGCCCTACTAGATCAGGTTCTTCATGGGCTTTAGTCATTGCCAGACTTCATTTATGCAACTCTCTGAAGCTGAAGCTCCTGGCAGCTTGCCTGAGGTAATGCCAGGCAACTACAAACAGAATGTAGGGAAGTTTCAGATTAAAAAATCATGTTTGTGTTCACTGAAGAGATTATAGAATGACAAATAAGAAGACATCTAGATTCAGAAGTCCTTTGCACTTCAAAAGCCTTTAGGCACTTAAGTCTTCTTTTAGAACTGTTCTCTAAGCAACATTTGCATGTCATTTAACAGAGTGGACTCTGCTCCCACATTTTCAGGTCACGACTGAAGCAAAACCTTCATTGAAGATTCAGTCTCAGTGTGAACACCTACACCTTCTAACAGCCATTATTTAAGGTTCAGGGTCTTCTAACTGGTAATTAATAAACTCTTTGTAGAATTATCTTCTAATAAGTGATAAGAAAATTACGGTTGGAAATGCATATGTCTTTACAGAAGTTGCCAATTCCCAACATCAACCTTTGGTCTCTCTGTGAATCATACATAATTGCTGCTGCTCTTGTGGAAGAAAAAGATAACCCTTTCAGCCCTAGAAAACTGTCAGAATAGGGGAATAAATGACCTATGGTATTTAAAGAGAAGATTTTGATTTTTGACCTCAAAAATCTACAGCTGTAAAATCCCAAGTCAAAAATCCATCAGTTTGCAGGGGAAAAAAACCCAAACCAAACCAACTCAGTTATTCCCCCTAAACGCTGCAGAAAGGCTTTGAGAAGTTTGGAGCATAAAGAATGAAAGAGGCAGAGAAGAAGGCAAAATAATACAGAGTGGCAAGGAAAATAGATTTTCTTAAAAGTTTGGTTATTCCTCTAATTCTAATTTCCTATCTTGTGAGTTTTATCCTTCTACATTTTTTGAAACAAAGAAATGCCTGGCATTCTGAAGTATAGCAAGATTATAAAAACATATCTAGTAGAGCCACCTGAGAGTAACTGTCTAGTTTGTCATCTTTATGATGGAAACTTTTATACTCAGCATCAGTAATACTAAAGACGTAACACCTATATTTAACAGAAAAAGGAGACACATATATCTCTTCTAAGAGTTACTGCCAAGTGAAGCACATTGTAGGATTCAGCTGTCATGAAGCCTGGAGGACTTGAGCTTTTTCATAATAAAATCTGCCTGCAAATTGTCTGTAGGCAAGCAAACCAACTGCTTCTTTATTTTCCAATTGTGAGTTTAGTTATTTAAAGTTTTCTTAATTGGATTCTCAAGCCTTTTCACTGTTTGTAAGTACATCCGGTTTGAAATATGGCTTTAGTTAGTGTGCTACACATCAGGTCATAATTGGTGGCCAAAGGACAGACTTTGACTTTTTTTTTCAGTCATGTTAATAGCTTAGGGACATAATTTGAGAAAAATATTGTAAAACAGATCCTCATCTTAGATAAACTGCCTTTGGCTGTCACAGAGTTATGTCCTTGTTTATCAGTTAAGACTCTAATTTCAGACTGTTAAATGTGTCTAAGGTAGGAGCTATTTTGATTTCAATAGCTCAAGAAGCAGTTAAAAATAATTTTTTCTATCCTTTTGTACTACCTATTTTGCCTTTTCTAATAGTAGTTCACTTGGACAGAAAAACCTGTGGTCAATAGCTTGGTTTTCTTCTTAAAAATGTGAGAAAATTACAGCACTTTTAAGGGTAACTGTATTAGTAAGCATCAATCCCCTGCTTTTCCCATGCACAGCTAACTACATGACTAGAAAAAACAGTGACCCCCAAATGCATGAGGAGTTGCTCAGGCAAGCATAGCATTTTTCTACAGAGATTACAACCATACAGAAATGGTCCCCAAGAATAAGAATAATTCAGAGCATTTGTCTGGTGTTCCAACATCTCTGTAATGAGTGGTATGACATAAAAAAATTTTATTACTTAGTAAAATTAAAAAGGTAGTCTGAGAACCTCTTCCCAAAGCTTTGCTATATTTTTTTTCTTTGTTTTTGTTTGTTTGTTTGTTTGTTTGATTTCTGTAATAGGGAAATTGACCTTTGATAAAAAGACACCATCTTGCCTACATAAGTTCTGCTTATTCAGTTGTATAATGGATGGTATTATGCAATAAAAGAAAAAAAGTCTAAATGTCCTTTTTTTCTCACTACTCAAGGTATGTCTAAAGCTAATCCATAAGACTTCTTTTTTCCTTCAAGATTGTTGACCAGTGAATGTCTTTGTGCAGGTCTATTGTTGAGGTATACAGTCTCCTAAATTTAGCACCTGATTTTCCAACACGAGTGTGGTTGAAAACAGCTTCTCTAAGATCCCCTTATCAGCGGGATCCTCGACTTTTTGAATTCTTTCTCCCCATGGCATGACATCTGCTAGTGGTAGCCTCTGAGCCTATCCACTGAGAAAATCAAAGACTATATAAAATTTTAATATGATCTCTTTTCTTTTGGGAAATAGTAATATAATTTTTATCCACAGAACTTATAGCAAAAAATCTCCCTATATTTGGGTAGCTTATATTGGCATCTAAATTAAATAAAAGACTGTTTTCAACAGTAGATTGTACAAAAAAAAAATGCAGACCACCTCTTCTTTATATTCTTTCTCTCAGTTGACAACTATTAGGTTATATTATAGAATTTCAGACCAGTTACCTTTTTTAAAATCAGATCTCTGATCTGATCATTAATTAGATCTACAACTAGATTAAAAGGGTCCATGTCTTTGTGAATGACCACATTTGTGTTAAGAACATTTGAATTACTGAACTTGCATAGGAGAATATAATTTATGGGATCAAGTACTGTCCACTGTCTTGGTACATTTGGATTCATGGCCATTCTACATATAACTCAAAGGTATACAAGGTCTATAGAGTTAAGAGGGAATCAGCCTGGAACAACAATATCCTGTGCACTGCACACAACTCATGCCAGAGGAGGCATTTTCGTGTTGTTTTGTTCACCTTGTCTCCTGAGTTCACTGGGGGATGAAGAGCTGTAGGAAATAAATCTCTTATTACAAGGCAAACTCCAGGTAAGCGATCAAGAGATGCTGTAGAAGGTTCATCACTATCCCTCCTTGGTGATTAGAGATATAACTATGAGCCTGCCTTTCTATATTAGGACAGTTGATATTAATGCTCACAAGTCTTGATAGACCATATATCACTCATAGTGTGATCTGGATTTTGGCAGTCATTTCCAAATACAACAATTCATGGTGTGCTGTGTAAGAGCTCTGACGCGGTTTAGAATATTATTAAAATGCTACTCTCAGGCTATGCTTAGGGTTTGCAGCTCTTTAAAAACCTGTCTATAAAATATGTATTGTAAGAGTAACACTGAGTCAAAGACAGAACTTTATAAGAGTTGTGTTTCAGTCCCCAAATGTGAAGGGCTGAACAACCACACAAGTCCTTAAAAAGCTGTAAATACAGAGAGCAGTGTTTGTAGAGGGATCAGACCTTCAGGCTAATGCACCTTCAGAAAACTGATCCAAAGTTACAATGTGATGTGAAGCAATTCATGGCACAATTCTTTGGGAAGGATAATTTGATCATGATCTGTACATAAATTAATCTCACTTGCAATTTGCTTATATAGTATTATCAACAGAAGCTGTAAAAAGTCCTGAATCCATGAGTCAAACATTAAAAGAGCTTTCAGGAAAGGTTACATCAATTTAGTATTATTGGGAAATTTGAATTAGTCAGAAATTACGATTTGGCATAGAAAATTTGAAACTGGCAAAAAAGTGCAATTAATGATACTGAGCTTCTGAAGTAAGAATGCAGCTTCAGTAATGACAAAAAATATGACTTCCTACATTTCATAGAACATATAGATGTCCTGTTGAGATTTTCCCACATTAAGGAAGTTCTCCATGGAATATGATGAAGTAGATATAGAACCCCAAAGTTTGCAAGTTCTCCTGTTAGGGAGTCCCAAGGGAAATACAGCATTGGTGATGTTTATTTCAGTTGAAGTAGGAGGTTAGGAGTGAATGACAGTGATGATCATTCCCAGGTCACTGTGGTGTCCACCACTCTTACAGAAGGTGTAAATTAATTTCTTTCTTGCCCATTGGAAGAAAGAATAGGAAAGTCACAGACCGTGTCTTTCCATATAGCCTATGCAGAATTAGCAGGAGAGAGCTTGACAATGGTCTTTTAGGTTAAGGGAAAGCTTCCAGTTGCTAAAAGAATAGACCATTCCAAGCAGCAGACCCAAGGACTGTGGATGTGGAGTTAGGGTCAGACACTTGGATTTATCAACTTTTAAAACATACATAGAAAGTCAGGGGCTGACAGGGATCAACCTTTTCTATATTAGCATACATCAAAGTTTTGAATCCATACTTTAGCCATGGGTAGATATCATGAGTAACTCAGAGCCTTTTGCGTTGGTCTCGTGTCCTGAAAAAAGCGACTTTGGCTTCATCCAGTCTCCGATCAGAGGCGAGCCAGGCATCAGAACTCCAGCAGAGTCTAGGCTTAGTTCACGCACAGTGGTTTAACTAAAGCAGGGAAGCAAAGAGACGAGAAAGGGTCCTTTTCCGCTTATTGCCAGCAGTATTTTATTACTGGGATGGAGTGCGGTAAAGACAAGTCAAAATGGAGGTCAGGGCGTGTTATAGGACAGAGGTGAGGGAAGGGCAGTCGGGAGAGCCAATCACTGCGGAGGATTACAGGGGCGCTGGCCAGTGAGTCGGCTGTCCGCACCCGGCATAGGAACCAATGAGCTGTTCCCCCGGGCGGGGACAGCCCCTGCTGCTGCAGCCGGGGAGCCCCCCTGATAACCTGGGGCTACGCCAGCCCAGCTGCATCGTGTCGGCGGGGGGGAAGGACCGGCCCCCCTGGCCCCGGCTGGGCCGGGTTATCGGCCATGCCCACAGGCACCGCAACAAATACCAGTACAAGCACGACAGGACAAAGAAGGGCTGCCCACTAGGTGGTTTTTGACCACTGGCTGTAGACAGGTTGACCATGTCCTTGCAGCCCAGCTTTACCTTATGGCAAGCCTGTTTCCTGATGATCTGTCCACAAAAGTATGGTGAGATACACGAAGAATAAAGGGGTTTTATTGCAGATAGTATAGAGTTCTTATCATCAAGTCTTGATGTGGCATTGAAATTAGAGAAATTACATAGAAAAAAGGGACTAAAACATAGCCACAGAGAAGATTTATCACAAAGAGAGGTTTCAAGTGTAAGACAGTGAAATCTGTATAGAAAGGAACAAAAGTATGTATGAAAGAATGAGATTAAAATGTAAGACATGGAGAAGTTTGATCACATGGACACTGGAATCAATACCTGTAATGTTTTAAATGATGTGGTCTAACTCTGTGTTCTGAACATTTGTAGATGAAAACAGGAATGCTGCTCAGGCAGAAGGAAACTTTCTTCCAGTGGGAATAATGAAGAAGTGCACAGACTCACCAGGAAGGTGTATCAGATATATAACAATACCATCTGTTAGTTGCTAAGAAATTTGGTGACATTGTTGAAAATTACTTCAACAGTTAGTAAGAAGTCATTTCTTACTAGAAGAGACAAGTTTCATTCAAGGAAATATTTAACATATTTTATTGAAAGTCAGTATTTTCCAAAATCAAACATATGAATGAATAAAATATGAATTAATAAATATTATATTCAGAAAGAATGGGCACATGAATGAAGAAAAATAGTCTTGGTATCTTAAGGAAAAATGAATACCAAGCATATGAATACTTAGAGCCCCAGGTGTGAATTTGTGTGAGGTAAGCTCAATGAAGGTTATGTGCTTAAATTTCATCAGGTAATCACACAAAAGCTTTAACTGATCAGTGATTGACTTGGACAGATAGACCATGTCATGGGCACTGCTCAGAGCCATGGAGCAAAAATGCCTGGAAGAGGAACTCTGCTGGCACCTGCCTTGCTCAGAGTCACTTAGAGCTCCCAGGGAACTATGTTTAATTGCAATTGCCAAGGGCAAGATGAAGATTGAGAGCTTACATTCAAGAAGAGCATAAGAATTACATGATGCTGCCTAGGTCCATGGATGGACGGCAAGCGAGTATCCGGCCCAGTATTTTCATACTTTTATATGTGTGCAACTAATTATTTTGTTTGTACTTTATCTTCCTCAAAATCAGCATAAATAATCCAATATTGGTTTATTTTTTTTTTCTGTAATATAATTTTAGGCTTCATATGTAAACTGATGTGAACATTACCTCTTTTAGGTGTAGAAAATAATAGTACTCTGGAGCCTTTATTCATCTTAAAACAGCAGATTAAGTATAAGTATACAATAGAACATTTCTATATTCCCCCTCTGTTTCTAAAAAACCAGCGTGTTTGACCATTTTATTTCTATTCCTTTTACTGTGTTAGCAATCTTTTTTTTTTTAATAAAAATCCCATCTCTATTCCTTATAGAAGTTTTAAAGTAATTTCACAGCTGAGTGAAACCCTAAACAGAGCTATCTTAGTGTAATGAAGCAGAAAACGATTTCTCCTTAACAAGACTGGTATATAGTGACAAACAGCTCATAAAAATCCCATCTGCTACAAAATACTTTCATTTTAGTCTCTTTCACAACTAAATGCTATGTTTCCTGTTTCTTTTCAGAAGGAAAAGAGGATATATAAAGCTTAAACCATCAAATCGTTCTTGACAAAAGAGAAGGAAAAAAAAAACAAACAAAAAACAATAATCTAATACAACACTGACACTAACCATTCCAAACACCACAAAGGTGTAATGTCACTTTTGGATCTATTTATAGCACACCAGTTGTTTTGTTGTTTCGTTGTTTTTTTTTTAATAGTAAAAATAAAAAGGTAACCACTTGTACTGTAAAGAAAATTTTCTGATCGTTTAATGGCTGACTACATGTAAAAACAATGTCCTTTAGAGACTGTAACCAAATAGAAGGTAATTGCCTGTAATTTGGTCAGTTGTTATCCTCTTTAGATATTTGGTAACTAGTTCTGCACCCTGTAGCCTCTCTCCCACTCTTAAGAGAATAATAGTCACTGACTAAAGTTCTCCATAGTATTTACAGAAATTCTTCATCAAAAAATACTGTAAAGACACTGTTTTCCAAACAGTATCATGAATTGCTGCAGTTCACTTGTTAACATGCTGTTAGAAACATGTTTACCTGTGGGCATTGCTCCTTTCTGTCAGATGGCAACAGGACCATTTCTTGTGTCTCATCTTGCGTTATGAGGTTATGTTTTTGTTTTAAAAAAATCACCTATTTCTTTGGAGCAAGACATACCGCATCCTCAGAGTAGCAATGAAACCTTTTTGTGAAGCTAATACACAGCCTACTATGCACAACTGTAAGCTCCTGAATAGTGATTGATCTTACCTGAAATGGCATTTATATCTGTTCTTCAGCCTTATGGAAAGAGAAATAATTGTTTAGCCAAGGTCTCCCTACACTTAGACATAAACTTTTGCCATAGTCTTCAAATCCACTGTTTTCAGTGTGTCTTGGTGATTGATGCTTTTTCTGGGAGATCATAAATTTATCTAGCTAAGTAATCAATTTTTGAACAACAGCATCACCTTTTCCAGAGGTATAATTTCACACTTAATGCATGAAGACTGATCATCAGACCTTGATAAGCAAGTCAAGTTACAAAATTCAAAGTTAACTTCTAATTCTTTGTGCAAAACTTGGATAGTACTTGGCTTAAGAGTTGCTCTAACTGTGGCAAAGACAGCCAAGGAGATAAGCCATTGACACACCTTAAATAACAGAGGGAAAAATCAATAACATTTATTTCAACCGTTGGAAATAGAGCAGAAATTATTATAATTTGTTTATAACAGCAATACATGCCACATCTCATATAGACAATAAACACCATATTAAAGAAAAGTTGTCAGGTGGCATTCAAACAATCAAAGTATTTGTTGTAATCTTGTTCCAGCAATAAATATTAGCTGGCAAATGTGATGGCATTTGATACTCACAGACATTTTCCTACACACTGAAACGATTTTTCAACAAAGTTCAATGTATTTTGTTTCAAGGTGTGTACAAAAGGCATACCCAGAAGCCTGCCTTTTGACTTCCTAACAGCTGTGGAAGTGACATGATGGCAGAAGCATCTCTGAGGGTGCCTGGAGGTTGTTCAATGAAGTGCCCTGAGGCTAGGAGAAGCAGAAAGCTCTAGAGGGGCTAAACAGAGAGTACTTGATTTCCAGAGGTGTAAATCTAATCAGTGGCACTGAATTTGTGTAGATTCATCATTGTGTAAAAGGGCAGAGTCTGGTCTGTACTTATCATCTTGCTAAATCTGGTTTGCTCTCCTTGATGACAAGTATTGAGAAATGCAGGCAGGGGCCCACTGGGCTGTGCTGCAGCCCTTTTCATCCCCATCCAGTTCTCACACCATGTCCTCAAGCCTCCAGCACACAGTTCAGCAGCAATTTGACTTGGATAAAAAATGGAAAAAAGAGTAAGGGGAGAAAATATTTGTCTTGTGAAGATGGCTCAGTGAAAAGTTGCAAGCAATTTTGAAATGTGAACAGTCAGTGGCACGGGTTTTCTTGACATTGCTGTTAGTATATGAGTGGACACTGATAAAACAGTAGGAGTTAAGGTTAAAATTTCTTCCCTTTCTTGCTGCCCCACCATTTTGTCAGCTATTATGGAAGTGTAGACTACTCTGGCCTAGGAAAAACAGTGGAATATTGCCTGTATACCCACACACTCCACAGGCAGGCTGTGAGTAATTCAGGGTATGACCCAGTAGTCTCAGTCTGTACTGAGAGTTCCTTGGCTTTTATATAATTATCATGTAGAGACTTCAAACGCAATTGTGTTGGGACATGAACAAAGAAAAAAACACTGCTACTTCCTGAATTCAAAACTAGTAATGCGAAATATTGCTAATAACATGGAGTAACTAAGAAAGCCAGCTCCTCGCCTTTTTATTAAGAAACTTCTGTGATGAGAGCATAGAGTCAAGTGGACTGCAAGAGTTGATGTCCCCTTTTTGCAAAAATCCTCACGGCTTAAGGCCATCAATTTTTATTATTTCCAAGAGTGGTTTCAGGGTAGCTGTGACTGTCTAGACAACTAGTAGCATCCTAATTACCCACAGTTTCATGACACTAATTTGGCCTTCATTGAGAATGAGTTTGCATTAGAGTGCAGAACTGAGTTTCAAATGCAGTTGATAATTTATTGTTCTAGCCCATATTTAGATTCCTAACTGTTTAAATGGCTAATTCATAACTAAGTGTTAGGAATTTAAACAGCTCATCAGATCTGAACCTGACCCTATAATGCCTAGTAACCTACACTGGATTTTTTTTTTTTGCTGGACCTGAGCAAGTTATGCAATATGATGTGAATAGCTCCAAAGATTTTACATATTAGCATGGTAAGGAAGAACTGTCCTGGTACCAATGGTATTATGTTCTAGTTTCAATCCAAACATCTTGATGTCATAATTTTAACAAGACCTCAATAGTTATTTAACTCAAGAATGACAAGGCCAGAAATAAGTTATTTAATGTAAGAACAAAAGAAACATTAATCTAAGTATTCAATTTTTGATGTCAGCTGGTGCTTAGAGAAAAAACAAAATATCAGCAAAAAATTACACTTCCATGAGTAGAATTTTCTTTCAACATCTGCAAATCAGAAGTAGTAAATTCTGCAACAGTTTATCTTTTATTATTTGGCATTTAATTGGGTTGGATTTATTTTTCCTCAAAGAAATGAGTTTTTAAAGAAAAAAACCTCTACTCAGATTTTAAGAAGCAATAGGGTTTTTATTAGCTTAATCTATTAAAGTATTATTTTTTCTTAATTTTTAGCATTTTCTAAGTTTTGACAAACTATCACCACAAAGAGAGGTATTCTTTTGGAAAGTGAATTTTTTGGTTGAATCATTGCTTTGGTTTGCTTTCTTTTTTGCATTCTTCATCTGTCTATCAGATGGCATGATAAAAGACTTGCATCCATCAAGACCTCCAAAATCTAAAATGAAAAATAAACCCCTCAAAATCAAAAACTGTCAGCTTAGTTTGCATCAGGCTTTGATTCCATTTGCAGCAGTACAGGTAGTTTACATTTTTTAAAGGCCAGCTACAATAAACTTGAATGAGATATGCAAGGCAGAGCTGACAACAGCTGATGAAGATGCTGAATGTTAAGGATGTGAAGGGAGCAGTCTCCAGGACATGGAAGATATTTCCTCCTGACCTCTGCAGTCCAGCCTAGCACATCTCAGCACCTGAGGGTCTCTCCATCCCAGTTCCAAGGATGAGGCTGCGGCTGCTGCTGTGCCCATGTACAGGTCGAGCCAGCAGCAGCACTCGGTATTCCAGAGAGGCTGGAGCACATGCAGATGCAAGAATGCAGCTGGCCATGCAGACTGTTGTCTTTAGCAGCATGCATAGGTACCACTGTGGCAATTCACAGAAAACAGAGGTGCAGAGAGCTGTGTCCTGTTACTCCCCTCTGGCTGATCAAGATTGAAGTTTGCTAATGAAAACAAACCCCACACACATACTATCCAAGTTCAGGGGAGAATTCACAGGACAGTTCCTCAGTTTATTCTTCAGATTCATACCCACAGTGATAATGGCCTTGACTATCAGCACAGTCTCTAATTCTGTGTAAAGCCCATGCCCAAACTGTGCCCCCTCTCCCTGTGTATAGATCTTCCCTGGCTCACCCACTAGTCCAGTCTGATCTTCTCTTGCAGCCATAGGTAGGTACTCAGATACTCATCTCCCAGGCAGTCCCACTGTTACAGATCCCTTAGATATTTTATGGGCTCTCAGACTGCCTAATGTCTGTGGCAAGACCTCAGGCTTCCTTAGCTACCACGTACTCAGACCTTGAGTTGTTCCAGATGCAGATCTACTTGTGAGTTAGTCCAGCTCAAAGTTAGTGATTTACATATGCATACCTAAATGAATAGTTTTTAATTGAATATAGGTGTTCTTGTGTAAATCACTCGGATAAGGCAAACACCCACAAGTCTCTGGTTGCTGGCAACCAGCCCTGTTCTACCTGCTGGTCCCTCTGGCTGCCAGAATCAGACCTACTGGCATTGTGACCTTTTCTCCTGTTCCTGGCAGTTAGACTGCAGCAATCACACATAGAAAGACTGAATTACACAGAAAAAAAAAAAGAATAGGATTTACTAGCAAGGCTGTAGCAGTTAGGTGCAGGGGTCTGGCCTCAGACAGAAAAGTACATCGAGCCAACCGTGTCTACATCTGTCTTACTCCTTTTATTCCCACCTCTCCTTCATTCTCCCATGTTTGCTACTCCATGATCGGCTCTCGTGTTTTCCTTTCCACACCTTTGGTGCTTCCCCTCAATACCTCTTAACAAGGTTTACTTAACTTAACAAGTTCCTCCTGATATCCCAAAATACTCCTGATTATATCCTTTACTCCTTATTTCCAATAACAAATTTCAGGCTGTCTGCAAGGCTGTGCCTGAACAAATCCTTCAGTGACCCATCAGACAGCAATCTGGTCTTCAACGCTGGTGGTCTCCAACACCACCTTCTTCACATTACTGCCAGTGTACTTGTGTGCTTAATCTTTCATTTTCCTTGTTATCTGTTATTTCTTTCATACAGATACACAAATAATCTGCAACCAGGTAACTTAATAAAGCCTATGCTCTTTGAATCCATTTACCCTTACATTAAGGAACTAAAAATTTTGAATTCTAATGTCACATGTCCATGATTAAACAGTTTGCAACGGTAAACTCTTTTAAAATAAGTGGAAAATACATTTATTAACTAGCAATGAAAGTTCTACTTGAATTAAGTGTCTGTGGGGGGCAGCACATTTAATGCTGATAATTCTACAGGGTAACAATCTAGCAGAGCATCATGCTAAGTTCTTCTGTAGTATGCTATCACCTTCTACATATTTGACATTCTAAAAAGTCCATATTCAAACCAGATGTTATAGATAAACAATAAAATATTGTAAAACTATCATGGTGCTTATCAAAGTAGTGATCAGGAAAATTCAAGCAGCTTACAGTTCAGAACAGATAGAATCTCCTTTGCATATGGCCAACAGAAAAATGTGAGCATGTAGATTTTATGAACACTGTCTGTGTATCTTCAATCCAGAGGAAAGTGATTCCCTTTATTGGAAATTCTAATCTCTTTTTTTTTCTCCCCACTGGTTAATGGTAAAGAGTAGTACTGAGACAGTGAGAAGATTCCTGATGCAAAAATCTAGGTTTTCAAAAGACACATTTTAAAATGCTCATGCTCATGAGTAATGCATTCTCAATTTTTCATTTACTTTTCTATTAGATGTGTAAATCCCATAAAAAATTAAAGCTCTCAGATACTGCCAACTAATCCTCTCTCCCTTACTTGATATAATGAAATGAGAATTTAAAATTCAGAGGATTATGAACAAACCCAGATCCTGAAGGTATGAATGCTGTTCCAATTGACTTCAGCAGAAGATTCACATGTGCATCAAGGGGAAGGATCCAGCTTTTATCATTTTGAGATTCTTGCTAAAACTCACTTTTTAGTAATGACTTCTTTCTCTATTTCCAGCATTTTCAATTTGCCAGGAAATTTGAACATAAACACGATTCAAATCATTCTGTTGCAACTCTGCTTCTCTCTATCAGAACATAATAGGATTCAAAATAATTATGAGACTTCTCACTAAACTAATGAATTCAAGAAAAGCACACCTACAGGAGCACACCTGTCTACACCAGTGTTTTCTATCAATGAACAGCAGCTCAGTGTTAGCTGGATTAAAACAGAGATTACTTCCAAACACGTGGGACTCATTTTACGTCAGATTGCTCAAGAAGAACATCCTACTAATGCTTGACAACACTGACAAGTTTTAAAAGTCATCCATAAATGAGTGAAATCCCATACCACTTTATCTCTTCAATGACTTATTGAGCTGTTGACATTGGTGTAGACACACACACACACACACACACACACACAAGTTTTCACTCTAGACTGAAGTTTGATAGAGAGACTGGAGTGAGATAGAACTAACAAATTATTTAAAAATACCCCAAATGAGATTTTAGTCTCTAACACCTGGAATTTGGTTCATTTTTCCTTTCAATGCTTTTTAGAGGTATGACTATGTATCTAAATTTAGGTGACTACAGAGTAATTGTATATAATTTTATAGGGTGTCTCAGTACTTGTGACAGTCTATGGAGCCCCATCATGATTAGTACAGTAAGTGGCCCCCTCAGAATTATTCATCTCATAAAACATGGAAATGAAAGTTGCAATTCAGTTTTCTAAACATAAGCAGTTAGGGTCATTTGAGATGTGATACTCACAGTTGGTCATGGGAAGACCTCTCTCGACTCCACTGTCTATATTGTCAATGGTGTAAATTCAGTCACCCATTAAGGATGCCCTGGGACATGAGACCTGGACTCCAACTGCCATTTCACAGGAGGATGTGTCTATACCAAGTCCATACACACTCAAATATTTTCAGAGGTCTTACAGGGCACTAAGCTTCTACATCCAGGCACAACATTATGACCTGTATCTCCTCTGAGTATGCTGGAGTTTACATTCTAATGAAGAAAATGCAGCCATCAATATTAAAGTGCCTGAATCTCATCCTGAATGCCATGTTAAAGATCAGGTTCATCTGTGCAATCACAGATGCTTAGTACAATTTAGAAGTCTCTATAGGATATCATGGTTCCACCTGCTAGTTCACAATGGCATGGCTTTTCCTAGGCCATGTCTGGGCAATCTGGGGTATCTCCAGTCACAGTGCATGCCCTACATGTCTAAGTGGAAGTTGGTATCCATACCATACCTACAGTAAAAAGTAACTGATGGGTGTCTATCTTATCTTAGACTTCCGCATTAGGAAAAGGCAAATTGTCTTCTGGAAGTGCTCCTGACTTTTGCTTAACCACACAGGAAGTATGGATAACTAACTTACTAGCTTTTTGATGCCTAGAAAACAGTTTGTGAATCTAATCATAGACATTTAGCACCATTCCAAACATCCTGAATAGCCTGAGATATGCGCAGGGATAGCAAAATGGACCTATGAAACATGGGCTCTCTTCTTGTAGCAGCACCTGCAGGCAAGGTGTGATACCTCTGGGGTGTCCAAAATGACATGTCTATGCTTATTCATTGGGATAGATCCACTGATACTAAGTATCACGCTAAAAGGATCTGGAAAACAGTTTGGTTTGATTTTTGATTACAAACATCAATGTAAATTGCTCTGACAACCAAACTAGAGCTGTGAGACAACTGTTTCCAATTTTTAAGTAGCTTAAAAGTATTGTATTATAAATTGGGTAAAGCACATATAATTAATGAAAGTTTCCTAGTAAAGAGATAATTTTTCACCAATTTCTTCTACAGTCTAGAAGAGATCCACTGAATTTCATCTTACTGCTGCTAAAAATGATACCTTCTTTGTTACTATGTTGAATATCAACCTATAAATGCTATAAAGTAACTCCAAATACACTGTATATGGTGGGGTTTTTACATATAATACATAACTGCTACATTACACATCTGAGAGCGATATTTAAGTATCAAAAATTGCTATTATGAGTATGGAAGAGCAACACTTCCATAGACAATGTAGTATTTGTTAACTAATGACAACATAACTATAATGGTGCATTAAGTGGAATTAATGAGTGAAAGCTACTGCTTCATAGAATTTCATGCATAACTTTACTTTGAATGGGTCATTAGTATTCATGGCCAAACTGTGTGATGTGTATTAATAATGTTCTCTGGGACCACACAAAAAAATAACTCATAAATATGCCTTCAAGGAGTAAGACACCATAATTAAATCATAATAATTAACATGGATATCAGATTATTTATTTATAATAACTTATCTATATAACTCACAGTCTGAGAGATACAAATGGACGTTTAAGGGCAATTCAATTCCTACTGCACAGGTAGGTCACCTTTATTTTGCTTTATATCTAGTTACCTTATTCATGAAGCAAATTGAATTAATTAAAAGTCTACATGAAATTTTAAAATAGGATCATACAGGCTTCGATTTCTGACGTGTTGTGTAGCATAGGAGAGAAACAGACAATTCCAGAGGTGGAGCTAGCACCTATGGGCAAAACACTTTCTGAGCTCAGTCCAGGAGATAAATTGATACTACAGCTGAGTTTTCTGCTCCTTTAGGCTCATGTTTGTGTAGGGAAGAGCTAAAAAAGGGGAAGCAAGAAGAGTCGTCACTCTGGGCAGCTGATAAACATCTGAGGTGTCAAAACTGCTTGGCTAATTTGCTTCTTTTTGTATATTAAACACTTTTCTACATGAAAATAGAGTACATTTGTAAAATAACTGTTCAATCAATATATATTCTAATAAGCACTTTATTAAAAATATACTATATATTTTTATATATGTGTGTAATATATATACACACACACATATATAAACAATCAGGCAAAGAAGAAAACCTAAAGAATGAAGGGACAGTAGAAGACAATGTAACTGATGTCCAGTTTTAAATTTCAGAGAGATTATAATCTGATTTAAAGTAGATCCTTAATGTTTCAACAGTAAATCTTCTGCACAACATAAGCACTAGAATTTTGTTGGTTACACAAATAGGTATTTGCCCAGAACCGATCATCAGCACAAAGTTTAAATGAATACCATTCACCCTAATGGTTTGGGTTGAAAGGGCCTATATAGATCATCTAGTTCCAATCCCTCTGACATGGGAGGGAACACCTTCCACTAGACCAGTTTGCTGATAGCTCCATCTTGACCAGGAAAGAGGCATGCACAACTTCTCTAGGCAACCTGTTCCTGTACCTCACCACTCTCACAGTAAAGAATTTCCTCCTAATATCTGATTTAAACATACATTCCTCTAGGATTCTCTAGAGGGAAATTCTGAGTACATAAATAATTCTTTTTTTTTGTTACTTTTCCATCTAGAACCCAAACAGGACCCCAGGGATTCTGCCCTTGAGTAATGGGAATATTTGCAAATACCACATTTGTCTCCCTGTTCCTCATATATATCAGGTTATATTTCTCCTATATTATTTATTTTCAGTTTCTAACAATCAGCAACCATTGCTGAAAAAAAAATGGAACTCTTCATTAAAAATCTCTCCTGAAACTCATGACTGTATCCTTTGTGTTAGGTCCAGGACTTAATCCTCTTCTGAAGTTTCTCAGAGAAATTTATGGGAGCAGAAACTGCAACACATTCCTTTTCCCTTTCAGAGTCATGTTTGGAAACCTTGAAGGAGGAAAAGTATTATCATTTAACCGGAGCTGGTCTGATCTGTGGCAGCTGAATCCCTGCCACCAACTTTTCTTCTTGTATTCAAATATTTCTAAGTAGGATTGAACTCGCCTTTACAAGTAAAATATCTCACAACACTATTTTAAACTCTGTTTCCCAGGGAAGATCAAAAATGAAGTAATTTTTGCCTAACGAATGCCTATTCCAACCCATCTTAATTTTCTTTTGTTGATGTAAGGGTTTGAACAAAGTTATCCAGAAGTAGCTAACTGGACTTCATTGGCTTTACATGATATTTCAATAAATTCTTCAGGAAAAAAAAATCAGAAAGTAATGTTTAGCATTTTTTTATTTGTTCAAGGTATACCACAAACCATGTCAGATAAATTAAACATATCTTTTGCCTGTGAACTTACAAACCCAACATCTTCAGTAATTTGCTCACATAAATGTATATGCTTTGAAATACAGACTTGGGTACTGAAAAGCTCTAAGGATGAATTACTTTTGTATTATGCAAATATTCAAATTACCAAATGACTGTGACTGAAGGGAAATGGCAACACCATACTCCTCTTATCAAGACAAATGTTCCTACTATGAAAAGCAAGTCAAGTATCTAACCTGCCGCTATTTAAAATGCCACTGAAATTAACTGAGCTGTATACCTGTGAACTGGATCAAGGGCAGCTTACAGTAATGATTTTCTAACAAGACATCTCCAGATGGCTTATCATATACAGCGTTTTGTTGCAGTGCCTCTGGAGCTAGCTGGCAGTCCGGCCCGGCCCCACTGGCTCCGTGGGGGGCTGGACCTCGTGGGACCCCGCATGCAGGGGGGACCTGGGGCCGGGCAACAGCCGTTTCTCTGTGCCCAGCATGAGGGATCTCGTCCCGGAGCCGCCGGACTGGCAGGGCTGGCTTCTCCCCCCCCCTCCCCACACCGATACAGCCGGTGACAGCACGCCCCAGGTGGCCGCAGGGCCGCTCTAGCCACAGCAGGGAGGGGCGGTCCCAGCCTGAAAGGGCAGCCCATTGGTTGCTCTGCTGGGTGCGGACAGCAGCGTGACTGGTCAATGCCCCTGTTGGTCATTCCAATCCTCCGCAGCCATTGGCTCTGTCCCGACTGCTTGCCCCTCACTTCCCTGGTATAACAGCTGGCTCCCGCTAGCCTCGGGCTGTCTTTATCCATGCTCTCTTCGACTCCAGTATTAAAACCTGCTGGTAATAAGTGGAAAAGAACCCTTTCTTGTCTCTTTACTTTCGCTGCTTAATTAAACCCTGTGTGTGAACTGAGCAAATACCACACAAAAGCTCTGAAGCAGGAACGACTCTACGGAGACTGGGAAAGGCTGGAATCGCTTCTCTCAGGTCACAAGACCGCTGCTGAAGGCTCCGAGTTACTCATGCTTTTTACCCGCGGCAGGGTTTTCTGCTTGGGAGCCTTAAAAGACAAAATAGGCATATGGGGTAGTTATAAAACTAAATGGATCTGTTCCAAATGTAATTAATCTTTAATATGTATAGAAGAAAAAATATCTCTCTATTGGCACCTTTTGGAAAACTATATTTAGATGTTTGTCTCATAGAATGTGTGTCCTTGAGACATTCAGAGAATTGCATTTGCACAGTTTGTGCGACAGTAATGTAAATACATCTTATTACCACTTGTTGAATATTAGCTGCATATCCTTACAAGCATTTCCTAGCTCAATTACAATGTGAATGACCATGAAATAAGAATTTTACAATTCACAACAGCATAACACTATGTGCATATATTATTTTCACTCTTTTCCCTTTCCCTGTAGCACTTCAGAATATATTTGGAGCTTATTTAGACCTTAAGATGAAACATGCTAATTTACAACAACCTTTACAGCAACTTTACATAATTACAATAATGACCTGCTATGTCAAGCAACCAAAATAGGTAACAATGTACTGCAAAACCTCTTTGAAAAGCACAATTCAGGTTTGTTACCAAAGAGAATATTTGGTTGCAATGGAAGGCAGGTCAGGTGTTGTCAGTGGTATAGCAGGAGGTAAAGAAGGGTCTGAGGAATCAGCATTTTAAAGAGACAGTATGAATCAGATTCTTACAGATCTCTTCACTGAGTGGTTTAGTGCTTTTTTGACACTGTGCATGGCTGCAGCTGTGCTTTGCTGTGTGTGAATTATACATTGCACTGTGGGGAGGTGTAAAGGGTAGGGGCAGCTTTCACAGCCCTCCAGTGATTACACTCTTGTTTTATGCCCTTTAGATCTCTGGAGCAGGTTCTGCTATGTTGCCCCATTTTGCATAATAAATTATTTCCCAATAGTAGCATGTCTTGTGCATAATCATAGGAAAGTCGACAGCTGCCAACTGCCCATCACACAATGACTTGGAGGCACTGGTGTGCCAGCCCAGTCCTGGATGGAAGGACTTTTCACCTTGCCAGGAATGTCTAATTCTCACTGTCAGAAAAAGCACCAAATCTGTCTGTTATAAAGTGGAAACCTAGATTTATTCAACATCTGTCCAAAGAACCTCAGAAAATGCTGCTTGCCATGCATTAAAACTGCTAATCAGAAGATTTATAGGGTAATGACTTATTTTGCTTTACAGACTATACTTAATTAGAAAAAATCTTTTAAAATACCTCATGTTACCATAGTGTAAATGCAGCAGAAGATTTCTCATGTCTGAATTCAGTTTTCAAGATCTGGCTGTGTGAACACTATTATTTGCCATAAGATTTCCTTGCTGCTATCCAAAGAAGTGGACTGCTGTACACAGAAAAGTAATTAAAGTTAGAAACATCTGAGCATTCTGAAGGGGACTTGGTGGTTTTGGAATGGAGGTTCACAGGTTACTGAGATTTTAAAGACCACTTCTGAAAAGTTACCAACTAAGACAAGCCTGTTGAAAACATACTCAGGTTTGGTGTTCAAGGCTCAGAACTGCTGCCAGGAAAGCAGTGGGTGTCTGGGCACCACTGGATTCCAGTCCAGTCTCAGAGATTAGATCATCTCTTACCCATCGCTGAACTCAGTATAATCCTCTTCAGATACTTAATTTAAATTTTCCAGGAGTTCATAATTTCTTGAATACTTAGTGAGAATTTGGCAAAATGCCTTTTTTTTTTTTTTCCTTTTCTTTCTGATATGCAATCATCTCCTTTACAAACTACTCCAACAGATCAGAGGTAAGTTTTGGCAGCCACAGAGGCTGTTCTGGCACCCACAGTACCCTCCTTTTAAAATTTTTCCTCAGTTTTCTTCCAACATGTACACACTTGCTCCAGAATTTAGGATAGCTCAAGTATATTTGACAGTTTTCTCTTATTATCCTGTCTTATCACAGGGCATATTGAAACAATAGGTACATTTATATAAAGTTTTCAGAGGAAATATTTTTCCTCTCAATATGAGGAAATTAGAATATTCCAGATTTTGCCAGATTTTTGCTTATGAACCAGGATCCCAGGTCAAATTTCCTAACTCAAATTATTTTTCTTCCAAAAATATTTTTTTTAACCCTTGACATCTGATCAAAACTTCATGTTTACAGCTGTCCAGTCTGAAGCAAGATGAAAATAATGTCACAATTTCAAAATTTCCAGTAAAATACATATTCTGTTTCCAGGAGACCTCCACTTTGAACCTGGTCTTCCCACTGCTGATAATATAATTTCAACTGTGTCATCTCCTCAAGTCATAATTCAGTCACATTTTGCCAACTGGAATCTTTGTCTGAAGAGTGAAGTGATGGGAGATGATGTAAGGGTTTTTAAGGGGCATGTGCTCTAAAGTCAGAGTGACTCTGTAAGCTCTGCACAAAAAATTTGGCCTGTCACACTGAGAGACCCAATAGTTGCTTACTGTGTACTGTGGAAACACCTTAAGTCTAAACTTTTTACAAATTTCTTAGAAATTAAACTTTTAGATAAACTGTGATTTAAACAGTTGCCGAGAACATGTTTTAATCACCCAGAAAACAATAATATGGCTGACAGAAACTTTGTGACTTCCTGTAAGAAGGCAGAAGCTGAGAACAAATCATTTCGATAAAAGATAGCCCTTTCACTTGAGTATTTCTAGAGATAAAAAATACAAACAAAAGGTGCAAAATATACGCGACCGATTGCATATGCCATAAATGTCTTCTTCCTGTTTAAGTCAGTGGCGAAAATTTTCACAAATTTTCATACTGTACATACTCAAGTTTTCTGGAAGAGAATGTATAACCACACGTTTAATGTAATTTCCAAATTTCAAGCAACATTGCATTTTTTATCCTTTTAGACTGTAAGCAAGATCTGGAAGCATCAAGATCACAACATCACTAACAAAGTTCTGGATTTACTGAAAGAATTGCCTTTCTGAGCATAATGTGATTCTGAACACAAGACAAAATAAAAAACTTATTGAGAGCAGCTTTAAAAGAAATAATATACTTTTTTTTTTCTGTGCAAGAATACCAGTACAGTACTTCTGTGTTTTCTTTATATTTTTCAGGCAGATTTCCCCTAAAATTTTTCCCAAGATTTCCCTTAAAATTTTTAAAAACAAGTGATTAGGTTTTCAAAAGCCATCAGTGTACAACACTTGTTATTTCCAAGAAAGCAGCACAATGGTGATACTGATTGTATGATGATTATCATTGACATCCCAATGTGAAAGAAACTCCAGTCTTAAGTATACAGAACAGAAACTCTCAGTAGGCCCGTAAGATCATAGGTATAAACTCTGTCTTTAAATCTGAGTATCCTAAGATTTCTAAGATTTATTTTAATTATTTTTTTACATCTGCTTTCTGCTACAAAGATGTATTCCTTTAAAGATTTCAGACATAAATCTTTTGAGATGCTGAATTCCTATCATTCACTGTGCTCACTGAGAGCTCTGGACATCTAAGTCACTCTTTAACTGTTACAGAAGAAAACTGACTCTAATTTAGACAAAAATCTATCTTTGAGATTTCTTGTGGATCCTGAAGAATTCTGAAATGGAACACCACACTATTCTAAGAAGACACATATAAACCTTAAGAAGGGGAGGATGCTGACTCCTTCAGGTGGAGTCACCACTACATTCCAGAAGGCAGACTGTGCTTTATCTACATGGATATCCTTGTCAAAATATCAATGTACCCTTGTACAATGTACTGAAATGCACGACAAGATGTTAGAACAAAAAAAAAAAAAAGAAAAAAAAACCCAAACAAAACAAAAAAAAAATTAGATTTAGTTTCTTATGCAGAAAAGCAGCCACAACTAAAAAAAGTCATTAATCCAAAATTAAATGCAACTGAATAAATAACATTCCTATTCTCTCTTCTTCCAAGGAAAAAATGGCTCCTATAATAACCTGTGTCTCTGAGATAAATGAATGCATTGAAGCTCTTAACTACTCTTTGATGGACTACAAATGGAAACTGTGCAGGACAATATTTGAACAGTAATGATTTGTCCTTTCTTCTTCAAGTGTAAGCTGATTGCAAAGGCTTCAGGACCACAGATTAAATAGCTAAAGGGGTCGTGAATCTTAATAGCTTCTAAATCAGAGAGATCTGCAACTTACATGCTCTGACTGGAATGTGTATGGAATGTATAAATATTAATAGGTCTGGCAAGGGCTCAGCAGATGAGCTGTCTAAAATTTCACAGTGGGAAGACTGGAGATTGAGGCTGCTGTGTACAAATCAGCTGAGAAACTCCTACCTGAACATGAAATGTCAGCATGTGTGTAAATACAGTTTTCCAAAAGTGATATTTAACATTCCAAGCTTCCCTGGAACATAGGCACTGTATGCAGCGGTTTTGAATGCCACAAGCTTAGTTAGAATGATGAACATGCACACAAGGTCAAGCGCCATGGCTGGGAAAGGAAGGATAATTTGTGCCACGTGTCTGAAGCTTGCTCTGATGAATATTCTGCTAATGCTAGGAGAATTTACTAGTAAGAACCCTGATGAAGGTGTTGCTGTGACCACACTAGAACAGAAATACAAAAATTTGCGATACAGCTCAAAAAACTTAAGATTTCAAAACAGATTGGCAGAAGTAAAATTTGTCACCTGCCTTTAGCTTTGGTGGGTCATATATATGAACTTATGGATAGTAATTTCAAAGTTATTTTCATGTCTTAAGTCTCACGTCACAGATGGAAACCGAGACCTTTCTTGGCATTGAGCAAAATATTTCTTAGAGGTTTTTCCATTTCCATACAAACCAGATTTCATATTTGTGATTCAAATTACTATAGTGTTACTGAAATTATAGCTTATTTTCTGTTTCATTGCTGTACATTGTTGTCTATAAATCTGCATGGAAGTTGGGAAAATGAGGGCAGGATCTGAAAAACAAATGTATACAATTCAGAATTACCCTAGGATCAGTAAGATGTGGAGTGTTCTGTTTGTTTGTTTGTTTTCTTCAAATTTTTGTGTTTCTTACTTTGAAATGTGAGGAATGTATTGGGTTTCAGCTGCTCCGCAGCTGTTAACTAAAACACAAGGAATTTAAACCAAGCCCACAGCAAACACAAGGGAATTCCTTGATTTCTCACTTCTTGCTCCCATTTATCCTCTTCCTTTCTCCTCTTTACTTCAAAGAACCCCCTAAACTGCTTCATTCTAATGACTTGATCATCAGTTTCAGCTGCAATGGTCCAAACTGCTCTTCCAGCCTAGCTCATGACATCCATAACTACCCACTCCCAGTTTCCAAGTGGTCTGATAGCAGCTAATCTTGTCCCCTCCACGTGGCCTGTGTACCTCCTAATTTCTTGTCTTTCCAAGGGACTCTCAGAGCCTGTGCCCTGTGTGGAGTAAGGACACCACTTCTGTGAAGTCAAAGTTCTGTATAAAAAGCATCAGCTAATAACAGGTGAAGGATATTAATTCAATTAATTGAATGAGAACCCTTAATTTATCTTGAGCCTTCTTCCCATTAGAAAACAAACCAGAAAAAGCTACTGTATTTCTCCAAAATTACATAATTTTGGCAAAACTGGTTATTCTGACTGAAAAATTCCATGATGAGTTTCCATCTCCCTAGTTTCAAGCATATTTTTCTATCATCTTACCTGTTTATCAACAACCTTACAACTAAAAGCAGGGAATCTGTCCTTCTATTTGCTGTATTATTAGTAGGACACAGTGGCAAAAGAGTTTTTTCCATGCCCCAAAGAACAGTACTGGCATAAAATGGGCAAATAATACTATGCATCACTAAATGCAGATTACAGCACTTTAACTGTGTGTCTCGAAACAAATAGTTTGCATCAGGACACTTTGGATTCTTGAGTCAGTTTGTAACACTATTAAAAGATAGTAATAATCATTCAGTGATCTGAAAGTACTCCCATGACCTTTCTAGACAACAACTATCTCATAAATATCTCATGAAGCAGGTTTTTATTGTTTTATTAAGTATAATAAAACAAATCTCTGAGAGGACTTTCCTTTTCTTAAAGGGAAGAGATGGCATTTCCATTGTAAAATTCATGAAAAGAATATAGGACACATTCTGGGTGAACACCCGAACTGCTAGTCATTCTTGTCTCAGGAGACAGGAAAACCAAAAAATCTACTTTTCTTGGTGAATTTATGTGCTATCAGACATTGCTCTGTGTTGAGAAAACTTTTCATAAAATGTGATCATCTCTTTAAGGTGGCAGATTCTCCTGAGAGGTATCTTTGAAATGTGTATGATCGAAAGAGAGAATTGGAGTAACCAGTATTTGCATTATGTGTTGACATAGCTGCACTGATAGTTCTCAACTAAATTAAGCTACTATATCATCTACTATTCTCCTTTCTATTGCTCCTTGACTCATCAGTCTTCACTTTTGTCATAAGCTTTTCACATTCATTGCTCATTACCTCCAGCTCTCCAAGCCTCCACCTTACTCCTTTCTGTTTCCTGGATGCTTTTCAATTCATACTCCATTCTGATGTGTTTTATTTTATCCTGACATCAATTTCTCAACTGTGTTCACAGGTAAAGAACAAAAATGGCCTCTGTTTTCACTGTTGCCAAACTGACTCTGTCCAGCTAGGAATAATGACTTTTCCATCATTGACAGTCTCTTTGAAGTTACCAATCAGTGTAGGATAAAAGGGCAGCTGGTGGTTTCAACCTATATAGTCAGAAATTCAGACAAATTAGTCAGAAACTATGGTGAGTTATTGAACGAGGGCAGAAGTTGTTTAGACATGAAAAGTTCAAAGGTAAATTGCATCAGAAAACCACTAAAGCCAAAAGTTTCCAAAAGAAATGGATTATTTTTCAAGCCACAGAAGGAATCTTACAAAGACAGCTAACAGGTATGTCCCATTAATGAAAAAATAGAGAAGAACCACTCAGGGAATCTTGCAAGTGCTGTGAAACGCTTTTTAATATGAATGTGAAAAAATATGAGATGAGGTACAGAAAGGTCATAGGAGAGGGGGAATACTGTCACCACTTCATCCTGGTAGCATTACATTTCAAAAAGCACAAAGGAAAAGGTGCACTCCCAGGAATTCACACATAGTGGACATAAGCATGCCGCGGGTAGAAAGCGTGAGTAACTCGGAGTCTCTTGCATCACTCCCGTTTGCCTAGATAACGCGACTCAGGCCTTATCTAGTCTCCGATCAGAGGCCAGCCGAGCTTCGAGACTCCCGCAGAATTTAGGCTTAGCTCACGCACAGCGGTTTAATTTATGCAGGGAAATAAAGAGACGAGAAAGGGTCCTTTTCCGCTTATCCCCAGCAGGTTTATTCCTGGAACATGGTGCGGAGAAGACCGCCAAAATGGCGACGGGGGCGTGTTATAAAACAGAGGCGAGGGGAGGGCAGCCGGGAGAGCCAATCACTGCGGAGGACCACAATGATTGACAGGGGCACAGGCCAGTGAGCCGACTGTCCGCAGCCGGCATGGGAACCAATGAGCTGTTCCCCTGGGTGGGGACAGCCCCTGCCGAGCCGGCAGCTGCTGTGCGGTGGGGGAAGGACCGGCACCCCCCGGCCCCAGCCCGGCGGGAACGGGCCCGTCGCAAGCCACGCCCAGAGGACCACAACACAAGTACACAGCTTAGATGCTCTTACTGTTCGCTCTGATCCTAATTTTTGTGACTGTAAATGTAATTGCTATATTCCTTTCATTATACTGCCACTTTCACATCTAAAAATTTTAAATGACCCAGATTTTGTTTTGCAAATACTTTTGCTTTCTTTATCTCTTTTCTTCTGTTTGAAGTCCTTCATTTCAGTCCGAAAAAATATTAGCATTGCATGCTTGTTTTCCCAGCTATTGAGAAAGAAGATCTGTCAAGGGACAACTAATTGCATTTTAAACTAACTCAGAAAGCTATATGCAAGTGTCAGCATGCCTAAGGTTGTTTGTTGTGTTTTTTTTTTAGCTTTGATGTTTATTTTAAAGTGTAAAAATTCATACTTAAATAGAAACCAAAAAATATATTTCTTGAACCCTACAATTGGTGTTTATTTGTGTAGATAACAAATGTATTCTGTATGAATTAATATAGGTTACTATTAAGCATCATCTTACATTAACCTGTCAAGCATTTTCCCCTCAAAAGACTTTAATCTTCAAATTGAATAAATTTAATGAAGCAAGAATGCATAGATCACCTAGTGAAATAAAATTTAAAGAATGGTCAAGTCCATCAAGAAAGAACACAAGTGTGTGTATGTTTAAAGCATATTTATATTTTTAAAAAGAATATTTAAAATATATTTATATTTTTTCAGTGTCTCTATAGCGCAATTTGCAATACAATGTGATTAGAAGATATTGGTTATTGCAAAAAAGGCTTCACAGTAGAACATACACAGCAATAAATAAAGATACAATGTCATACATATTTAAAGTATGCCAATTTCCATTATTGAAACAAATAACATGTGGGGGGTTTTTCATTTTGAGACTTTGACTTCTCTTTTAGGATTTTGTGAGGGTTCCAGTTAACTGCTTTTTCCTCCACTTTTAATCATTTCCTAATGGTAATTGTGGGTAGCCTGTTAGCACTTGTCCAAAGCTTTCCTTTGTTCTTTTGTGGCAGTATAATAATGTCAATTATAATATATAATTCAAATCACAACAGAGAGATAGGATTTTCTCTTGTTCAGGTGAAAAAGTAACAAGAAACTTATTGTGTGTTGTAATAAAGAAGGCTTTTGTGCTGTAACAAGGAAGAGAGCTTCAGAATTAAAGATGCCATTTTCCATTTGACCACACTGCTCCTCTGCACAAATCTACTTTCCTAATCACCAATAATATGAATGAACCTTTTCTCTAACTGCTAGAAATCATTAGCCAGATAATGGCTAATGATTTGCTACCTTTATTTTATTGCCTGCAATGACATTTGTTTAAATTTAAAGCTATGGAATGAAATAGTCAAATGAAAATCTAGGCTTGAATTACTCCAAAGAAAACAGCTCAATTTAATTAGAAATCCTTCTATATGTAAAGTGGATCTGGATAGTGGGGAGACCTTCTTTGGAAAAAAAAATATCAGTACTAAGAAAGAGTGTGAAGTATAGAAGATTATATCTTATTTAGTAATTCATGATGCTAGAAGAAACTAGAAGGAACTAGAAGGAACAGGAGAATTCAATCCTCTTCACACTAACAACAGTCTGAGTCAACATAATAGAACCACTGGATATTTCTGACACATAGTTTAAAAAGGAAAAAGATTATCAATTACCTAATTTATAACAACAGCATTACTGTTCTTAGGAAAAAATACAAAGCCTGTACATGTGTGCCTTGCCTTTGGAGTTGTCCTCACTACTAAATGTACATAAGCTGCAGATGAATGTTAATAATTAACAGAGGGTGCACACAATGCTGGCAATCAGAAACAGAAATTGTACATCAGAAACCAACCTGTTCTGCACACCACAGTCATTGCCACATGCCCCAAAGTCATTGCTCATTTGCCCACTACATTTACTTAGATTGAAATTCAATACAGGGAAATTAAGTGACTAATTTTTTTTATAGCATATTAACTTAGGTACCGAGGAATGTACTACTTTTGAAATAAACATATATATGTGGAAATAAGATTACTTAGCAGTAGTTGCTGACAGTGCACAGAATGTCCTAGGTGCTGTACTGAGCTTGACTAAACACTATTACCTTTCCTGAAAATAAATTATAATAGCAAGGAAAACTGAATAAACATTAAGAAACTGTTTTCAGAAATAACTTTGTCAAGTCTGTGCCAGGCTTGTATTTTTCAATGTTCAGTAGCTTCTGAACAATGAGTTTATTAATAACAACATTTGCAAGAGTTGTTAAATGAAAAGTGTTTATAAGAAATAACAACCTATGGGAAGATTCAAACCGACTTTGTTTTATTATCCCTTTTTTTCTTTTGCGGAGCTAATTGTGAATGGAATGAGGCTTTTTATCTAAATGAAGGAAAATTAAAAAAAAAAACTTTTACCAAAAGTGCTAAGTTTCAGCTGATTTCCTTCTTTTGGTCAGAGTTTCCAGATACAGAAACACTGTACAGAGATAGTGACCATGTCAGCCATCAAAGTGAAAACTTGTATGCCATCTGTACACTAAAATTTACACTGCTAGGTAACACTAGAAATCGTGATAATTTAGTGCTCTTGACTTTGTATCTGAATGAGCAATTACCTGAATTGTTCTCCAGTGGCAGAAGTGAATTTGATGAGTGGGAGGAACCACTGCAGATTTGTTAAAGTTCACCCTGAATTTACAGTGACTTTTGTGGTAACAGGTGAGTTCCTGAATGTAGGCATATAGCCTGCAAATGAAAACATAGTGTAACAGAGTATGGTACTGAGATCCCTGGATTAAATCAAAACAGGTGGGGTAGGGACCAGAAATTGTATCCTGATTCAATTATGAGACCAAATAATCTCTGCTGAGTTTTATTTAACATATCACTGCATACAGTTCTGGGCATCAAGGTGTCTGCAGAGGTTATACTTTATGTAGTCCTTTTCTGTATCTACTCCCTCCAGAATCATTTTCATTGAGTTTTGCTTTGTGACCACATCTTTAGACTAACAGCAAGCTACAGGGACTCTTTGGAAAAACATGCCTTATTTTCCTGATGATGGCAGATCAGGAATGTGAGACTTTCTAGTTGTTTGTCAAAGAACTGACAGCCACAAGCACAGCAAGGTCTGTCAGATCCACCATGCCTCTGACTTGAATATTTCCAGTCTTTGTAAACCCAAACATCTGAAAAAGTGAAGTATTTGTGACTTGTAGCTAGTTGGTTTTTTTCAACAGCAGAGATTATCCACACTGTGCTCAGAGGTTAGTACTTTTCGTCTGTTTTAAATTTCCTGGTGGTTTGGTTTCCTCCATTAACTGTTGGACACCGCCTGAATGTATATCGCTTTCTTTTGCTTCCTGTCTGCAAGAGAGAGGGTGTTAATTACCTGCATACTTTGTTACACCCTTATATTTACCAGATCACTTTTCCCCCACAACTTTTCTCCTCACAAGTTCAGCACACAATATTGTGTTTGGAATCTTCCATAAAATCTATAGTGACATTGCTTCTTCAGAAAGCATCTGGATCATGTAAATCTGAGTTATTCTTACACCAAGCTCCACCTGGAACTGCATGATCACAGAAAGTAAAAAAGTTAATAGTTTATTCAAAGGCTAACAAGTCTCTGGCTCATGTAAAGGCAATGAATTTAGCCTTCAGAGGACTTTCGAGATCTAATCTAGATAGTGATAAACATTAAATGGATTTTTCTTTAAAGGATATTTTTAAAAAGTCTCAATGAGTAGGAAATATTCCTTCTTTTGAGATACCTAGGGAGAGCTCATCTACGCTTCATTTGCCTGAAAGGTTTTAAAGGAGGAAGGGGAAAGAAGAATCAACTGTTTTGTTGCCCCAATGTTAAAATGTGGAAATTTCAATGAACCAACTGCCTCATCTTATTTGACACAAATTATAAAGAGGAAAGGTAACAATGGAGGAAATAAACTGATTTTCTATGGCATGGAAATTCAGCAAGGGAGTCTAAGTATTTCTATTTTAATTTTACAGTTTTATATTTGTGTAGGTCAAGAAGCTTGTGAGCAAGACAATGCCCTCAGAAGAAAGAAAACAGTAAAGAAATAAACCAAAGTGCTTTAAAAATAGTTGCTCCCCAAAAATAATCCAGTGTGAAAACAAACCTACGATATTGTGTTGGAAAAATAAGAATTGGTTAGTCCAGTATGATATAGTGTAACTGGTTTATGCAAAACTGTGGAAGGGTTCAGATCTCGTAGCTGAGAGCTGCAAGCAGTGAACTGGAGATTCAGGATTCCTTTAGTCTGATCTCTTCCTGTCTTCAGAAGCATGAACTCTGCTTCAGCAGGAGATGTTGTCCATAACTGTTATGCATGAGAGTTTGTAACTTGGTAGCTTTCTCTGGGCTGGCAGGATCCCACTTCCTGAGCAAGTGTATTAACCATAATGAGATTGACCTCTAAGGTGAGCCACCTTCTTTGAGATAAGAATGAACTTTCCCTTTCTACCCACAATGATGTTGCAGGTGCCCAGCTTCAGGAGAAGACATTATACTGTAGATCCCAGTTCCCCAGGATGCCTAAGTTCAGCCCTCAGAAATGCAGATGCAGCCCCATAGAAATGCAGATGCAGCCCCATAGAAATGCAGATGTAGTTTGTCCTTCCATCTTCCTTGCAAACTAACTTAGATGTAATTTAGTGAATTATGTGGTCAATCTCTCCCCATCATTACTGAAAACCTGTCTTCAGCATGGCTGAAACACTGACCTCAAAATTCTGACTTTGATTTCTGGGTTGAGTATTCAACCCCTATCTGTGTGCTGCTGAGCATCACAATGTCTAAATGTCACAATCTGGACAATTGTATTTATGATAGGGTGTGTAATTTCCAAATTTAGTTTTGATATGGAATTTCAAGGATATGAAGAGGTGTCTTCTAAAATTCAGGCAAAACTGCCAATTGTCTCTGCAACTACCACTACTCTGTATCTTGCCTGAGTGGTCTCCCCTGCCTGCTCTCTCCACTACCAAAAACCAGATAAATCACACAACATTAAATTCTTGTGTAAAACTTACACTCTGAAATACGCAAATTATTTTTCTGCCACTGAATAACATTTCCCTAATCCAAACCAATGCTGTCTAGCACTGCCCAGCCCGTCCCTGTCTAACCTAACCTAACCTAACCTAACCTAACCTAACCTGACCTGACCTGACCTGACCTAACCTAACCTAACCTAACCTAACCTAACCTATCTTGGTTTTTTTGCAGCCTGAGGCTTTGGGCCTAAATACAAAGCCTTTTGAAGGACTTAGTGATGCTGGAACGAAGATGTTTCTGATAAAACTAAAAGCTAAGGCCACAGTAGATGTTAAATTCTGCTTGAAGTGCTGTGGCTGATGTACAAACTAGTCTAAGAAAGAATTTCTTAAATGACTGAAACTTCTGTTACTTGAACTCCTTTGTCATCACTTGTAGAAAAAGATTTAAGTAAGCTTTACTGACAATTGCCCTAAAAGTTTCCTGGAGGGCCAAAACTTGTCAAGGAAGACAGGATTGAATTACAGGCTGTAGGCAGATGTAGTGTTCTGTAGGATGGTTCTTCAAGTATTATTCCTTTCCCTGAAAGACAGTGAAAAAATAAACCCCAGAGCACGTAACAGTCTATAAACAATTATTGGAATCCAAACCACAGACAAACTCTAGAATGCAAAATAAAGGAATGTGAATAGTTAGGAAAGTTGAGAAAATGTTTTTAGGGAGAAAAACAAAGGCAATTGCTAGTTAGATTTTAAATTAGCTCTATGATGAATACAAAACTATGCTTAAGTAATATCCTTAATATTATTTAAACCAATAAAGACTAGGACATTTTAATTTGGTTTATAATGAAAAAGCTAGCGGCCCTTTATCTTCAGTCAGAATTTGCCAAGATAAAATATTTTAGTGTAAACATAAGATTCCTTGCTATGCTTAGGGAGTAAGTGGAACAGCTAGAAATTTTCAATCCTATTCAGAAACCATTAACTGTAGCACTACTGCTAGCTAGTAAGAGGAAAAAGCATCAGCTTCTTTTCCTAAATTTCTGTCAATTAAGCTGGTAGAAGTTGTTGCAAAACTACCAGAGAGACTTCTTTATTTCTGAAGCATGCTAGCAGTATTTTCAGAGAATTTTGTAATGATTAGAGAGTTCTATCTAAAATATAGCCATGCAGAATTCAAACATTAGTCTGACATCTACCTGGGGAACTTTTTATGGCAGTCCTGTAATGGCAAATAATCACCCTAAAGGACTTGCTCAAGCTACAGGCAGGTAGGGGTCTATAAGCATATATGTGTAAAAGTTCTCTGCGAAAGATTACCATACTAATTCAGTGAAAAAGATGGTGAAGTTTTAAAAGGTGTAGTGGTTTAGCCCTGGCCAACGGCTAAGGCCCCACTAAGACTGCTTTTTTCCTTCCTTCCGAATTGAACTGTGTTACTAAACCCATGATAAGAAATGCTGGTAGAGGGGCAAAATCAGGCTGAGACAAGGTCAGAGCTTCTGAGTGATAAAGTGAATTTATTAC
>VZRZ01007203.1:217174-227835 GCA_013398175.1 Climacteris rufus | reverse complement strand
AAAAGGTAAGTGAAAAAACAAGTCATACTGTTTTCAAAGGGTTTTTTTTAATCTTTTTTTTAATGAAATAGTCATGTTTTCCTTTGTTATATGTTCTGCTCTTTCTTACATTACAGTCTTAAATGTATCCAGATACTCTCATAAACAAATAAATCTACATTTGCCAGAACAAAAAGGACTTGAAAAGGACTTGAGGTTTCTGCTTGTAGACTCTTGCTTTCAGTAGCAAGTAATACCAAGACCCTTTTTGTTCTATCTGAAATATTACTGTTTCTAGTTTGCTTTCCTACTTCAACTTTGTATAAATTTAGTGTTTTAACTAACTTTTTATTTTATGCAAAGCATTAATTGCTTCTTTCTGCCATCAGCTCTATCATTTCACTAATCTATTATTCTTTAGGTCTTTTCCATTTTACTCTCACTTCCACATACTTTTACTCTGTTTTGCCTGGAAAAGTTGTGGAAACCTGTCTTGGTTTTGAAAGACAGGTGTCTGCTGAGAGAGGTTGAACCCACCCTTAGGACAGAGAATGTGATTTCCCCTCCCTCCGAATTATTTTAATTTTGAAATCAAGGGCTTTCAGGCAAAGATATGGAAAAAGAAATAACAGTCCATTACTAGTATCTATAAACAAGCAATAACAATAATAACAACCATAAATAGAACCAGAAACCAATAACAGATGACTTTCCCGTGCGGTGTAATCACGGTCAAAAAACAGCAGGGGGCGCTGTTGAGCTCCCGGCCAGGCAGGGCAGGTGCGGTGACTCCCGAGCNACAGCAGACGCCGCAGTCCCGTGCGGCAGAGGGCGGGGGGGGGGACAGGCGGCAGAGGCAGCCGGACTCTCTGGACTCTCCCAGCAACTGCTGCAAGAAGAACACAGCCCGGGGAAACGTCCACTTCCCAATGGGAAAAAAGGTTGAATCAGAGCTCACCCAGCCAGGAGAAAAAAAAACAGGGCACAGTTGGATTTCCTCTGGTCGCAGCCAAAAAGCAAAGAGCTGCCTCTCCTCTCTGCGTCCAAGTGGAGAGTGAGTGCCTGTTCCAATGCCCGGCTCTTCCCTTACCTGCCCCTGCCCAAGCACACCTTTTGTCTCTCACAAAAGAGTTGATGGCCCTAATCATCCGGCTCTTTGTTACTTAGTAACAGTGATGGAGAAAAATTCCAAGACAAACCAACCTCTGACAGAACCTCTCTTTGAAGTTATTCAGCACATCACCAGACATGACCCCAAGGAACCTGCTCTGACTGTGTTGTTGGGTTTAATTTTGTAATCGCCCCGTGATGATCAGGTTGGACTAAGTGGCCTGTTGAAGGTTTCCTCAGGTTTGTGATGGTCAAGATTGAAGAGGCAACAGGAGTGACAGCTCCTCTCCAGAGGGTCTGTTCATGTGGGCCCTTCACTGCAATAGAGGACATTAATCACCATGACACAATGAACACATTTAGATGTTTATGCTGGTTTATATTGGAAATTAATCCACATTTACTGGTACCTTTACATTCCTGTAATATTGCTGGCTCTTTACAATCTACACTTTTTATTGGAAAGTAAGAAAAGGATTTTTTCAGTACAGTATGCTTCAGGGTTCTTTTGTTTAGTTTAGAAAAGCTGGCAGTGTAACACTGTTTACAGGATGTATTTAAAACTACATAAATTGTGTTTCATTTTATGATGCAGCATAAATTTGAATTATACAACTGGTGGCTCTCCTTAAAAATTCTAATTTAGCATTAGGAAGTTAGCTGTAAATTCTAATTTCCCATCTGCTCATCATATACCTACCACTTCTGGAGAAGATAAATTGAATTATTTGCCTTACCTAATGCAGAAATAAACTATCATTCAAAGACTCAGTTACACTTATTAGGAAAGATTTGCTTACTCTTTAAAAAAGACTCATGAGTAACTTTTAAGTATCAGTACACTGTATGCAGAAACACATTAAAAACTGTTCTGACACTTAAACATACATGAAATATCTTGTTGTTTTCATAGCAAACCCCAAGCAATTTACAAATACTGAACTCTAATCCTAGTTAGTGAAGGGATGAAATTAGGAAAATTAATAGCAATTAGAATAAGAAAAAAAAGCATACATTTCACTGAAAAAGGTTAACGCTAGTAAATAAGAAGAAAGAATCTAGATTAAATGATGAAAACTACTGTTTTTGAAATTTTTTTTGTCTCAGACAGCAAAGTACGTAAGAAAGTTCTAAAAAGGGCTAAAAAAACCTCACAATATCCCTACACCATACTACAGAGAACTCCTCATGCAATTTTTTTAATACACCACCAGAAACTTCAGCAAAATCCAGACTGTTCTAATTCTCTTTCTAGTAAATTTCAGGGGCCTCCACTCCTGCAGACTTTACATACAGGTGACCAGATGGAAACACAATGGAAATTACGGAGCAAGAAGGCAGTAGAACCAAGTCCCATATGAATGAAATTGGAAGTCCATAGCCTCCACTGAGCTGCTACAACCTCTTGCAGACTCTTCCCACTCAAGTTTGATGTTCCACAAACATCCATGAGGGCTTTAAAGGCTTGACCTGAGGCCCCCAGAAAAGCACACACAATCTGATTTAACATGATATGGATATCTTCCTTGAGGAAAACCCCAAATACACACTAGAGTACACACAAGAGCACACAACAATATGCAAAGGGATTTCACTCTGACCAACCCGATCTATCCCATATGCCTTTGAAAAAATTACTGACCAGTGTAAAACAAACACAATAATCAGCTTTTTTTTTTTTTCTACAGAGGCCCTGATTTTGCTAGAACAAAACAATATGTCATCATGAAGCTCTCTGCACGACTCTTTAAAAAAAAAAATCTAGGTCTGACAGGGCAATTCCAGCTTTACCCCAAACAACGTACAACATGGACTCAGGCCTGGGGCTCTTGCCTGCTTTCACTGCAAAGACTGAGCCTCTCAGCACACACATACTGTCAGAGTCTGGTGAGACTCGGGAAAAGGGCATTGTCTAATTCCCTTTAGGGGTTTACACCTCCAGGACTAGATGCTGCTGGCAATGTCAGTCTTTTAGATCTTAGCTTTTTGTGTACTCACTCAACATGTAGAAGAGCTGAATGAAACTTTCGTCCTGGGAAATTGCATTAATTTTCAGCCTTTTCGTTAATGACTAAAGAAGGTTTATCTCTGTGTGGTTGAAGACAACATGCTGCATAGTTTTATTATTTATTTTGTTTCTGCTAGTTTTTAGACATGTTCCTGACTTGTTACCATACTAATTACCTCCTGGTCTTGTCCCATTCCATAATGATGCTTAGGAAGCCCAAAGATTTTGTGAAGGTTGCTCTCTCTACCCTTTTCTTTCCTGTGTTCACCACAAATTAAGACACAGTTCTAGCTTCAAGCGAATTTCAATACAATACCTAGATAAAAGACAAGAGTTTGCAAGAAAGGGAGTAGAAAGAAGTGGTGCAGTGTGCACTGTGAAATTTGAAAATATTGCCAGTCCCATGACTTCTTAGAGGTTCTAATTTCTTTATTCTCTTTCAATAGAACTTATTTTGAGAAAGTGTTACTTAGACTGAGAATGTCAGACTCAGAAAGGGGAAGAAAAGGAACAGTTTAGTGATAGAAGAAGAAGAGAACATGTCCCAACAAAATCTATGAAAGGCTGCCAGGCCCTGACAACTTTGTTTCTAGAGCTGGCAGGGATTTTTCAAGCAGAAATCAATTTAATCACAAAATGTCAGTTTCTTGGACAAGGAATCTTCTCCTTGTATGCTTTTTCCTCTACAGTAGTTCAGTGGATCCCGGTTTGATCAATCTAGTAGGCTCATGGCAACATAAGGGCATTTTTCTCTAGAGCAAGGACTAGCAGCTGGTCCTGTCTTTGAGCAGCCAGTTTGTCAGGGCAGACTTTCTGTTGAGACACCCTGGGTAAACAGCAGTGCTTAAAATTTCTTGGCAGACCTTATTTGATTGTTCTCAGCTTTACTGCTTCAGAACACCGAAAGATGGTGGGAAGACTTGCAAGACTATCAAGCTTTGCCCAGTTCTGTACGTTGGTGTGTACAGATAGAAGTCACCAGGGCCCTCTCCTGTGAGGACAGCTTCTGGGGAATCTTGCTAGGTGTTACTCCTCAGGTTTGCATGTCATGACACCACATCAGGGACATTTAAATTTCTGGTCCTACACCAAATGAAAGAAAAATGTTGGCATGCATAGTCCCACATCAAATTGAGTAAAGTCTATGGTTTTCCTTCCTTCTCCCTTCATTGTTTTACAGACAGACTTTTGCCTGCAAATTCACGGCATCTTATATACATACTTATATACATTTGTGCACCTGGATATCTATGACACAGCTTGATCATCATAAAAATAGCTTTTCTGTTTGACGGCTAGACTAGATTAAATTAAATTTCTGTGCCATTTGAATATTCTACTTCCTATTAAAACTAAATTCAATTTCTTGAGACATCCAGCACATTTGAATTCAATGAGATTTTTGCACTATCTATATTTGCTGGGGAGTGTATTGTTCTCTGTAAATCCACAGCACTGAATATTTAAATGCAGGAATCAACCTTTATTTTATATGAGATAAAATATTTCTTTTACCACTAGGGGACAATGTTGCTCTTCATTTAATACATTTGTTCTGGTGACAGTGGTAAAACATTCTACACTATTTTTAGCAAACTTAAGTGTGAAAACTGGTTTCTTTAACACAAAAGAACACTTTTCCTTAGCATCTGCAGTACTTCCACAATGCATGCTCTCATTTGAAACAATCAAAATATTTCTATTTTAAGGAGGAATCAAACCCAGGCTTATTACTGTGAAACTCACTTTATTAGTGCACTGTTAAATGTGAAATTATATTAAGTATCCAATTCTATTTTGGCACAAGGAAACTAGTTTGCTTTATTTCTCTGTTCTGTTACTTTTGGGGTTTTGGGAGATTTGTATGTTTGGTTGTTTTTCGGGGTTTTTTTTTTGTTTTTTGGTTTTTTTTTTTGTTTTGTTTTTTGCTTTGTTTTGTTTTGTTTTTTCTTTGGGATAGAAAAGTATTTGGTTGAAAAGTTCATCAGTAAAGAAGAATTAAGATCAATTAATACTGCAGTAAAATGTGTACATACATTGCATGAGCCATCCTCCCTGTGCCCTGCTTGAAAACTCTTAATTTGTTGTTGAAGCTCCAAATTACGGTTATTTAAATGCATAGTTTCCAGTAAGTGAGAAGGAAGAGAATTTGTAAAGAATATGCAATGATTCTAAGAAAAACAAATCTGAGAAACACAGCAGGCATATAGAATGATTTTGCTTTAATAAGAAAATGATTATTCATTTTCCAAATATGTGTAATTACCAAGGCAAGCAGTTTTAATACAATAGAGAAAAATACAAAATCTCAACAGATAATGCACATCTACCCTTGCATGAATTAAAAAGCAAATAAAAAAAATCCAAGTGGAAATTAATCCAATGTATTAACCCTCATTTTTAGTCTGCTACCTTCAATTATCCTTTTGCTACTATGTTTAACATAAAGCACATCCACAGTTTTCAGCTAGCTCAACTGTGTAGAGACTATTGAGTGTAACTGAGTCACATAATAACAATTTCAATCATGGCAAATGTTTTATGTGTTATAATTACTGGCTGTTTCATTAGTCCTTTGGTCAATAATAAAATTTGAGGGTTTTTTTCACCATAATTTTAAAAAATTTAATTGTCAAATATTATCTGTTTTCCCTGATTACATTGTTGTGTACTAATGCAGTTTGGATCTGCAGCATGTCATTAAGGGGTGCAGATTTGTGCAGTTCATCTTTGAAGTGTACCTCATCAGCAGAATTCTTTGTCTTTTTTCTGCATTTTCCCTCAGGAGTGCTGAGCCTTTGAGCAGACAGTCTACACTAAACTGCAGTGGAGGGGACTAGCACATGTTTCAGGGAAAGCTCAGATACACAGATACTCTGAATGCAGATACCCAGTCATTTAAACAGTCTGGATCTAAAAGCTATCCAAAATCAGTAGAGTTCGCCAAAGTTCTTCAGACAAAATTATAATCTTCAGTAAGTATTAATTTAACCAGGTTGAAGGTAACAGAGGGTTCTGTTGGTTTTGATGATAAGTTTTCTTAAGATTTGAATGAAAATCCAGCACTGAAATCCAGGATAACCCTCAACTCAATTCTTAGGTAGGGTCACAGGAGATGGAAGTAAAAGGCCCCGAAATAAAACAGACACCACAGTGATTAAAGCCAGGCTATTATATAATGTTTATTAGTACCTCATCTGTGTGTGCTTATAATTTCTTATCAAAGTCTTTGAGAGCACTTGCTTCTATCTGTACTTATTTATTTTACTGCATGGAGGCAAACTCCACATTATTTAAGATTCAAATGGGAACTACAGAAAATAGTTTCTGAACACACTCAGAAATTGTGCAATGGAGCTTGGAAACAATACAGAACACTGAAATAAACAACCTGCTTTCACATCCACTAATCTAAAAGAAAGCAAGCCCCCAACTTTTTCAAAAAGCTGCCTGATGTAATTCAGACATTGGCAACCTATACTCAGACATAGAGCCCAGTTCTCTGTGTGCATGGATCTGCATAATGCCATCACCAGTTGAATTCTACTGCTTTGCACAATCTCTCCACAACACTTTCTGAATCTGACTATAAGATTATTAACATAATTATGATGTGGTATTCCTGGCTAGTAATTCCAAATCACTTATGTACCATGAGACAGGTGGCACTGTAATTGAGGTAGTTTCTTCAAAAACACCACAAATTCCCAGTAACTGATTTTTGCTTTATATGTATGAAATGTTTCCTCCAAGGTCACCAGCACAAGGAACTGGTCTTTACTTATATTAATGACTACATTATCTAGTTATAGAAAATGTTTTATTTTACTCTTGAGGACTAAGATAATGAAGGCTTAACAAATAAATAAACTAGAGGGATTCAGCTAAATGTCATTTGGTAATGCTAATTCTAAGAGTGAATCACAGTTTTTGGTTATCCCCTGTTTAAAATAAAATGATCCTTGATGATGGAAAGTTTCATTTGCAAGAAGGAAAGGGTCTTCTGCTTAAACACAAGTGCCAGAAGTGCAATTGTAAACATGAGAGAGGATATTGACCAAATAACTTCAGAAGGAATAATTTCAGAGGCTGATCAACACAAGCCAGTGTATTTTAAAAGAAGGAGCAGAGAACAGTCTTGCCTTCAGTAGCCTATGGGTAAGCAGCTGGTGTTTTAGGGCTCAGTCGTGGAAGCTGTTTGACACTGTGAATTCAATCACACTATCTGGAAAGCTGCCATAGAGCAGAGATATCAAATACAAGCAGGAGTTCTGGCAGGTGGAATTCATGGTGCTACAAACTCAGTGAGAAGCTAAGCAATATTTTGTGTGTCTTCAGGAACAGAAATAAGCTAATACATCCTTGCAGAGGGTGATATGGAAGAATGTCAGTGTGTGGGGCACAGCTCAGTATCATCTATTCAAGTCTCACAAAATCCATTCAGATCAGCCTGAAATACAAGACAATGAAAATTAGTAAGAAACAAGATACAAAGACACAGTCAATTATATACAGGATATTAGAGTAAGAATGATTCTGCCTTATTTGTGTTATATGCATATAAAAGCAAAATTGCAATGTGCCTCTTTAGAATCTAATATCAGTTGGAGTTACATCTATTCTTGTCTTTTGGTCTTTTCATATCTGTTTTGCCATCTATGAAAATAGCAGAGGATGTAGTTGTTGTTTCCAAATTAAATATCTTGACTTCTAGCAAGCTCTGCCTATGAGTTATAGATGACAGAACCAGCTCATTCTGACTGCTGTGATAGGGATATGGTAGAAAAATCACTAGTTGGACATTACAACTCATAAATTATCATCTTAGTCAAGATTCTTTCTAGGTCTTTTCCTGCAAAAGGAGTATGTATTTTGCCTTGCTTGTAATAGAAGTACATGCAGAGGCAAGTAAACTGGCAATTGCCAAATAAATTACCTGAATGCTGACAAATTTGCCAGAGTGAAAAGTTTAGCACTGAAGTTTAGAAACCTCTTCTAAAGAAAGAAAAATCTAATTTACATGAAAATGTGAATCCAAAGTTAAGTTTAATAAAGGTTTGCATTCTGAAGGCAGAAAGTTTAGTTTTGCCCAAAGCCTGAAGGATGATCTGAAAACTGTACTTGCTGTTGCCTAATCCTAGAGGTGCTTAAATTTATTAGCTCAGTATTTCAATTGTTTTGAAAAGCAAAAGGCCCTTCCAACTGCTTATCAAAGTGTCTGAAACCAAATGCTCCAGTTCTGAGCTACTCAGGACTTGACTCTTGTCTGATCATGGTCAAGGTAGGGATAAAAATTCATGTTCTCTAAGTTTAGATGTCTTTAATGTTCAGACATCTATGTGTGTGCAAACCAGTGGTAAAAATGCTTTATAAAGGGACAGATTTTATAATCTCTTCAGAATCAATTGAAAGAAATAGGTATTTCTGCTGCAGTGTTCAACTGGTCTGTTTTCTATGTCTATATCAGAAGATGAATCACAGCCTTGATGTGCCCCAGTAGCTGTCTGCACTGTAGACGTATAAAATAGATTAGATTAATCTTGTCAAAATAGGTTTTTTACTAAAGTCGCCTAAGGATTTTGATCTGATAAATGACCTCAGGGTGTCTTATGCACACCTAAAGAATCAAAGATCCCAAACAATTTTTAGGTGTCTGCTTTTTACATAATAGCCTAACTGGTTATTTATTTATTCAGGAATCTGGAGACCAGCCCAGACCGCCCAAATCTCAGCTCTGTGTGGTTCAGTCACCTGTGGGTTTTTAGAAGAAAGTGTACGTCTTCATGGTATGAGTAGTTCTGACTGATGGAAACATTCTCAGTTAATTTTTAAGGAAGGTCTCAATGCAAACAAGAACTTTAACTTCATTTAGACAAAATTAGCAGAAAGCTGTAACCTGTGGTTGGTGTAATTTCTGTGTTGTGGTACCTCTCATGTTTTCTATATTATGTGGCCAGGCCACTTCACATTTATTCTGCTTTTTACTGCCAAGAATGTTTCTGTATTTTGTACTAGAAGAATCATTGCACGAAAGGCAGTATGTATGTCCCATGTCCCACCTGTTCTTATGCTCTCATCACAAGGTGGACATCTGTCCAATCCTACAAGCTTCCAAAAGCTACGTTTTAAGAAGAGGTGGGATTTTTCAAAAGTCCATTTCAAGGTACTAGTATAATTTCACTGTATTCACAGTGACCAGGAAGCACCTTGGTTTCAGTCTGCTTCCCTGCTTGGCCATGGGAAAAGCAGCCCTTAGCAGTAAAAAGGAAAGACACGTGGTTTTCTCCTCTCCAGCGCACAACACAGACCCCGAGCAAGAGCAGAGCTGGGCCCATACTCTCACCCAAACACCATACTCCAAAGCTGTGGAAGTCTGGCTCCTCACTCCCTTCTGAAGCACTCAGCTCCTTCTACACAGGTCCGACAAAATCAGGTACAGCCAACACATTACAGCCTGATAAATCAGGCCCCATGCTACTTTCCCTCCCCCTGACCCTGCCTCTAAAGCCCTTCCTTTTCTCCTTGTTTAGGCAGTCTCGTTATATAAACCCTGTTTAAATGAAAGTCTCACCCATGGTCTTCCTAATGTCACCTGAAGCATTTTTCTCTTGTGGAAAGGGCCCAGACTCTTTTTTCTATAAATACCTAGAGTTTTCAGATGTCACAGAAGTCTTCAGAGGGAAGGGCTTGACGTTGCACCCATTCCAGAAAGCCTGAGGTAAAAAAATACCAATAATTCAAATACGGGGGCAATGTACAAGTTAGTTACAGCTGGTCCTGACTCTGCCCCAGCACAGAATCACTTGGCAGCTTTTTACAAAAGGGCAAAAATAAAACCAAGAAATTATTTCTTACCTGTCCTTTCCCTCATATTACTATCTAGAATTCTCTTTTCCTCTGCCATAAGAAATTAAATACTGCTGAAATATTAAAATAAAATCAACCATTTGTGTGAATAATTGTGAAAAATTGTAATTTAGAGTTATTAATTCAATTTAATCTTTAAATTCAAACTGTTTGGACATGAAGGATAGCATAGGCGCCATATTTTCCATTCTGTTATTTCTCTTTCACTTCCTAAAGTGATTGAATATACACACCTCTTAGAATACCAAGGAAAGTGATTACATGATTAAAAATGTAAAGGTCATCTGTTTTATGCTAAGACTTTTGACAGAAAGTAGAGGTTTTCATGAATATTAAAATATACACTAGTTAAAATAACGAAAGTAACAACAAAACTATCACTAATAATACAAATCAACATTTTTCTATGCCAAATGCTTTATGAAATTACTGAATTTGTCCCAAAATGCTGTTCTATAGGAAATATTTAATTATTAAATTCTAGAGAAAATCTGAGTTTAGGAGTGATGGTGCTTTTTATATGGGAAAGGAGAACTAAAATATAAGTATTAATAGTATTTTGATCTTTAATTTTCCTATTAAATATGCAAATATATTTGACATTGCTAAGCTTTGTCATTTCTCCCTCCTCATCTTTCTTTTTCTTTCTCTCTTTCTCTCTTTCTCTCTTTCTCTCTTTCTCTCTTTCTCTCTTTCT
>VZRZ01007203.1:172600-216632 GCA_013398175.1 Climacteris rufus | reverse complement strand
TCTTCCTCTTCCTCTTCCTCTTCCTCTTCCTCTTCCTCTTCCTCTTCCTCTTCCTCTTCCTCTTCCTCTTCCTCTTCCTCTTCCTCTTCCTCTCTTCCACTCTTTCTCACTCTTTCCCTCTTTCTTTCTCTCTCTTTCTTTCTCTCTCTTTCCTTCTTATATCTTCAGTATATAATCTTTATTAAATTTTCACCTTATAAAAAGGTGAAACAAAGGCAGAAAAATAGCAAACTTTTTTAACTAGAAAATAAACGACTATTTTTTGTAAAAATTATTTTTGATTCAAAAATATTTGAGATAATATGACCACGTACATTTCAGTTAGTTCATGTCATAACTGACCTAATGTAGTGACATAGACATGGCTGTCCTGTCCTGTTATACAGTAAGTCCTAATTCAATTAATTGACAGTAGCTTTCCACTTCTACCTCACAACTTGTATCCAAGTTTCAAATCCCGAGAAAACATGCATTATTTAGATGTATAATATATTTACCCTCTACACCGCAGTGTGAAGTTCACATGACTTATTGCTGAGTGTGTTTCTTTAAGAATATATTTGGTATTGTTACAGTAACCTCATCTTTTATTGAATACTGGAGTGAATAACCATGTTAAACCTGCATGATTTGTTGGCATTAAAGCTAAGGCTGCCTCCAGGCACTGTTAACTTATGCATCATCCTTTACTTAATTTCTCTGTTTCATTTTAATTTGTAAACTGTCTCTGATCTGGAATATACATTTTTCAAGTAGGTTTGTTCCACTGGTATTATCTTACTCTCCTGAGTCTAGGGCTTACTTTATAATAGGTACAGAGGAACAGAATTTATTAAATTGCAGTAATACTCTTTGCATGTTTCATAAGCATGCAAGAATTACATTTAAATGAGGGGTTTAATTTTGTGTTTGCCTAAAATTACATTCATCCTGACTTACTAAATATAAAATGATCAGTCTCCTGGTCAAATTTCTTAATTATGTCCTTTTCCATTTTAACAATCTTGCACACAATCAGACCATAATTTAAGTCCATGAACTCTTCTTGAAATACCTGATTCGTTGGTAGTTTTTAGCTCAACCAATCTATCAGATGTCTTCTCTTTTTTCTTTTTCAGTCAGATTATAGAGGTTGCCCAAGATTCTTCATTTGCCCACCAGTTCTAACTCCAGTTCTAATTTGCAAATGAGAACAGCTAGACAGGGGGTATCAGAGCATGGGAATGCTGAAAGTCAGTCTGGATCTGTCTACAAGAAAATTTTAACTACATTAGGGGATAGCTGTTATCTACCTTCTTGACAAGGACTGAAATGTTCTTGCTAAGGGAGGCTGTAGTTTTGAATCAAGTCTGAGTGCAGTCAGTCTGCAAAAACCATGTGGAACACTGGGAGTTCTGGATATCAGTGGGAATTTCACACTCAGCTTAAATGGTCATTACAACATCCTTAAATGGGCTCTAGAACTGCTAGAAACTGCACCATTGGCAGAAGATTATTGCAGCAAGCACTCTTAGCAAGCTGAACTACCTTTCCCGATCTTTTATGCCCACAAAATTGTGACTGGTGGCAACAGAACTGTCAATCTGTCCTATCAGTTACTCACTAGGAGTATTAAATCCTTATAAATGGTCTGGTCTCCACAAAACAGTGGATTTCACTTGAAAACAAATAAGGAAACAAACAACAAAACAGCATCTGAGTGCGTCATTAAGGTTGGGTTTGATTCTCGTTCATTGAGAACAATTATGTTGCAGTGCCTCTGGGGGTAGCTGATGGCCCAGGCTGGCCCCGCTGTGCCGGAGCAGCAGGGGGGGAGCCTGCCCCACCGCCAATGCAGCCGGGGGTGGCACGGCCCAGGCCACCGCGGGGGCTCCCCAGCCATGGCGGGGGGGTGGTTCCCACCCGAAAGGGCAGCCCATTGGTTGCTCTGCTGTGTGCGGACAGCCGCGTGTCTGGCCAGTGCCTCTGTCAGTCGTTCCAGTCCTCCACAGTTGTTGGCTCTCTCCCGACTGCCCTCCCCTCGCTTCCGTGATATAACAGACACCCCCGACACCCCTTTTCGTCTTTTGTCCGCACCCTCATTGGCTCCAGTATTAAAACCTGCTGGTAATGAGAGGAAAAGAACCCTTCCTCATCTCTTTACTTTCGCTGCTTAATTAAACCACATGCATGAACTGAGCAAACATCCCACGGGAGCTCTGATGCAGGCACAACTCTATATAGAGACTGGGAAAGGTTCGGATCACTTTTCTCAGGTCATGTGACTGCAGCTGAAGGCTTTGAGTTACGCTTTTTACCCACGGGACAATTGCGTGCAGTCTTTTGGTTCTTGATATGAGAGATATGTTATCTACTCTGGTAAGAGAGAAGTGAACCTTTCTGGTAGAAGTAAGTGATGTCTTCTCTGACATCTGTGTTACAGACTGAACAGCTGAATGCCAGAGTTACAAAATATCTTCTATTACAAACTTGCTGAGACATTTGACTCAACATCACCACATTTGTTTATAACTAGAGAGAGAAGGACAGTGAGGTGTGAGTGAAAGAAGCAGGTTTGCATTATTAGAAGTCTATTTTCATTCATTAGACATTAGAAGGGTATGGATGGCTTTTCCTAGAATACTTTCCTTCTAATTTACAGATATAAAGTGATCCGTTTTCTGGCGACCATACTCTAATCCTGTGCTTTTAATTCCTTTTAAGATTTTATTGTGTTAATACTCTTGTGAAGAACCATAAAAAAACAGGAACATCACTGGAAATTAAGCTGTCTGTCTAGTGTTTCAGGGTGTTTTTGCAAAACTGTAGCTTTGCAGCAAACTTTACTAGGTGAGGCTATAACTTTGAGCTGCAGATTGGAGCATTACATTCGGGCCTGTGCAAACACATCCATTAAGAATCTTTTATTCTTCACTGATTGTTTAGTAGGCTGTCCAATCAGTTTAAGAAGGAAATTTTCAAATTTGATGGAAATTATAAGTGAAGTTGATCAAGGGAAATTTAGAAAAAAAGGCAGGACTAAGAACTAGAAATTTTTATTAAAGTTAATACAGAAACTTAACATTTTATAGTTTATAAAGGGGGCAATATCCCCACATCTAACAAACTAAACAAATAGCTAGAAACAAAATTATATTTAAGAGGGAGGCAAGAGTAATCAATATAAACTAGTTGGTCTCAAGAATAAATTTTGATAAAAGAAGATGAAATTATTGGGAAAAATTTGTAGGGGATGACGAAAAGTGAAGGAGATGTCTTCAAACAAAATTCAGTGCTATATGCCAACTACTACATGGAGATAATAAAAATATTAATGATGAGTTTGTGTTCAGGAAAATAAGGAATAAAATGCTCATATAAAAATCATAAACATTTTGCTCTCCGCTGATAACTTCAGATGATGCTAAACAACAGCTTATAGAATCGTGCTTTTTTTAACATTAGTAGAGATGCACCCTGGAGTCTTAGACGGGACAACCGAGACCTCTGGCATCATACTATAAAGATTTTCAGGGTACAATTTAGTGTTTCAGAAAACTCCAGAAAATTTTTTGCTAATATTCGTGTGGTAGGTGTAACGATTCATGTACTGTAGAGTACTTAATCATTAAAACTAAAATATAATAATTCTTTAGGTAAGGGTTCAAGTTAAAAAGAATTGCTGTCAATAGTGTGGCAATTTTCTAAAGAAACATATCTTAGCAAATATTTCATTTTCTGATAAGGGTACAAGTTTGCTTGCTAAATGTAACTCCATAATCATAACAGAATTTATATGTACTGCCTATATTCTAATTAATTACTGCTATATAGCATCAATAAAACATATGTTAAAATCCATTTAAACATGGAGGACTGTCATATCTCAGGAAATTGTTCTTAATGGGGAATTGTTGTTGTAAAAGGCATTTCCAGTGAGGTACCGTGGCAACTGGCATTGTGCCTGGCTTTTCATATTTTTTTCTTGATATGAAAATAAATAAATAAATAAATAAGTGCTGAGGGGAGTGTGATATCCTTGTCTGGATCTTCTAGGCTTTAAATCAGCTCTCCACACTCACAGCTCCAAACAATGATGTTGTCTATTTCTTCTCGTGTGGTAGTTCGTCTGCTATTCCATCTGAGATTAAAGGTTTGGGTATTTGTCAAACATCTTGACTCTTTGAAAGCCTGATCATTATTTGTTCCATGTGTTAATTGAATCCCATCCTTTAAAGCTTCTTAAATTTTATTAAGTCTTCACAGAGTTGTAAACCAATATTTCATAAACCATGCTTCATAAACACATATATCAATTTCTTGTCTTTAAGCACCTTTATCAGAGCTCAAGGAATATTATCTATATAACCTTATATTTAACTACAAATCTGTATCTAGAAACATTGATTTGGGATCTTACTAACTTATAAATAATGTGCCATCAGTTTTTGACACTACAATTTAAATCTAAATTTAATATCTCCTCGTTTAATATAACTCTTTTTCTATCTTCAGTTCAATCTCTAAATAAGTTAGCATGCCTTTTCCACCTAAACAATTAAACTTATATTTTTCAGAATAGTTTTAAACTATTTAATTGCTTATGTCATGTGGTACTTCTTATTTTCAAATCCACATTCCACTTCTTGAACCACAAGTAAATATCAGTTCCTAAAAATGCAGCATTATAATCCTTAAATAATGATTATCACATCACTGAAAAATATGAACTTCAGGTTATATTTCTTGTTGATGTATCATGCATGCAACTTTATTTAACAGGGGTTTTGTGCATACCCACGGAGAATTGCTCTGTTTTTGGTATTTGAGTCCATCTTCAGTAATTCTCCAGTGTTTACTTCTGTAGTGTTTCCTGTTTTGTCTTCATCTACAAATTAACCCTTTCCAAGTATAACTCAGATAGATCATTCCTGCTGCAGCAGGCACACATAACAGTTAATTGACTGCTACTTTGTCTGGGATCTCAGGAACGAATTAATTAGGCACTCATTAAAGCTTCAAGGGAATGGCTGGTCTATTTCCATCACTTGGATGATTAACACAAAGGAGTGGTCTCTCCTGTGCTCTGCAGAAACAGATCAGTATTTGGTTTGCCTTTCATTTGTAATTTAGATGCTACTCATTCCCATGCTGTGGACAGGTTTGTGAGAAAGACAGTCTAAGCATGATCCTAATCTCTTTGCAACTTGCAAGGCTTTGCCTCACGCAAGACTTTTGCAATCTTTGGTAGAATGAGGACAACATTTTTCTTTTCAGAGCAGAGATGGGAGAAGCTGAACTCCTTGTCATTCATATGTGGATCTGAACAGTAATAATTAAAATTCCAAATTTAAACTGTTTTAAAATACATCCGTATACTGTAAAATAAAATAGCATTCAATCAGAGATGAATTTATGAGGGAGGGAACAGAGGAACCTTCCTTTCATCACTTCCACTCTTTAGTGTGAAAATGTTGACATGAGGGAGAAACATGACTCAATCATCCCCATCCCTGCCTTGCTCGGCAGCTCAGAGCGTCAATATGGACACAAAAGTAATCTTTATTTAAGGTACAGTAAAAGTTCTGAGACTTTTGCTTAATATCTGAAAGAGCCTAATTGATTCTAAGTTTCTGATTTACTAAAATATTAAACCTCATGAAAGGGTAGGCACACAAGGCATATTGCCAATAGATGTGCAGTACTTCCAGCTAATGGGCAGCAGGCAAGGAGCTGTGTACTCCTTGCATTGCTCTTGTTTTTCTCCACATTTTCTTATTTCAGCAAGCTAAAACTTGCAGATATAATGTTTAGGGAAATTTTTGGCAGCATAATCGATATTATAATTAATAGAAGAAGATTTTACAGAGAAGTAAGAAATTCTAACTGGTGATAAGTTGATGATTTTGTTATAATTTTGGAATGACAAATGAGTTGACAGTGAGTCTATGTAATTAACCATTACTCTAATTACAGTTTCCAAATGGGGGGAATGTTCTGACTGCTGGACAGGCTTGGGAAACAAGGAATGCATTGCTTGATCTGTAAGGGCAACCTGATTTCCATGGCTCTGTAAAAAGGTTCTGTTAAACTAATTTCAAGGCAAGACTGTAAAACCTGGAGCATTAGGTAGAAAGAATGCTTTGTGAAGAGCTGCTGTAAAAGCATGAATCTTATATGTATTTATTCAATCAGAAAAGCCATATAAAAACTTAAGAAGACTAACACTCAGTTTCTCCAGTCAAGCACATGGCTTTCCATTACTCTTTCTGTCAATAACTAGTTAGGACCTCACCCTCTTTCTGTGAAGTCAGTAAATACACTTCTGTCCTGAGAACAGTACTGCTTCACAAGGAATTGCAGATTGCATCCTCCATACTTCTGGAGGACAGAGGAAATAACAAACCTTGGTGTTCCAACTGCAGAAGGTAGCTCGTCTGACAGCTAGCCAGCCATCTTACCTGCAGGTCAAATTTTAAACTTTGTCAAAACCTGAAAAAATATTGAAAAGGACAGTTTTGCATATCATCTTCTGGTAGATGATATATGCTTTGGGATTGTTTTTTTTTCTTTTTTAGATGACTCAAATCAACTCCAGTCAAATGTACACAAAAAATGTGCATTTATACACAGACACAGATTTGAACCTGAATCTGCCATGTGGATAGAGAGTGAATAAAGCCTACTTTTGGGTTGAGTTTTTCTGTTTCTTTTATTAGAGAGAAGCTCAGTAACACTTGTTTTCATCTGGGTATGGAACAGGAAACACTGAAACTGGAAAAGCAATGTGATAAAGGCAAGCATTTCTTGATGACTTCTCCATTTGCCATTTTCATCTCTCCAGATGCCTTTGTCTGTTTGTACTGTGCTCTATACAAGGATACCTAGCTGACTTTTAATGGCCCCTAAATCAGCAGTGTCTTCGAGGGCAGACTAGATGAACTAATAGTCCTTTTTCTCTACAAATTGTAGCAAAATATTTTAAATTTCATCATTTTTCTGCTGTGTTAGACTGTGTCACATTTTAGAATAGCACAACACAGCATGAAGGATTATACTTTGACCAGATATCATTCAGCCTCTGATGAGCTAGTATATTATCTTCCTCCTTTTCAGCTCCAGTCTCCCTGCCTACACAGACATCACATTTTGTCTGTCCTCTGGCATGGGAATCTTTTTCATCTGTTACCCTTTTTCTTCTCCCACTCACTTCCATCTCTCCAGTTTCTTTTCAGTTACAGTCACCCATTAGTTTTAATTCAAGCTAGTCTTTTTTGATCTTTTCCTTTTCCTTTTCCTTCTTTCTCTTTCTCTTTCTCTTTCTCTCTTTCTCTTTCTCTTTCTCTTTCTCTTTCTCTTTCTCTTTCTCTTTCTCTTTCTCTTTCTCTTTCTCTTTCTCTTTCTCTTTCTCTTTCTCTTTCTCTTTCTCTTTCTCTTTCTCTTTCTCTTTCTCTTTCTCTTTCTCTTTCTCTTTCTCTTTCTCTTTCTCTTTCTCTTTCTCTTTCTCTTTCTCTTTCTCTTTCTCTTTCTCTTTCTCTTTCTCTTTCTCTTTCTCTTTCTCTTTCTCTTTCTCTTTCTCTTTCTCTTTCTCTTTCTCTTTCTCTTTCTCTTTCTCTTTCTCTTTCTCTTTCTCTTTCTCTTTCTCTTTCTCTTTCTCTTTCTCTTTCTCTTTCTCTTTCTCTTTCTCTTTCTCTTTCTCTTTCTCTTTCTCTTTCTCTTTCTCTTTCTCTTTCTCTTTCTCTTTCTCTTTCTCTTTCTCTTTCTCTTTCTCTTTCTCTTTCTCTTTCTCTTTCTCTTTCTCTTTCTCTTTCTCTTTCTCTTTCTCTTTCTCTTTCTCTTTCTCTTTCTCTTTCTCTTTCTCTTTCTTCTTCTTCTTCTTCTTTCTCTTCCCCTTTCTTCTTCTTCTTCTTCTTCTTCTTCTTCTTCTTCTTCTTCTTCTTCTTCTTCTTCTTCTTCTTCTTCTTTCTCTTCCCCTTTGCCCTTTGCCCTTTGCCCTTTTCCTTACGTTTTTTTCCCTTTTCCTTATTTTTCTCTTTTAATATGTCATTGTGTGATTTGGTCCCTGATGTGATGCCTCTTGTCTTTTGGCAGCTTTTGCTTCCTCCTGGCTGTCATAGCCCCTTAACCTGCTGCCTGCCTCAGATACTCTGGCTCCCTCCACATTCTGCTACCTCTCAAATCCCCCTAAGCTTCTCTCTGCTATTTCCACCCCACTGAAACAGCCCTTACCAAGGTCAGCTGTGACCTCTTCTCTCTATAGACCTTCTTCCTGCTCTCATCCATCTCAGTCTACTGGCTACATTCACCAAAATCTATCATTTTCTCTGCCTTAATCTTGCATGGCACTTCAGTTTTGTAGCTCCTCTCTAAATGCCATTCAACTGTATCTTTCTTAAAATTGCCTTCTCCTCCCTTCCCTTCCACTTAACGCTGAAGCCTCATTGGGATCCACTTTATTAATTTTATATCTCTTTCCCTTCTATATGTTATTCCTAATTGTTGCCCTGCTTCTTGCTGTTGTGAATTTTTACTCTCTTTGTAGCTAGTTTCTCACAGTCCTTTCTGTAAACATAGCTATGTTATTGTAACTGTATCTTATCATTCACATTCCTTTCTCATGGACACAGAACTTTGATGGACATTTCCTTTGACCACTGTAATTGAGGGCGGAAGAACTGATTTCCTCCAATGAATAGTGATTTGCAAATGGATATAAAAAATAAAGAAGGCGGATCTTGCCCCCCTTCCTTCCTTCTCTCTGATCCTGGAAACAGGTGTCTCTGGCTCGTCCTTTTGTGTCAATACGGTGACACCTAATCCTGGAGGCTGTTATTAAAAAAAAAATCAGCCTCTATCTTCAACTTTCTTGTACTTGAGTTAGTGTCAACATATCCATGTATACACATGCTTATGTAACAGTATTTACAATACTTTACCAGTATTTTTATAACTCCACATTGAAAAGTGAGATCTCCCTCTCTCTCTGCATTCATTCTTCACTCTCATTTACTTTCTCCATTGTTATATGGGCCTTCAAAAACTCAGAATTATTTCTTGTTATTCCCCTCTAGGTTTTAAACAGGACTCATGGGTGAGATGGCTTCTCTTCTGGTGTTCCCTACCAAAACCATCTGAGTATCTCAGTGTAGTACCCTCTTATTTAAACTGCCACAATGTCCTTTCACCTTGCACCTTCATCTAGATTGCTGCTGCAACATTGGTTGCAAATTTTAATTTTGTCCATTCCTTTCACTTTCTCCTACTTTTCATGTCATATTCTCGTTAGACCTGTTGATATCATGCCACTGTTCATGCTGATTCCAGTTCAACATTTCATAATCTATATAAAAAGTAACAAAACTGATTGTATATTTTATTCTCCATATGGTCTTTTCTTTGTGAAACTTGACCTCTATTAAATGGTTGGGATGCCTGCACATCTTTATCCCTCTAATGTGCCTCTGGTATACATCTGTTCCTTGAAGAAAAACACAGGGGGATATCAGGACTGAGCCTTTACAACTTATTCCTCTTTGCGAGCAGTGAGCTCTGTACAACAGCAGCCAAATTAATACATACTTAGTATTTATAAACATTTGATTTCCCTAGGACAGCAGGTGTTTTTTTCTATGCCTTGTATAAAGTCAAACCTATTGCCAGAACTTGACAAATAAAAATAAGACAAGAAAATGCAAAATGGAATACCATCACAATCTCTAGTTTTTCTAAAAGTGTTCAGTGATAAAGGAAATATCTGTTTCAGGGTTTTTTCCTATTTGTGAGACTAACAGGCAGCTTGACTATTTCCTCAATTAACAGAAGCAACAGAAGGATGTATTTCACTTTGTGCAGTGTAGAAAAGAAACAGTCAGAATCACTGCTTCTTGGGGAGTCATGTTTCAGTGTGGAAATAAGACAGTATTTCAGCTGGAGAGAACATCAGGGGAAAGAGAACACTGCAAAACCAGTGACAATGAATTCAACTGAGTATGCAAATCAGTAAAATTCCCTTTCCTAGTTATATGCAGAGATATGTGACCCTTTACTATTACTCTTTTCCAGATTCCTCAGATTTTCTAGCAAACACAGCACGATGGTAGCCATGGGAACAATGTTAAAATTGTATCTAGTTTTCCAGGCAAGCAGGACTTTGCAATCCCACAGGATACCATTCAAAGTATTTTATGAATTTTTTTGTCCACATTTCAGTGTTGCAAACACTGTAGCATAATTTACAGGGGTTATTTTGCTATACCTGAAAGTCTTTCACTAACCTTTTTGCATAATCATATAATCTAGCTTTTAAAGAAAATCTGTAATACAACCAGAATACAACATACTTTACTGAATTTATTCCCCAGCCAATTTGTTCCATTTCATTTTTTTGTTTACATTCCCTTTTCCCAATCTCTTACAATTGTAAAATGCATATATTGCCACAGGTGAGACCAACACAAATATGTTTGTTCTCACAGCACAAATCTGCAGTCCAGAGCAAAATATAATTAATTTTTCTCTCCAAAACTGGTGTGAAACTGGCAAACTCAGCTTGCCCAGGTAATCCCCGCACATTTAGATTACTTCATGCTAAGGATGCTTAGAAGGAAGAAGATATGTGGGGGAAAGCAGGGAGAGGATGAAATACATGCAGGTGGACCAGTTCCACCCTCGCTCAATCCTGGGTCAGAGCAGTTGTGCAGCATATGTTATCCAAAATGCCAATGCTGTGGCATGTGAGAAGCCAGGGTTTCCTCTCTTGCGTTGCATTCTGGTTGCATACATATTGCCTGGAGATAGGATTCCCTCCCCAGTTTTTGCCTCAGTGTAAGAATGAGATATTTTGCAGGGCAATTTGATTTCAGTTCTTTCACAGTTGTGTTTATGACATGAATTCAGGGAGGACAACAGCTTTTGCTAAATAAAATTAGCAAGTCCATCTTCATTCTTAACATCAGCTAGTGAAATGGGAACACAAACAAAGCAGTTCCTGTCTCATTCTGCAGGGATATTATTGGTGAAAAAACATCAACTCTCATCACCTGATTTTATTTCTGATTTCCTACATCATGAAAAACTAGTGATTTTAATTTTTAGCCTGTACTAAACTAGGCCACTCTTTCCAGAACACATTATAACAATTAGAAGTTGTTTTGTACTTCATAGGAGTATGGTACCAGATGTTGTTGCCCGAAAAAGTTATAAAAATTTGGTTTTTAACTGTCAGCATTTCACCTTGGAAATGTTCTTTGATGCTTTTTCTAGCTTTGAAAGACAAAACTATAAAAACACTGGAAAGAAAATGCGTGTGTACCAATGCTTAGTAGCACCATGAAGAAGTGGTAGTACTGAATGTGGGAAAACTCTGTGACCTTTCTGTCTCCAGAGAAGGGACTTTTTACCTCAAGTAGCAGAAACCTTCCTGATACTCATTCTGATTGTCTTTTCCTATGGCTGTCCCCATCTTAGAAGACACACAGTGTTTTATAGCTCAGGAAGGAGTGTGCCAGATCAAGTTTTCATTACTTGGCCTTAACAGTTATCCAGTAAAGTACATCAATCAGAAATGCCAACTAGGATTGGGTGTTTTGTAGCATTGGGGGGAACAGAAGGAATGAGAAACCAAAGTGTCCAGTCTGATGTCAGTAGGTTGTAGGGAAATAAAAGAGAAAAAATAAAATTGCTGTGGTGAAATAATTTTAATGAAAATAGTTAGACGGAATATTATGGCTGTGTCAAGCAGTGAGAAATACTGAAACACAAGTGGTTTCAGGCTGAGTAACATCACACTAGAGGGTTTCCTTCAGAAGAAAGGCCTGGAAACATCAATTTGTTACTGAAGGGCACATACATACAGGTGCAACTCTGAATGCTCGGTAGTAAAAGGAGAGATAGCTACAGAAAAACCAATAGTCCTATAAACAAAGCCTGTCAAGGAAGCTCAGTTATTAAGAGCTAAGTGATTTTGGAAGGAGCCTGGCCAGGTGTGAAGAGACAGAATTGGAGGGGCAAGAAGGCAAAGCCCACTGCTCAGAGCCAAGGCAACTAGGAGGAGGTTGCTCAGGACTGTGGAGGTTGCTCAGGACTGTGTCCATTTGGGGTTTGGATATCTCCAAGAATGGAGACTCCATAACCACTGTGGACAATCTGCTTTTGTGTAATGATGACTTTTGCAGTAAGAAAGATATTTTGTTTGTTTAAATGAATTTCCTGTATTTCAGGTTGCATCACCTGTTGTACTTTCTCTGGTCACCAACAGAGAAGAGTCTGGGGGAGATTTTTAATTCCAACGTCAGATATTTATATACATTGGTAACATGCCCCATGAACTTTATCTTGTCCAGACTGAACAGCTCTCTCAGCCTCTTCTCAAATGACAGAGGTTCCAATCATATCCAGCAGTCCAGTTTCTTTGCTGGACTGCCTCCAGTATGTCCATACCTCTCTTGTACTGGGGAGTCCAGCACTGCTCCGAGCACTCCAGATGTGTCTTACTAGTGCTGAGTAGAGAAGCAGCATCACATCCCTCAACTTGCTGTCAGTGTGATGCTGCAGTTAACACTATAGTTGTCTTTTAGTTAGATGGTAATTTAAATGCTAAGTTCTTTCTCTTTTGCAATAACACTGACAACTTCTGAGCACTCAGTAAAAGATTGCTTTTTCTGAAATTTTTAATGAATATTCTTTTGACATTGCAGAGCATTTCATCTAAAGAAGTGGTCATCACTTAGAACTATTTAAGCTTGTTTTGCCTAATTTATAACTGCAGGTAAAGAATACCAAAACCAATGATCAAGTGCTGCCTTGAGAGAAGAACATTTTCAATCTATTGGCCAATGCCCTGTGATGTCTATAATATTGATCAGACATCCATTTTCTGAGCATCTGATAAGCAAGAGCACTTCCCAAGATCAAGATAAATAACAATACAGCCTGTGATCTTCACGTCAGGCTGAGCTCTCCAGCAAATGACAGGGAGTCAAGCCGTGGCAACAGCAAAGCAAAGAGGGCAGTGCCCTCTCCAGCATGTCTCTGCTTCCCTGAAGATTGCGAGCAAAGTGGGGCTGACATAGCCCAGAGATGGACACACTGGCAGTGACACAGCAGGTCTGAGGTCCAGCCAGACAGGCCAGGCAGACCAAGCACAAGGTTGGGTACAGCATGCCTGCAAGAAGCTCAGGAAAGGACCTGACATCAGACTGGACCCTTTTGTTTCCCATTCTTTCTGTTCCCTCCAATTCTACAAAACACCCAAGCCCAGACCCAGTCCTGGGAGTTCTGACTGTTGTGCTTTACTAGATAACTGTAAGACCAAGTGTTAATGCATTTCCTGATTCATGGTCAGAGGTTACACAGATGGAGGCTGAGTTATGATTCTCGCAGCTCCTTTTCCCAACAGAGCTGGTTTCGTGGCAGTCAGCTCCAAGGCAGCACACCTGTACCACATAAGAGCAGATCCTGAAGCAGCCCTGGCTTTGGGGTGCAGATGGGGCCAGAAGCTTCAGGAATATGCAGAAAGACATTACAGGACAATTACAAACTGCTGATGCACTTAGAATATTGTAAGTTTATCCATACTATTGGCTACAGCAACTAGTACTTATTTGATGACTTTCTGGTCTATTCTCAAATACAGAACTCTGGGTTAAATTTCAACCGTGTCTGTAGTTTGCAACAGAAACAAAGCAGTGTTATGAATTTAGCATTTAAATATATCCAGTGCTGAGTTACCTTCTGTGAGCTGATCCTTACTCACAAAAAGCTCTTGTTAACACCACTGGAAGTTTTCTTTGGGAGTCTATAGCAGCAATAAGTGCTATGTGCTGAAGTGTTTCATTCATGGTAGGGAATCCTTATATTTAGTGAAACACATCCCCTGTATTGATTCAAGTTATCCACCTACCTGTTACATTACTTTGTCTCTAATAGGAGTCTGATTTAGAGTTGATTTCTTCTCTGTGGCAAATATGTATGGTGCATTGCAGATTTAACTATGATATTTATCCCTTTCAGGAGAACTGGCTTTGAATTCTCATGCAACTGGATTCCTCTGTTCTGCAACAGTAGACACTGGAGCTTAAAAGAGTATTTAACACCAGTTTTCCACCATTTTGGAAGACTGTCAAGTATAAATCTTATTTATTCTCAGGATAATGAGAGATAATGAGTAACTCAGGAACCTTATTAATCCTTTTAATTATAGTCATACATTGCTGATACAAAGAAATACAAAAAGTTTAGGTTTATCCATTATTTTAAGTTTGTCATATACTAGAAATATGTTTTTATCTTTTAATTTACTCTTTAGCAGGAAAGAATAGAAATATATAGAATTGATTAGTGATGAACAGCAAACTTGAATATAGATTTTGTACTTGAATTGGAAATACTCTTTCTGTGTTGTCCCTGGTATGTAGTATGGCAACAACAAGGGTACTGTTCCTCAAGGTAAATTGGTAATTTTTCTTTATGGCACCTGTATCTCTGTGAACATCGATAAAAATCACTAGAGAAACAGCCAATGTATTTACATAATCAAAAAGGAAAACAATATTTTGAGAAGATATCTGGCAAATCCCAGATTCTGAAATACTTAAAAGCAGTGACAACTGATTAAAAATGTTGAGGAAGAATCTCCCTTTGACCAGCAAAGAGTTAACATTATAGCAGCAATAAACTGAGAGTGAGCATAAAGAAGATTTCTTCTTAATGCAGTTCTATGTATCTTTTCTGACTCTCGCCCTTCCAGGTTAATAGTAAATTTTAGTGAATATTAATTTACAAAATATTGTTTTAAAACTCACAGAAAATTTTCATTATAGCAAGAATATATATTTTCTGACAATAAGATGTACAATACCTACAGTGTTTATGTTTCTTTCATTCAATTCATTTTGAAGTACTATCTTAAATATAGTAAAACAATGTCAGAAAAAAAAGAAAAATCATTAATCTTTCTGTTTTTCATCTCTTTTGATACCATTTTAGATAAAATTCGAGCTAAGATCATGTAGTGCATTAATTAGAGATGTTCAGTAGGAGAGAAATCTTTTTAAAGGGATGTTCATAAATACTAGTGAATGTAAGAAATCATTATGTTCCTTTAAAAATTTGAGATATATTACAAGACTGACTGAACATGAATATTTGCTTTTTCATGTTGTCCTGGGGTGACAGTATCATATCACCACTGTCATGTATTCCTATCATCAGCGGACCTTTTTCAGTACAGGCTATGTTCCCGCCTGGAGGACAACGGAGTTCCTCCCAACAGACTGTACATAAAATAAGGTGAGTCCCCCGGGATTCCTTCTTCTTCCCTGCTGTGGTGTGTGCAAAAGGAGCACAGTGAAGAGAAGGAGAGAGGTTTTTTTGTTGTTGTTGTTGGTTTTTTTTCTCCTTCGTTTTTTTCCTTCACCNCCACCCCCAGGCCTAGGGAGGCCTGGTGCAGCCTTTGCTAGGACCCTCGAGAAGCTACCAGACGGAAGGGACTCGCTCTGGGACTTTTCTGCTGATGTTTTCCCTTTTTGGGGATTTATTATCTGATTTATTATCCTCATTTGTTTTGGGTTTTTTTTTTGTCTTTGCTATGTTTGCATGCATATTGTGTGTGAATAAACAGGGGTTTTTTTCACTTTCTTCCAAGAATTTTCTTTCCAGACTTAACAAAGGGAGGGGTCCCCCTCCAGCTGTTATCTCAAATGATAACACATGTGTTTCATTTACATTGTCACAGAAGACTGAAATCCTGAAGGTACGGTTCATTTGAAGATGAACATATTTGAATGAGAGTATCTGAATACAGGTTTATTCATGGGAGATGTTTCCCTGAGGTTCCTGCAGTCAGAGGAGATATAGGGAGACAAGAACTTAGGTGCCTCATAAAAGTGGCTGTCTGGTGACATCTGAGACAGACTCACATGTCCCTGATATGCACAAGGGTGGCAGATCTGTGGGAGACACGTGCTTTTGTTGGATGCCAGATGGGCAAATCCTCACCCCATGCAGATGACATCAGGCAGCTGAGTGTGGGTGGATGCACTGAGCTCCAGGTCTCCACAGCCTGTAGTGGGAGTTTAGACACCTAGAACATATGGCCACCTCCATCCAGATAATTTAATCCAGAGCCAAATCCCACCCAAAAAGCCAGAGAAAACCTGCATGCATAAATTTCCACAAAATATGCATGTATATAATTTCTGCCTTTTAAATGCTGTGTGTCATGACAAATACAGACATCACATTTGTGCACACTCCAGAAATTAAATAGTGCAGTGTCGTGTCAAAGGAAACTAATTCTGTGCCATATGATGGAAGATTGTGTGGTATAAATTCATTTCCACAGTGTCAGATAAAACTGAAAATCTGTGATTACTGCAAAGCAAGCTCATTTATGTCTGATGTGCTCTATGACGCATGCTTGCGCAAATTCCATCATAACCAAAGTAATTTTTCAAATCTGTTTGCATGCATAAAATTGTTCACATCTGCCTATGATCACAACTCCCAGTATTAGTGGTTTCAGTAATTATACGCAAGTCAATTCACTGAGAACACCTTCTGCTCAAGGTCTAAAAGCCTGTATTTTCTATCTACATGGAGCATATGCAAGACACCGTTTTAAAGTTTACCACGCTATGATAGAGCTTACACAAGAAATTATTTAAAACATTTATGTGAAAGAAAATGTGTGGGCTCTAAGTCCATAATCCATCTTCATATCAGGGTCAGAGTAAATACCAGGTAAATCATACTTGAAAAAGTCCCAAACACAACAAACAGCACATTTTGCAAAGCTTTATTGCATTGTGTGAAGCCATCAGCATTTCTAAGAATTCAAATGTGGGAATCCATATACTGATTTCTCAATATACTTTTAAGATTTGCAAAGTTCAGGAATGTTTAACCACACACATCCACCTCTAGAATCTAAACAGATAACATGCAACTAAAACCTACATAGTTGGCAGAGTCCTCGCTTACAATGTAAAGTTTTCAGGAGAGGAAAGGGAGGGGGTTCATAGGTTCAGAATTCCCTCATACATTGGTATCAAATGTTGATTTTCAGGACTGTTTTCCTATGCACATTTAGACTGGTTCATGTTATTGCTAAGGTTTTGTGTTTCAATATGATCATGGAACATCTTAAATGCATGAAATACACATACAATGCACAATCCAAAAGTGCATATATACTTCTATCATTAACAGAGAAACTTAGTAACAGCAATTACATTAATGGTTTGGTGGGGGATATAAGCCTGCTGAGCTCTTCATGGTCATCTAAAAATTCTGTCCCCAAACTGCTATAAAATCTTCTCTTCCCAAGCACAGAATGCACAGTTGCTGCTTTTTGCTCAGTCCTGTAGAAAGATGATGGCAATTTGTCTGTGCTTTTCAACTGCACTACCAAAAGGTATAAATATTTTGCTCTTCCCTGAGAATCTGCTTACTGAAAATCCTGATTAACAGAAGTAAACACAACATCCTACCCAAAGGAGAATGACCATGATTTCAAACTGTCTACATCGACATTTATTTAATTAAATAAATATTTTTCACATGTTTTACTGCCATACACTCTTCCAGAATATTGAGTTCCCCTAGGACATGCAATAGTATCAGCTCTGAAAGTCAAACTGGCATTCAGTTTTCACTCTCTCACACCTGCTTTGCAATTTAATCTAATTCAGTCTACCTCTCTCTCTCTGATTTACTATATAATTTGGATAATGAGGGAAAAGCAAAGGCAGAGATTGAGGTATTTGACTTAGTAAAAGAGCAGCAAATTTTGGTTTACACGTTTAGGTATGTTCTAGGTCAGCTCCTTTTTCCTTGCCTTGGAAAAAAGCAAGATTAACTTGTATTCACTAGCTATTTAGCTAAAAAGGAGATATTTTTGCTAGTAATTAGCTGTTCAGATGGCCTGCCAGATGAGGAAATGGGTTTTTTATACCTCAAATGGGAAGTGACTCCGTGCAGTTCAGTGTGTCAATAGTTCGCTGCTGCTGGTTCCTGTGATACATGGCAGCAACGTATATCTGTCAAGGTGAGCTTTGTAAACCACCCTGCGTTGTCCCGGGGTGATGGTCAAACTTATCACCATGGAGACCGACATGAAAAAAACCCTGTTGTATGACACAAAAGAATAAATCAGTGATCAAACCCATGGTGCCCTTCCTTGAGTTACGATCTCCTGAAAAATTATCATCAGGTTGCTGGGCTGACATGCTGGGTGAGTCAGCTTCCCTCTGTGGAAAACTTCTGGCATCAAAGTGGGCATGACTCAGTGGCACCAGCGGTCAAAGCACAGCTCAGGGGCCTTTGCGCATTGACCTGAGGATTTGTACCCTTACTAAACACAGAGCACATTGCTTTGTTTTTCTTCAGGAATCCTAGAGTTTTTCATTCCAAATAAACAAAAGACAGATTTACTCACCCTGTTTGTGAGACTAAAGATCATTTTCTTCTTGATACAGTTCCTACAGCTTCCTCATAAATGCAAGACACATTTCAAAACCTTGCTTTTCTTCTGTGTTTCAACTGCTTTCTATGGTAAGGAATTAAAGCCTAGTTTCACTCGGATCCAACTGAGCTGGCATTCCAAGGCCATTCATCTCCTATAGAGGATGCCCTTTTTAAAGAAAAAGAAATTCAGAACTTATAAAATGAGAATAGAGATAGTGCTAGCATGTAAAAGTTGCTCTCTGTGGTCCAAAAGCTGGGGGAAAGCTGTCTTTACAACTGCAGTGTGCAACACCTGACAATAATGTGTGTAATGTTCACCTGAGAACACACACACACACAAAAGTGAATAAATAGTCCTAGTTCCTAGACCTTCATTCTGTCTTCTTTCCCTGAATTTTAAGGCAGCCCACACATATAAATAAAAAAAAAATGGTCCTAGTTATCACCTCTTCATTTGCTTTTCTCAGCCTGAATTTTAAGTCTGGATTTGGGGAAGAGAGGGAATTTGCATTTTTCTTGAAGTGCCTGAGGCAATCGTGGGCTGAGGGCATGCAGAGCATATTATTTTCTTCGCTTTTCAAGACGAGATTCCATCTTCACAGCTGTGTTCAACATGGATCTGAATCATATTGATTCAATTAAAAAGTCACCTTAAAAGCATTAGTATTGCAGTGACCACCTCTGTGAGTCTGAAATATTCCAGACTGCCAACAGAAGTCCCAATTTCATTACTGAAAACTATGTGGCTTGAGTACAGCAATGCAATTTCTGTACTCAAGTTTTATCATTTGCACTTTATATTCTCAGAGTATTAATCCAGTTAGCTAGACAAGGTAAGCATTTTTTAAATTGGTGGGATTTGCTGAGACAGTTGATATTCCCTTATCCAATTCTTTATTCTTAATAACTCCCAGGGATTTATTGTGATATGAACCATATAATTTTCAAAAGCATTTTAGAAGTGGAGGAAGCAATCTCATGTAGTAGAAGAGTTTAGTTCAGGTCTTGATAAAGAATTGCCAGACTTCTAGTCAGTTAACAGAGAAGAAAAGTACTTCTGTCTTCCCATAGTGCCCAAGCCCTATCCTTTCATTTCATTTTATATGTGCTGGAATAAATAAATGTATTAAATAATGTGGCCGCGTTCCTCCTCTGTCCCATCATATATCAAATTGTTCCTGTGATCCTTAGTACGATTTAGTAACAGTGAAAGTAAAACTGTTTTTCAAGGAATTTGTAGGTTTATAACAGAACAATAAATTTATCCCCCCAAGTTAACTTTGAATGAGATCAAAATTATTTATTACATCAAACACCTATACCTGAAAAAAAAGCAGAGGAAATTAGTACAATTTTTAAAAATATCAAAGAGTTTCACAGTTAAAATTAAAGAATTCCTTTATTTTAATTCAATGTGTAGATAGTGTCCTTTTTCCATTTACAAAATAACAAAAAGTTTACACTTTGCTCTATTTTGGAACAAGATTCCTCTCTCTTTACAAAGTTTCTGTTGCTGTTAAGAATGGAACTAGGTGTCTGCTGTCTGTTTTGATGAATGTAAGAGAACTCAACTCATATTGTCTATGTGAAACAAAAACTTATGCTCCAGAAAAAAAAATTAACCTTCTTTTAGGAATAAGAAATGAGGGGCTGGAATTATTTTAATTTCTTGCAAAAGTCAGAAACTAGAGAAAAAGGAATAAATCTCATTCTCCTTGATACCTTACTTACTGGACCCTCAGTCTTTCTATGTCCCTCTTGCATTGCCAGGCAGAATGTATTTTTACTTTTACTGCATAAATTAGTCCTTCTTGGAGAAAAAGCCTATCACTTGCATTTTTATAATTCTCTAATTTTTTTGAATTTCAGTCTATGCAGACATTCTGCAAGACAACACTTTATTGTGAGGTTTGTACAACACTGTAGCAGGCTGCCTGGAGAAGTTCTGAAACGTCCAGCTGTGGAAATGTTTGAAGCCCAAACTGTCCTGGGCAGCCTGCTTCAGTTGACCCAGCTCTCAGCAGAAGGGTCAGAAGGTCTAACCCATCTCCAGAGTGTCTGCTAGCCTCAGCTGCTCTCTGATTCTAAGATACTCAAAGTTCCCCTTACAGTGGACAAATGTCCCAGGAATTAACATTTTGAACATTTGGCAGATATAACATCTGTGTGGCTGTATAGAAACCTCTCCATCTGTAAAGCAACCCTAACATGAAAAGATGGGGTGCTCTCATCAAGTGGTAAAGACATAAGTGGTACAACTGAAGGCTGTCTGCCATAGCGTGAGAAATCTGAACTGCTGCAGTAGTTCTAGAATACAAGGTTGGAAATCTGAAAACAGCAATGTCTTGTTGCTTATTATCTGTGTCGTGCTGGATCTAATCTTACTTAAGGATCTCAATTTCTTTGTTGTTCTAGCTTCAAAGATTTATTTAACACTGTCTGAATAATAGTAACTATCACAAGTTAATTATTGTGTATAGAGATTTGACTGTTGTCTCCAATTTTTTAGTTTATATCTATATCAGAAATTAAAATTGTTCATTCTTTGAACCTGAGGGGAAGTGCCATGACATGGGTTACAATCTTACACTCGTACTCTCTTTCACCCTTCCTACAACAGCTTGGGAAAGCTCCAGATCACCATTCTTCCATTTTGTATAGTCAGTCAACAAAAGGTTCAAGGAGCTACTGTCCTTTCCCTGCAGCCTGAGATTAAGTGCTTGGTGTAGCAGAACACAGAGGTCACAATGTACTCACACTTCACCACTCTTTTACTCTGATGGGCCAGGAAATCAGGACAAGGCAGTAAGAGACCTCTGCACAATTCACTCCAACAATTCTATCTGTTTGGCAGATTTCTTTATTTAATTAAAAGTTGTTGGCAACTCATTAGAATGTCCTCCATTTTTCCTGAGAATAAAAACTCCCCGGACTGCTCCAATGGGACTCTTCTCTGAAGGCAGAGTGATTCAGGCCTCATATGAGGGCTACTAAGTAATAAAAGAGACTTTGCCTAAAAAACCTCGGAGGAAATGCTGCCAGACAAAATATAGATGAATGTATGTTATTTGGAAGTCAAAATAGCTGTTGTCTTCTTGTTTTTCTTTTTCATGCATATTTGAAGAACAGTATCTTTCAGGTAAGTGTAGGTGACACCATGATTCAGTAAAAAGAAAATAAAACTAAAATGTCCCTAAACTCGAGCGTGCTCCTGTATGGGTACTGTATATAGCTATAGAGATGATAATTTACTGTTGGTTTATGGATATCCTAGCTGTAAAAGAATCTTTTTCAACCTACTTAAAATATTAGAAGATATTTCTAGTACAATGAATTTCTGTAAGTCATAAAATTGATCAAGCTTTCAAACAAACTACCTAGAATTACACTTAGAAAAGGAAAATTTTTCTTATGAAAAATAAACTGTTGTTTTATGATCTATGTTTACTTAGATAAATAGATCTCTTGGGAAATCCAGACCATGACTGGCTATTAGCAGAATGGTCTGATTCTTTCTGTTACTATCTCTGAATCTGTACAAGTGAATGAAACAGGGACATGGCATGGATCAAGAATGGGGCTATGACTGTTCTACTTTTACTGCATAGTCCCTGGCAAGACTTTGGTCTGGAACAGCAAGTGCTGCCAGGACAGTGCCTGAGCACACCTCAAGAGACAGCCTCAACAAGGGGTTTTTCTCAAGCAGCAGCATGGATGAAGCTGCATATAATGCATGTTGTTTTCCCTAGAAGTTGAGATAGCACAAAATCATAGAATCATAGAAGGGTTTGGGTTGGAAGGGACCCTAAAGACCATCTAGTTCCAACCCCTCGGCATGGACAGAGACACCTTTCACTACACCAGGTTGCTCAGAGCCCTATCCAACCTGACATTGAACACTTCCAGGGATGGGGCATCCACAGCTTCTCTGGGCAACCTGATCCAGTGCTTCATCACTCTCACAGTAAAGAATCTTTTCCTAACAGGCAATCTAAACCTGCTTTCCATATAAAACCTTTAATCCTTGTCCTATCACTGCATGTGTAAAAAGTCCCTCTTCAGTTCTCTTGTAGGCTTCCTTTAGGTACTGGAAAGCTGCTCTGAGGTCTCCCTGGAGCCTTCTTCAGGCTGAATAACCCCAACTCTCTCAGTCTGTCTTCATAGCAGAGGTGCTCCAGCCCTCTGGTCACCTTTGTGTCCCTTCTCTCTACAGATTAGTGTCCTTCCTGTATTGTGGACCACAGAGCTGGATGCAGCACTGCAGTCAGGGTCTCACAGGGCAGAGTAGGAGGTCAGAATCACCTTCTTTGACCTGCTGACCATGCTGCTTTTGATGTAGAGGGATGCATTAAACAGACTTTTCATTATTTGGTTTAAGTGATCCACATTTCCATTCATAGGTAATGAAAGATCATTTTCATCCTATTCTCAAGCGCTGATGGAAATCTCAAGTTCATGGATATATTCCACACCTTGTCAAGCATTAGTAGGAAAACAGCAGTATATTTCTCCATTTAAAGTTTCTTTCATGACATCTGTTCTAGCACATCTTGTTAATGTACAGAATGAAGCATTTCATTGTAACAGAAGGAGGAAAAAGATACTCCAAAGAGACTTTTGAAGTCACTGTCAAACAGTGAAGCTGCACATTCACACAAGAAAAGCTGTTGTTAACCTGGAAAAGGAAGTCCCAGTGGGGCTACTTAAATGTGTAAGAAAGTTAGAAGAATTTTACTACAGTACCTCAAAGTGCAATTGAGTATAAAGGAATGTGACTCACCCACACATCTCTTAATAAAAACCATCACAATAAAAATATGCAGTAAGAAATACCAAGTCAGTTGCTTTCTTAAGAAAACATCATTCTATGAGAACCCACCCCACTCCTTTTAACTACAATAGTAACACTATTTCATCCTAATTTCTGAACAAAGAGAGGAAGGAAGTAAAATTATATATCCATAGTCAAAATATTATGCAAATTGAAAGCATGAAATTTTAGTCCTGGCCCCAGACAGTATTAAAAAGCAGTTTCTTTAAGACATTTTTGTGTTTCTGAATATGGACTAAAGTCAGTTTATACAATATGAGATCTTCATGTGGCAGAGTTTAGTGGTACCAGTATACAAAAGCATCTGTGGAAAGATCGTGCTTTTAAAGTAGTATTCTAGATTACTCTGCTACTGTCATTTTCCATCATAGACATAAGCACTGTGTATCACAGATTAAACGCTGGATTTATAAATGTCAAAGTCTTCTTTTTTTTTACATTTCAAGAAAATTACAGGAAAGCCTATCTTTCGACTCACAACAAAACGTTGCTTTCTCAGAAGAAGTGAGCATCCTTCCTAGTGTCTGATTTCAAAGTCCATGAAAGTCACTAGAGAGACTCTTAGATTTCAGTGAACTCTAGTTCAAGCTTAGATGAATCATAGTAGGACAGCATTTAAATTCATTTTATAGGCATTTGCTAAACAATGACCTCTTTCTGATGGTTTTTTCCTACGCATGTTATTCTGTGCTCAGACTGCCACTCACACCAATGGGAGTTCTGTACATAAATCTAGCAGGAAGTGAGCTCTCCCCCTACTTTTTGTTGTTGCTGTTCATCAGACAAGGTTTCAGCCCGTTTTTTTCTGTCTCAAATCACAAGTATCATCCTATAGCTTAGTTCACTACCTAACTTTATACCCTGAACTAATCCACAACTTTCTCTCCTTCTACTCATGTCTTGGTGTCTGGACACTGCTCACACATAATAAGACTGCACCTTTGGCAGCCCAGGTACATGGGAGATAAGTACAGCATAATCAAGAGACTGGAAATACACCCTCATAAATCTGTCTTGCCATCACTTTGCTTTCAGCAGTCTCACCCCAAGATAAGCTTTGTCTGTCCCAAACTCTTGTGTGACTAGCATCTCTTTTAAACTAGGCATCCTGCTTAAGACAAGATTTTCATGGCAGGGGGTCATTCAATACTTTCCATGTTGTGATGCTATTAGCCACATTTTATTTATGGTATTTATGCATGCAGAACGCTTCCTTAAATCCCTGTCTGGGACCACATCAGACTGAACAGTGAAAATAAGCTTAAAAAATATGTATTCTTGTCCTACCAGCTGACAAGGAGTAATATAAAGTGGGTATCATGGTCTCCCTTATGAAGAAGAAGGAATTGAAATATAAAGTCATGGGAAGAGAATACAAAGTGGTCTCTCTGGTGTTGGATATTCAGGCAGAACAGGTATTGCTAAAGATATGACACATACAAAGCTTTTCTAATAACAAATTATCCTCTGATACTGTAAAAATAAATACCTAGACATGCTGAAATCCCAGTGGGGATTTGGTCTGCATGCAAGTCCTCGTCCACTCATGCCTGAAGATATTCCTGTTCTCAGTGGCACCTGTGTCTAAATCAAGAAGTTCTGTGATCTAGGTCTCCAGGTTCTGTGAGATGGCATTCCTGCTTCTGCTGCTTGCTGGGGCTGAAGTACACACAGCTTTGGGTGTGCACAGAGCAACATGTCTGGAACACTGGGGCACAAGAGACCATTCCAAGAAGCATATTTCAGTGAGAGCTGATAAAGGAAACAGAAAGGGCCCCATCATAGAAGGACTGGTTATGGGGAGAGAATGTTTTTGTAAGCTGATGAGAGCATATACTTAAGGCAGCAAATCAGTCAGCAGATACCAAAGTAAATAAGATTGATATTTTACATTTTTTGTAACACCTGATATTTTACATTTGTTCTAACACCCATTTGCAGCTTCTTCCTTATCTTCCCTTTCAGACTTACTCTCTCGCCTCCCTGTATTCTGAAGATGCCTATATCTTCATCAGATTTATTGATTGGAATTGTTCAAAGAAGCAAGCTTGTTTTCATAGTACTGACAACTGCACATATTACAATTTGAGAGTTTGGAGCTACTGAATAATTGAAAGTGTGGACTTCCAATCAGGTGAGCTTGAAAGTGAACTGAGTGTTGTCTTCCAGTCTCTGTGTTTGCATTAAAAACTACAGTTTCAGAAAAAAAACCAAAACTTTTTTTTCTGTCTGAAAATAGTAGCTTTATTTCTGTTTCTCAAAAGATGGACACCTCGGTCAACATCTGCATAAATTATAAGCTGTTATGTGACCAACTTTTTAAGAGCTTTTTATTTTGCTTCCTTCAAAACAAAAGTTCACAATAGAATGTAAGAAGATGCAAAGTAAAATTAGAGGCCATGACAGGTCTTATCACAATGGGTGTAAAATTTTTTTTTTCTGTTTTTGCTTGCATTTAACTTTTTTTAAATTTAACCTTAAGAGATCAAGAACATTAAAAAACCCCTGAGCACACATACATACGCACACAAATATATATATATGCACATATACATACATATATAAGGATGTATATAACTATTTTATTTCACATCAGAAAAGGAAAAGTTTATTCTCTGCTGAAACCATTCTGCATGAGATGTACATTTTTTTCATAAAAACACTTAAAAAATTAACAATCTGAAAATACATCATTGGATGTAAGAATAAACTTATCACATTTAATGTTATTGGATGTCTATGTTTTCTCAATATATTAAGTATCCCCAGTTTAACTTATGGCCCCAGAAAAAGAGAACAAACTCAGGGCAGGTGTATCACAATATGTCAAAAGCCTTTGATTTTCTGAAAGTTCAATAAAGCTTTTGCATAACATACAATCACTGAGTAGGCTTCCAAGTGAAATATTTTTTTCTTACTAGGAAATAACTACTGAAAGGAAGGAAAGAAAATTCAGAAGTTCAGTGTATAAAAAACATGCAACTATCACTAGTTACTCAGACATTACACAGGTTTAGTGGACTGAACGGTACCAGCTGTCTCTCTAGACAGAAATGACCAGAACAATATTTGGACTGGAACAACATGTGATGTTCTTTCTAGTTTCTGGGTGGCCAAACCCATGAGCATAAAATTTTCTGCTTGGAGATAGTTCCCTAAATTGTCCCTTGGAGAAATGGCACATTTTGCTTCCCATAGGCTGCAAGACCTATTGCAGTCATGTGTATCCTTAAAAAACTGATCCCAGAGGCATCAGAAAGGCACACAGTTCTCTGTGCACGCAGAACTCTCTGTTTTTGTCGTTGCATAATAAACCACACTGTCATGACTTCTGCAGACAGCCTAAGCAAAAAAAGGTGAGATTTCACCCCTTAGCCTTGGTATGAGGGTCTTCACTCAGCAGTTCTGTGTCAATCGATTCTGCACACAAGAGCTCACTAATTAAGTGATTATAGAGGCATTTTGCTCTCCCAAGCATGGTCTGTTTGTGCTTGACCAGATCCCAGAATCAAAAGCAGTTATGGTCATGCCATCTCATCTAAAAAAGTTGTCACAGTAAATTTGAAAGTCAAGTAGTAGAACGAGGCTGACAAGGTTCCTAGCAACAAATTGATTTCATGACCCTTGGGGAGAAACAGATTGAGACATCAGCAGGATACAAGGGACCTCACGGGAAAAGCCATTGGAGTCTGTAGGAGGTGTCTGCCATTCTGACTTACCTTGCTGCTCATCATCATGTGTGAATGCTATAGATAATGATAATGAAAGTGAATTCATTTATGGAATGGTTATCTTGATCACAGCTTGGACAGAATGTAAAATTTCATGTAAGTGACAATATTGTGAAATGCAAGGAAAAGTCACTTCCATTTATTTCAGTGAAGGCTCAGAATATCCCACCAGGCAAACCAGAGAAATAAGAGGAGAAAAAAAATTAAAGCTGATGGATTTGATTTAACCTTTAGCTCTGATTTTGCTAGAATAAAAGAAAACAACTTTTTAAATTTGGTATGTAATTAAAAGTACACTGTTTTCCAACATGACTAAATTTCATTCCAAGTTCCAGCACAAACACCATCATGAAGACAGCCTGGGACAAAGCTGGCAGCTTGCTGGGAGACACTGAGGAAATAAAATGTTTGTATCCTGCCTGTGACATTTAGCAGTGTTCCAAATGGCCTCCTCACAGTTTTGTCATTGGCCTAACCCTGAAATGCCTTGCTTTCAGCAAACCTTGTAACATTTTTTGCTCTGCTTTGCCAGGCACTGAACACCATGCTAATGTCTCTTACAAGACATATTTTTTTTTCCTCCTCCTTTCTCCCACCTTATGACCAAAATGTAATGAAAATATCTAGATTCATTTATGCTTGCTTTTGTCACCTGCTGCTTGAGCCCACTCTCTCCCCACAGTGTAACACATTGCTCAGACATAATTGCAGCCACAGGCTCTGTGAGTAAAATGATGAAGGTGAGCCCAGGGGATTCACAAGGCTGTTTTCTGAATGTGCTGCAAACCTAAAGCACGTATCTTTGTTAAACACCACATCAACTTTCTCTCTATAATAGCTAATTGCATCTTATACCCTGGTGCAGATGTTTGAACTAGATCCTTAGAGGTTTTTTTCCCAGCTCTATCATACATGTACTTTTTCTTCTGGATAAACCACATTTTATTTTCTCCTGGTAGTTAACATAAAAATACAGCACTAGAAAACAAACTGCAGTTACAAGAGAATATTACAGTGGAGGCAAAGACATTGAAAGAAGGAATTCAGCACAGCAGCTGGGATTTTCAGATCTGCCTAAGGGCTAACCTAACCCCTGTAGGTGATAGAGAAGCTTAGAAGCTTAGATGTAGGTGGAGTTAGGATTCAGAATTAAAACTCACATCTAAAACATCCCCAGCACTACTCCACCTCAAAGAAAGACCCATTAAAGCAGCTCTGTTTCTGAGCCAAATCCACTTGGCCTGTTCAGCCAGGTGGGCAGCTCCTCCTTGAGTCCCAACGAGAGCCCAAAACCACTGGAGAGGAGTCTGATCTGACAGGGGCTCACAAGGCAAGCTCAACACAAAGTAATAGGATGGATCCCTCAAAAAATATGCCCACAGTGGTTTTCTTTTTAAAATAACTCCTGGAGCAGTAATTGAGCAGTAAAAGTATTGCTATCTTAAACGGTGATTAGAAGCTTATTCAGAAATTGGGAGCTGTTTCACTGACTTCCATGTTCTGTGGTAGTCCAAATTGTATTTACCATGCTGTAGCAGACTTGTCTGAGGAGGTCAACATGTTCCCCACTGCTAGCAAGAGCTCTGCCTCCTCACAGACAAGGAAATAAAAATTCTGGAGTAAAATGAGTAAGTAAACAGAAGCAGAGGCAACAGGTGATACCCTAACTTCTCCAGCTGAGTCCAGGGTTGGAAGGCATGGAGCTCATCTCTGGTTCGTCCTCTCAGGATTGCTTCTGCATATTTAATGTAATGTTTTTTGTCTCACATGCTTATTATTACAACTCTTCCAAAGCCCATTAAACCAATTCCTGTTACTGCACCAACTCTAGTTAGATAGTGGGAAATTTTCCGACTAAAAAAGCATGAACCTTATTTTGGAGGGGACCTCTCTGCAAGCTTCTGCCTATCTTCTACAAACTGTTTATCAATAGAATGACTTTAGTTCCACAACTAAATCTTGGAAGTTTCTGTAGTAATTTCAGGTTTCTGATTAGGAGCAAACTTTTGACTTACTAGGTTTACTGTTTGGTAGTATAATTCTGGTAACATCTGGCAGAAAATAATAAAAATTAAAACAAAAAACCAACAATAATAATGGTTAAAAAAAAAAGCAGATTAGTGCAGGAAAAGCTGCACTGAAATCACTCAGGAAAACTTCTATGTCTAAGAAATATCTTTTAAAACCAGATTTCAGTAGTAGCCCCAGAAAATGGCACATAGATTTTTATACAGTAGAATGTCTGACATCATCACCAAATGACACAAATAGTCAGCATTCAGATATGAAGAGCTTTCAGAGAAACTCATTCTAGTTTATGAGCATTCAGGCAATACACAACTATTCACACATACTTTCATATTTCAGTTATTAATCTTCAGACTGAAAGAAATTGAATGAGTCAAAGAAATAGAGTATAATTTTTTCCCCTCCTTGGAATAGAAGACATAATTAAGAGGGAAGTATAGTTTCAGATCAGAGCATGGAAACATGGGATCTCTACTCTGTAATCGGGTTGTGTGGGAATAAACTAATTTGAGTAAAAGAGGATCTGGACCACTGTATCTGAAAAGTTTGGAACCTGACTTGGGAACAACACAGAGGCAGCAGACAACACAACATCACTCATGAAAACAGGTGTCTTTAAATATGTGACATCAGCAGAGGCTGTGCTGTTTCAACCTGTTGAGAAAATAGAGAACTGCCACTATTCCTGAGAAAAAGGGCTTCTTGATTCTTCAACAGCACTGTTTGTTATTGGAATATCAGGTCCTCCTATTAGTTTGTGCTGAGTGTCTATGTCCAGGTGTTGGCAGCAGAGGGACTGCATGTGAGGTCTCTCTAAGAAGAGACCAGAAACCAGAGGCTGACGCATGTTGGAGAGAACCAGTTCCATCTGAACTACTGCAGCTTCTCAAAGCTGAGCTCATCAGCAATGCTGGTGCTATGCCTGTGACAGCATATTTAGGAAAATGTAAAAACTCTGCATGGCAGCTGTGAGAGAGGGGTTCCCCTGCAACCCATGGAGGACCCCTCATGGGAGCAGGGTGTGTCAGATCCAGTTATGATTGCTGCCTCCCCCACTCATTGCTCCTGGTCAGGCATGACACTGTCTGCCAGGTTCTGCTCCTGAAGGTCTTCATATTTGTGTTTTCACCAAAAATTTTAAATAATTATTTAGCATTCCTCTGCAGTGTGTTTTTTTTTCTTCCTCTTCTGAATCATTCATATTAAATGCATGATCTATTAATATTTTGACTACTTCACAATGAACTGCAGGACGATAATTTGATTCTTAATTTAAATAGGTATCTGTGTAAGTATATTTTCTCTGAACTGTGAAAGAGAACTCACCATCATCTTTCTTAATATTTTACATCAAGAAATAGAAATATGCCATTATTATATCTCTCTAGATCAGTTCCATTTTACTTGATGCAATTCTTCCTGTATAGTTCTTCAGACTGCTTTATCTCACCCTATAACCAGGAAGATGTTATTTGCATGCCACTACTAACTTTTCTACACTGAGCTGTTCCTTTAAAATTTCACATTAATTTATTTCTAAAGTTGTCCACTGCTGAAAAGGATGGTTGTTTAAGAATAAAAAGCTATTAAGACAACGTGGGAATTAGGACATAAAGTAAACCCCAAGATACCCACCTCTCTGCATGTTTTATTTCTTGCACAGGATTTGTGTACTGAGAGGAGAGCAGAAACGTGTAGCTTCTATATGTGGTTTATATTTCCTATATGGTGTAGAGCAAAAATCTTGAATTCTGTGCTTAAATCACATGGTTGGAAAATACTGCTAAACTTAATGCAAACCTGAATAAGGACGGCAAATCATACTTGTTTTAGAGCATAGGTATTTCCTAGTGTTGCAAGATAACAGATGATTGGTTTTTGTTTGGTTTGCTGTTCTTTTTCCTGGTGACCACTATCTTGAAAAATTAGATTTTTTGAGAAGATTTCTTAGCTAACAGTTGGTTTTCATGTTAGGATGGGTGTAGTCAACACTACATGAATGGAGAGAGATGTAAAGCCATGTGTGCTTTTTAGCACAGGTCCTTCTGACTGATTCCAGTGTAAGGTTGTTTCAGCAAATGTGAACTATCTTGTGCTTCGCATAAGACCAGCAAGGACTTCTCATTTCCTTTTCTCATTCTAAAAAAAAATCCAAAAATCTCTAAGGTATTTTTAAAGACTCTGAAATATTTTTTAAGGCATTTACCCATTGTTCAGAAAAAATAATTCCAACCACCATCTGATTAAATGTCAGTGTCCTCAAATTGGTGTCCTCAAACATCTCAGGAGAATAACTCAATCATTAAAATGTAATGTCAGCTTCACTTTAGCTTAGTAAATGTGTATTTACAGAAAACGCAATTGTTTCAGTAAAAGATAGGAACCCCCCATCTTTTATATCTGGGGATGTGGAAAGCTACACTTCAAGCCCCTGGAATGATCTGGGCACAGTGGGGCTCTCGAACTATAGCAGCATATATCCCTAGCATATGTCAAAACCACTTGGCTGTGGAGTAGCTGCATGGATGGTTTCATAATCTTGGCTTTCCATTCTGGTCTCTTGATACAGGACCACCCTGCTTGAGTGTTCAAATAGGTGTAGCAATCTCCTACCTGCAGTCATAAATGTCAATAAACCATATCCATCCCATCATGCACAGCTGAATGACTTCTTGTTCTCACTGCATTCATGGCTGGATAGCTAAGAAGTTCAGATAGATAGATGTCACATTGTAAGTAAACATATTTCATACATAAATTCAAAGAAACTCAGTCATAATTCTCAAGATCTCCTTAAAGTAACAATATTAAAAGCTTAACACCTGTCTCTTAAACATTACCAGAGTCAGCAGAAAAGTATCTGAAAAATTTTGTGAACAGCTGTTGAGGCTAAGTCCATTGAAAACTCCTGAGAACAGAATCAGGAAAGAACACATGTGAAAATACAGAATAAACTAGAAATTCAAGCATATCCTTAGAAAAACAGGCCATAGAAAGCAATCACCATGAAAAACCCTATATAACAGGAAGAAATAAAGCATGGTTTATTATTACTAAAGAGTAAAATATGTGTCATACTGTCAGCTAAAACTGTTAAAATAAAACCTCTCCTAGAATCAAGTAAGTCAGACTACCATACCATACAAGATTACTTCTCATTACAGCCTGCTAAATATGGGAAAGAACCAGAATGTGGGAATTGAAAACCTTTTATAGACATACACCTAAAAAGTACACAGTTTATCAGTAAGACCACAGCCACCTGTTACTAATTATTTTAGCTTCAGATTCTTAAGTAAACACAGATGCAGCAAAACTAATCACTCGAGAAAAAGTAATGTTCAAGCAGAATGTGGAAAAAAAACCCTTATCCATTACACTTCCCTTATAACATCCATCCTGAGAGATAATCAGTTTTGAATGGAACAATTAATGAGGTCTTTTCATACCAAGGGAAATTACACCATAATGAGGCTTAATGTGCTAGAAATGAGGTGGAATTTACTAAAACTAAATAGAAGCCTTGTCCAAGGTGAAAGGTAGTACACTGGATTGTTAGGAATGCTGTATTTTGAAGGGCATTCTCACCACAAATTATTAGCACACAGATAAAACAAATGGAATAGCTATGTGGTGGAAAGTACACAGCAAAAGGAAGCTGACCAAAAAAAAAAAAAAAAACGAACACCCCAAACTAGAGGTTTTATATACTAAACCAACTGCCTTGGAAACCCTAATATACTTTAAAACTCTACGTGATGCCTCAGGCTTACCTACCAGCCTACTGGGCAAAAGAAGAGCTTTGCCCCTGTGTATCACTCATTTGAGCTGTGCCACATTTCAGGAACATTTTCACTCTCTGACTAAAATCTTAAGCAAGCCAAATGTGGACACTTTGCCATGAGGGAAGCCAAGAATATTAACAACATGTAGAACATTAATTATGTGCTGTGTCCTTTTCTATGCCATCTCCATGTGCAACATGAAGTTCCACTATCCTCCAGCAAAAGGGAAGTTTTTCTAGATCTTCTATTTTGTTGCTCCAGAGCAATCCTCAACAGTTGCTTTGCACTACATATATCTCATTATGTGTATCAGGTCTTTGTGAAGGGTAAAGAAGTCATTATGAAAGAACAAAGTACAAAGATGATCAATGAAAATGCAAGGTTAGGTAAAAACAAATCAAACCCATGTTTGATTTATCAAACAAATGATATTTCAGTGCAGACTAGAATAGTAGAATCTCATAATAATGCTCTCAGGGAAATAAAAGAAGAAACACAGTCAATGAAATAGATTTTAAATGCTAAAGGTCTGAACACACTGTGGCTGAAATCCACTTTTGTGCAGAGCAACAGGAAAAGGCTGGTGTGCCAGCGAGCTGAGCATAAGTAAGGTTTAGCTGGTGCTGTGGAGGGGAGAATTTCATTCAGAATGGTCTGGTCTTGGGACCACAGCCAAGACCACCAGTGCACATCTTGATAGAAGAGTTTTATTACTTCTCTACTAGTGTTCAGCCTCAGCTACCCAGGAAATGAAGAATGTACAGTCTACTCATTATGACTTTTAAAAATATGTATTTTAACAGTTTGAAAAAGTCTCACAGTAATTCCAATGTCAGCATATCTAAAATAGTCAACAGAGTGAACATCAAAATTTCATTGGTATTGGTACACACAGAAAAATCAAGGAGTGTCTATTTTATTTATCTTAAAAGCATAGCTTCGGGAATTAGCATAAAATAATATTTAAATGTATATAAAGGTAATTCTTTGCACTTCTATGGTTCTTAACCACCCTCACAAATCAGTTGAAAATATAAAAAAGCCTTCAAGCAGAAGAAAGACATTGAAATGCAACTATTGTTAAGATGGTCTCTGATCACAGCCCCAGCACTGATGCTCCAGTAAGTTTGAGCCAGGCCTGAGGGGAGAAGAGAAGTGAAATCAGCTGAATAGAAATCACAGGGGAAATTATCATAGTTAAACAATAGCCAAAATCCCTAATTAAAATGTATCCATGGACAGTAGAGTTTATACTTACATGTCCTTAAAGAGGGACCTGGGATTTTCGGTAATCAAAAGTCTTCAGTTTCTTAGTTGAGCATATTTTGTATGGATACACAAATCTGCAAAAGGAAATATATAGGTAGATGAACAGATTGTGGTGGATGTACATGATTCATTAACTATTTCTTGGGAGTTTTATGGTAAAAACTGATGAAAAGTGTATACAGCCTTAAACAGGGGTGACCTGCAATTAACTGGTATCAATTCTCTGGTTTTATGCCCTAAATAGTTAATCTTTCACCAACTCACAAAGGGTTTAAGCTCTATTTTATTATCAGAGGAAACTGAAATCAAGTTTGCAATGCTTGGGATACTTAAAAGCCTAAGTAGAAAGCTGACAAATATTTATTGAACAGAGAATTATCTGTCAGAACTGACTTGTTTCATTAGGACTGCAGAGTGAAATAAAAGCTTGTCCACATTTTGTTTAGACAGATTTTTATTATGAAGTGTCTCATGTCTTGCTTTTGCAACATTGCACCATTGACACAAAGGAAGAAGAAAGCCTGGTGGTAGGAAAAAAAATCACCCCTACTAAAGAATGAAAAAGTGTAAAACAAAAGCTTTAGGTGTCATACTAAACCAAAGAAGGGTAGAAAATTTTCATTAACTTTATTTCAGCTCACATGAAAATGCAGAAACTTCCATAGGTCCAATAAATAAGTTTTTATACTACATGGCAGAAGAAGGGAGTTATAATTTCTCTTTGCAAATTGATAGACTGAAAGTTCTACTGAACTTTCCACTTAGCTCAGCTAAAGTTCATCTTACATATGGATTAAACAGAAAATATTGGAACTCCTTTGAAACATGAAGCATCAAAAGTTAACAATGCACATGCAGGGAGCAAACATTCTCAAGGTGAAAAACGCGAATAGTAGCATTACATGCCTAAGTTGTTCCAAGTGGTTAATGTCGGTTTTTTCCTGCTGATTTTCCATATCTGACTTTCCTCTAAATTTCAGATGGCTGATATCTTCAAAGAATCATGTAGAAATCCAGAGTGACTAAGAAAGAAGGTGTCCAGTGTTAGAGAAGACCAGGTATTACTCAGGCTATGTTCTGATTTGTTTTGGTCCCAGAGTTATAATTATCTTTTACATCGCACTTACATTTAGAGGTCTTTTCTTTCAGCAGTAATACTTAAAGCCTAAATGAAATATTGTTGAATAAATTAATTTGCAACCTAAAAGATTGAGAGATAGGAAATTAGAAATTGAATAGACTTCATTTAAAAAACAGGAGACTAAAGTTAAGTGACTTTACACAAAAAACACCAAACCAATACAAGACAGAAAACCTGTATCAAAACCGGATTCTGGATTCGCATCTTCCAAGGTATTTTTACCCCTGGTGAGCACCCTTCATTATTACTGTTACACAACTTGTTTCAGGATTAATGTTTTGCTGCAGTTTACAAGTGAAAAATCAGGCTTTGTAGATTAGCTACTACTGCAGACTGTAATTTCACCCAAGTACAGGAAAAAACCCAACAGCTGTCAATACTGCATACTTTTGCTAATGCAAACACATGAAACAGAAAGACAGGTGAGTTTGTCCCCTTTATTTAACTTTTGTTTCTCCCTGGAAAGTAGATACAATTATTTTCTGGGACACAAATTTAGAAGTAATTAAAATGGAAAAAAAATATTTAGGCTTCAGAGAAGCACAGTGTGAGAGCTACATATCAGCAACATCAAACAAAGAAAATTTAAGCAACTGTAACAGGTATGGATCTAGGGTAGAAAAGTACATCAGTCTGCAGAGATCAAATACTCCACATTTTCCTTTCACCCTTTGGGGTCGTTTCTCTGATAAATAATTCACAGACTGCAGTGCAAAGTAGTTTGCATACTGACAAGATTAAAAAGAATGCTTTGTCTGGGTTAAATTTACGATCTGAAACTTTCCTTTAAAATGTCAGGCAGGTAATTAATTTAAGATGGTTTGCCAAGCAGAATCTCTGACCCTGTCAGAATAATTTCATTTCTTGAGGGTGAAGGGGATATTACATTTATCTTTGAAGAGTCTCTGGTTTGTTTTCTTCTTCCCTTCTCTCTTCTTGCCATTTATTACCTCTTTCATAACATATCACTGAAAAAAAAAATTAGTGCCACAATCTTTTCCTTGTTAATTTATGGTGATAAAGAAAACACCGGCTGCAAATTACCAATGAATAGGGAATGGAGTACAAGTAAGACCTCTCGACTTGAACTGAAGATGTGCATTTTCCACAGAGAGAGCTCTTCCCAGTATGAGCATTCAGAACAGCATTTTGAGTAGCAGTGGGAAATGCAGCAATCCAATAGCATGAAGATTGGCTTTTGGCATAGCAGAAAATCATGCCGCACACATGCACAGTAGTGGGCTTCCTTATGAATGAATGCCTAAATGCGTGACAATCAGCAGGACTCTTACCTCTGCTCTTCAAGCCAAGTTTACTGATGTAAAATTTTATTAGAATTTCTGTCACCTCATATAATCCCTGCAGGCAGTGTGAAAGCGACCAAATAATTTACTAACATTATTTGGATACTTAATTCTAAGTTTGCAGGGTTAGGTGAGAAAAAAGGGTATCAGAAAAGATTAAAAAGTAAAAAAAAAAAGGAAATACAATTAGCTTTCCTGAATGCATACTGAATTTTCTCTTGGAAACAGATTGCGACATTGTACACTAATTGGTTAAAACAATTGCCATTCCAAGTAGCTAACCCAGACACATTAAGGTGATCTTGATCTGTTCAAGAGGAAGAGGTCACTCCAAGATTGGTTTCTTCTGAAATCAAAGGAAAATATAAATCACATATTTATAAATTGCAAATATAAGTGCCAAGATATAAAGGTATGCAAATTCAGATTAGATACATTGAAGGAATTGAAATTGTCTTGAAAATTGTCTGGACTGGCCAAACTTTTGAACTTGGTTATTATGAATTTTTCATGTGGCTACCTGAAAAACACCTACTTTTTTCATCCAACAAAGCAACAAATCCAACCCTTCTTTCAGTAATCAGTGCAGACAAATGAAAGTAAAACAGGAATCTTCTGCACTGTGAACAGAGAACTTGAACTGAATAGGAAGAATGAAAGTGTGAAAGTGTCCGTATTAGAAGGCAACAATCTTCAGTGGCATCTGAAAAGGGACACTGTGACCCCTCAAATGCTGTTTTCTCTCAGCATTTCAACTACTGCCATTCAGTCCCCAAATGCACTGCAACAGAAGACAGTTTTCTGAAAATCCATATTGCTAGTATTTTTGGTTGTTATGGCTTTCACTGGTCATCCTCCTGAAAAGCTCTCTTTAGTTATTAACTTGCAGGAAGTAACTCAACCAAGTTTCCATTAGCCCAGATTTCATTCCTGCAGTTGAAAATGTAGTCATTTCCTTCCTGGCCAGACATTATCCATATGGGGAAAGAAAGGACAGAGCTGGATGCAAGGCCAGAACATGATATGCTGATGAGAGTTTTATTTTATTTCAGACAAATGAAGACAAAAGTATCTGGAGCACACTTTTCCAGCCTGTTTCCACTGGGTCTCTCTTATGACTATAAACTACACATGTAAAATGTGGTCTAAAGATGGGTAAAGGATAAATGTCATAGTGTTAACTCCCTAGCAATGAAAATACTTATTGTTCCCTTGAAATGAGTGGAGCTTTGCCTAGTGTTTCCATCTTTCTGGTTCATTATTCAGTCTGAAGTGACTTTTTTCTTGTCCAGTGCTGTTATGCAAACCATCAGGTTAGCATAAAGCAGCTCTCTGAGCCTTGTCTACTTCAGCTTTTTAGATTTTTGAATGAAACAAAGTCACACAATTTTCATTACACTTTCAAACTAAATATCTACCTTACTACAGCAAATGATGTGATTTGTCTTGATATGCCTTTCTAAAGACAGTACTTGGACACTCCCGAATAAGACAGATATTCAAATCATCTGTGACTATTTCATGTTAAATATGCTGGATTCAGGCCTTAGCTAAGTGACATAAAACCCCAGAGATTTAGTTTTAATCCACGAATAATAGTCCAGCATTGGTGGAAACTCTGATGACAACTGCACTCATTTTAAGACAATTTTTAAATAACCTGTTTATTGGAAGTGCCTGTCCCCAAAGGTGTTCCAAATGAACCTGATGGTCCACTATAAGAAATGATAATTTTCCTTTTCATTAATGAGAATTCCAATAATGGATTAACAGAAATTCACCTTATTTAGTAGCAGTCATGAAAGCGTTCACTCATTTCTGAGACTGTGAAATTATGTTCCTGTTCCACAAATATCTATACTCCACACTACACATGCACTCCCTTGAAAATAACCAAAACTGTTTAAATCTCTATTCCAATGGCACAAATGTCTTGCCTTAAGAAGCTAAATTTGGAAATTATTGTTTGTAAAATTAGCTCTGTGATAGTCACAGCTTGAGCCACACCAGTGTGGGTGTTTCCAGAAATGATAAGCAAGTGACAGAGTAAGAAAAGTCTTTTCTGCTGTGTGGTCATATTGACAGTTAAAACTCCTTCATAGGCAATTGATGATAAGCAGTCCAGAAGGCAAAGTAGTTAATCAAAGACCATACTGCAAATATTAATCTATTAGTATGTTCTGTGAATAGTGTGAACATACATAGTCCAGTCTGTAATTACTGTTTACAGAATACTTAGCATTTTTATGTAAAAGCAGCTGAATTATTTGTTATGTCAAAACATCTAGGATAAAATAGAACAGTTTTTCCCATCAGTGAAAAGGTAGATACTCTATGAATTTTAATAGGTTGTCAAATATCCTGACAACAAATTATAAACAGAATTTTTATGATGTTATAAAAGAACAGTTCCAGAGGAACTCGAAGTTGAGAAATTCTACTCAGGTATGAAAGACAGTAAATGCATTAATACTATTGCAAATATATTCTCAAATTATTTCACTTTTTAATTTTAGAATTACTTTTCTAGTTTTCAGACTTTTAGACTTTTATAAAAGTAGTCTTGGAAATGCAAGACTTTCTAGCAACCAGGCCATGTAGCATGCTATTCACATGTTTATGGGGGAGAAGAGTTAGCTGCTCTTTTAGATTTCCTGTCATTTTACTAGTTATCCTAGAGTCAATCAATAGGCCAGATCATTCTCTCTGGTAGTGTCTTATCCAGCTAACCCCCTGCAGTTCTCGCTGACTTCAGTGTGCTACCCCTTCCACACTGAGTAAGAGCACATTAAGAGCACATTGCCTCTAAAAGCACTGCAGGGCTCAGTGCTCAAAAACTGTGGATCCCGTTTCAAAGAATCCCTTCTTCTCTACACTTACAGTACTCAATATAACGTCTTCCTGAATTTTTAAGAAGGCTTCCATTGGTATTAGTAAGTGTCAGTTCTAAAATGAAGAACAATTGCACAGCTGTAAGACAGATGAATTTCCTGATTTATTAAGGTAATGCACATGGCTTTTTTGGAGTTCAGATGACAGACCATAAGTTTGACTGCTGTATTCCTGGTCTTTTGCTGAGACAAGGTGAGGGTTTACTGGTTTTCATTACAGTGTTTTAAGCACTGCAGCTGCTCTCCCACTATGAACTAGGCTGAAATAATTAAATTCTGTCACTGAGACCAATGAATGAGAGTAAATTAGCAACAGTGACCTTCTACTGCAGCTAAATGGGTCACTGAATTTGAAGCAAAAATATTCTGTGAAAATACGAGTGATAAACTTGTATGTAGCCTTCTAAGCCCGCAGCCACACAGTAAACAAACAATGCAATTCTTTTGGCCATTACAATTTAGAGAAAACCTACAATCCTTGAAAAACCTATTCTGCATCTTAATACCAATATAGTCAGACTTAAAATGAAAGGGATAGAGACACTAACTGCAAACAATCTTTTGGGTATGTGAGGAACAAAGCTCATTTGTTGCATTGCTTTACTAAGAACTTGTAGTTCTGAGAACAGAGCTTCAGAAGGCATTGGATTGTCACTAAATTCTGTCAGCTCCTGCAATGACAGAAGCCTCTGGTATTGTGGGTATGATTAGATGCAGAGAAATCTAAGGAAACCATCAGCAACCACTCAGCTTTGTTGATGCCCTTGCAATGTTGCAGCTAGAGAGAAGTTAAATTCTAACACCTGATTTCATACACTTCTACTGAAAGCAGAATATATCTCCCCTATTAGGGATATCTAATCCTTGATCTTTGCTTCTTTTACTTCCTTTGCTTTTGATTTAAAAGATTAGAAACACTTTAAAAATACAATCTTCTCAAATGCATTGGAAAAATCATATAGAGGAAATAAAGACAGTCTGCTTAGCACATAAATAGACAATCCACTTTAAGGCAGACAATCTGAAAACCTTCAGACCCTCACAATTTGATCTCTTTATGGGAAGAGAGGTTCCTGTATATGACAAAGTTTCAGCTTCCACATGAATGTTTTTTCCTGCCATTTACTATTATTGTATTATTATTGCCATCATTGTTATTATTTTCTTTCCTGTGCCAGATATGCTCTTCAAATAGTCTCTCAAGAACTTTAGTATTTAGACAGCAGATGGTGATAACTGCCTGTACCCAAGACTGCGGGTTAAAGATAACAGACTTTTAGTTATGTCAATAGTATTTGCACTTGTCCTCAAAATCATGGAATAGTGGCATAGCTGTCACTCTCCTGAGTTGTTTGCTTTGGCAAGGGAACAAGGATGTACTCTCAGTATGAGGCTTCAGCTGCACATTACTCAGGGTATTTTGTGAGTTGCATGTCTACACATTTTCATGTACTTCTGTCACAACTAAACATCTGCAGTTTAAAAAGGTTGAAGGTGCGATAGCTTAAACTTCAACCATCTAGACCATATTTTCGACTGTCTGTCAATAACATTTATGTGTACAGAGGCATATTGTAGCCAGCAATAGTTCATAGGAATTGCAAAATGAGGCTTGCAGAACTCAGCCGAGTATTCACATGTTACAATTTAAACTGCTTAGTCAAAAGAGAAGAAAAGCACTTCAGGTATATGTACATGTATATGTATATATGCCAGTACAGCTTGTTTACCCCAAAAGTCCTGAAATGATAGAGTGCAACTCTGGGAAAGGAACCTGGAAGATCAGGACCCTTTGTGATGTGTAACAGAATATTATGGGATGGAAATACAGAAGCAAGGCTATAGCTGTAACTTTAGCATTGTGTTAAGCCATCCCACACCCACTGTCATCATCTGTCCTGACGAGTCTGCGCAACACATTGGTCTGAAGCAGCTAAGGAATGACTTAACAAAATTGCTATGAAGAAAGGTCTGCTTTGTTAGAAAGAAGGAGGAAAGAACTAGAAGAGAAGCTCAGTGCTGACACTGGTACCTTACACTTAGCTTTTCAGAAAGAAACTTAAAAAATAGAGCTTAGGGATAATACTGACAGGAGAGGATGCTGCAGACTAGAGGAAAAAAAAGGCAGGGAGGAGGATCCACAGAACTACAGGTTGTCCAGCTGTATTTCAGGCCCTAGAGAGGTGATGGAGTAAATAATCCTGGGGCAAATTTCCAAACACATGAAGGACATGAAGGCATTTGCAAATAGTCAGCATGAATTTAGTAATGGAAAGTCATCTCTGACCAACCTGGCAACCTTCTAAAATGACTTGCTTCATGGATGAGGAAAGGGCAGTGGGTGGTATTTTTGTCTCAACTTCAGCAAAATTTTATACAGTGTCTTGGGACATCCTCATGTATTGAAGTACAGATTAGTTAAGTAGGGAGTGACATGTATTGAAAACTGGCTGAACTGTCAGGCTCAGATGATTGTGATCTGCACTGCAATGTCTGGCTGGAGGCTGGTTTTTTTTTTTTTTTTTTTTTTTTTTTTTTTTTTGTTAGGGGTGTTTGTTTTTTTTNNNCTGGCGGGGGGTTGTTTTTTTTTTTTTTTTTTTTTTTGCCTGGGATAGAGTGTTAAGTTATATTACTTAACATCTACATTAATCACTTGAATGAGACTCTGAGTCTCACTATAAGCACTTCAGAGCAAAGATGTTCTCATGACACATGCTGGGCTTGAATTTGCTATTTTAGCACAAACAATACATAACAAGTTTCAGTCACCCGGGACATGAAGAGGTCAGGAAGGCAGGTGTCTATACCATTCTTTAGACCCATCCCAGGGAGATGTGTGGCTTCTAAAGACCTCCAGATATAGCTGTCATACCTGATACGTGACTTTTCAGAGATCTCCTGCCTTCATAATCCAAAAGCACTTTAGGGTACACAGGCTTTAATAAGACAGCATGTCAGTGGTTAGAGAGAAACCTACAACTAGAGAAAGAAAGGGATATAAAACCAACATACTGTTTGTGGTTTACAAAACCACAAAGGCAGCTGCTGTTGAAGCAATAGAAACAATGACATCAAAACCAGCATGTAAGTTATAGTTTCATTTGTTACCCAGGCTTTTCTTTAGTTTTTATAGGTCATAATCACATGGACTATGTTTTAAAAATAAATGCTTTTCATTTTCGAGCAGTAACACAACATTAAATAAATACTACCAAGACATGGCAGAGCTATTTCCCAGCATGATTTTGTGCAGCTCAGCAAGTAATTTCACCTGCTGAGGGAACTCAGGAAAGCAACCAGGCAATCTCATAAGGCTACTAAATCAGTGTAAACAAAGTCTATTTTGACTGGACTAGAGCATGATCTCAAGTTCATAAGCACAGGAATTTTTGCACCTTATACTTCTTAATAGCAAGTTTAATACTAGCTGAGCTTGGCAGAAATCACAACAGTCTTGTCAAGCCATTCTGCCTCTTTCATTGCTTGCTTATTTTAGATGAGATACTAAGAGCTTGCAGGAATATTCATTTCCTGAGAAATTCTGTACAGAGAATGTAAGACATATTTCATAGGAATAATTTATGATTGCTCAGTCTTTCTCAGTGCTGTTATCTTGGTTTTCAAACATGTAGCTTGGAAATTGATAAGAACCTTTCAATTTCAAATAGTACATAATAATGAATAGAATAAAATAAATTCAACAATCAAAACATCTGCCAGGTTCCAACACACTTTAGATTTCACCATTATGTTCCCAGTGTGACTGAGATGCCCATTTCAATCGCTCTTGCCAGCAGTTCCTGGTGCCTACCCAGGTGTTCCTGGGGCTGGCACATCCTGCTGCAGAGCTGGGCCAGGAGAGAAGCAAAGCAGCCATCACAGTAGCAGCGTACTTGGCAGAAGCAGCTGCTTTTGAGCTTCAGGTTTGGCAGGAAGAGAGCCAAGGCAATGCCCTCAACCTTCTTCCTCCAATATCTGAACCCTCTACCTGAGGTGTGGTGAAGTCTCATATTTCTCTTGTGTTACCTGTATTCATACCTTAGATCCTATATATGGCTATGCCCTGGAAAGCTCTCCCCTCCACTGGTCACTTTGAACTACGTGGTTTCCCATTGGGTGTTTCCTGGTCCCACCTCTCTTTAAAAGAGCCCTACAGGGCTTCCTCGGTCTCTTTCTTCTGGGTTACCCCAGCTGCCTGGATATCTCTGTACTCCTTTCCTGGACCCTCATAACACAACACTGGACTCACAATAAATCAGCTGTTATCCCAGAGAAGAGCCCTCTGTGTAGCCTTTTATCCTCTTCGGCGCTAGAACACCACGCCTGGGGAAACTCTCGTTTCTAGAGGAGCCAGCAGAAACAGGTTATCTGCGGTAGCTAGAACTCTGTCCTTTGGGAGAGTTGTAAAACCATTGCAACTCATCCCAGCAGGGATTCCGCTCGCATAAAGGCGCTGTCGCTACCTTGAGAGCGTCCGGGTTAAGCGCCTTTACATCACAGAGCTGCCTTCTGACCACTGTTAAACGAGTTGGTGGCTTACTATTTTATTTCATTGTTGTGCACTGAAATAGGTCTTTCTTGGAACCAGGATAAGCACAGATTGTTAAA
>VZRZ01007203.1:91447-172576 GCA_013398175.1 Climacteris rufus | reverse complement strand
AAAAAAAAAAAAAAGATTTTATTCAGCATGTGTGATTTTTCTGTAAAGGTATGATTTCAGCTTTGCACTAGCTGTAATATAAGCTGGAGGCTCTGAAGTACCAATCCATGTTCTACAATAAAATTCCAACAGGCTCCAGCTGTCATGTTTTGTAAACATTAAAACAGAGTTCCAGGTAAAACTGAACATGCATTTCAAATATTCTCCTGACTGCAGGTGGACAAAGGGTTTTGTACATTTCAAGAAAACAGTAAATACTTCTTCAACAATAACTAGGTGCATTTTTTCTAATAGTGACTTTCTGGAATTTGTTTATTTGAGGTGGATGAGGAATTTGGAAAACTAAGTCCAGCATGAGTAAAAAGCAGAAAGATAATAACCAAATATACACTAAAATAAACCATTAATGCAAAGAGCCTAGTAGCTTACTATATAAAAATGCTTGTCCTATTTGTATGTCAGGTGCATATTTGTCATTTTCATTTATTATTTTCCTTTGTAAATATGGAATGATATCTGTCTTTATAATTATATGGCCTTGCCTTGATTTTCCACTGGGTCTGAGCTTTACTTTGTTTTTTGTGGAAAAGACTGGTGGTAAAGAACCATTTGCAATTCCCTGTTCCATGACTGATCAGTCTCAGTACACATTAAAGCAGAGATGGTTCATATCTAACATATACTACTGGGATAAGGCCTCTATCACACTCTTGTCATTCTTAAATAGCCACTCTGACCCATCACTGCACGCTCCTTCTCTTTCTTTGTGCTGGGGGTAAGAAGATGAGATTGAACAAATTATAATTTTGGCACATATTTACAAATTACAATGTGCCCAAAGCTTCTATGCAATGAAATATTCTTCAACGAGGATCTTCAGATGATGTAATGCCACTTTACACAGTGTTAAATGAGATTACCAGAGCAGAAAATGCATGTGCACTTCTGTTTTGAATAGTTATGTATTTACAGATGCCCTTGTAGACTGTCTACAGGCCCCACATGGAGTCTTAACTTTTGATGTTCACCAAAAGTAAAATGACATAAAAAAAAAAAAAATACACTCCTTCCTCTTGTCCTTTGGCTGGTGCTATATTTTTATGTGTTAAATCATCAGGGCAGAAAAGCACAAACTTGATGATATAGTGTGGTGGCGTATGTGGCAAAAGCCACAGCCCCACAGGCTCAAGACTGGTGGGCACAGCCTGAGGTTGCCACAGTCTGAGGCATACTCCCTGCTCAGGGTGAGATTTTGGTTCACCCCCAGCGTCCCTTGTACCTTAGTTTAGATATTTCGGTTGGTTGCTACATTACCTAATGTTCTGCATAAGGTTATGTTCTGGAAATTTCATTACAGTTCGGTTCCCTATTGGTTATATGTTAATCCTTGTACCCCCATAGGTTACTTTCCCCTGCTTGTATCGCCATAAATCCCCTGCTGTCCCTAAAACTTTGCCTTTGGTAGCTGAAACCTTCAGCTCTCCCGGACCCCTGCGCCGCCTCTCCCAGATCCCGGACCCTCTCCTACCTTCCCTGCTGCTTCTCCCGGGAAATAAAAGAGCTGGAAAGCACTCCAAGGCCCTTCCCTCGGGTCTTTGTCCCTGCCTGCGCCTGCACCATCAGCCCGGGGCTCTCTCTATCACAGAGGAGCCAGCACTAACGAGCTGCTGGACGACGCCCTGTGTCTGGGGAAACTGCAAGCTGCAGCCCCCGGCAAACCAGGGTCACTCCCAGAATAACGCTGAGCGGCCTCGAGCGGCCCCCGGAGCCAGCGTTAATACAGTGCTGAAAAAAATCCAACTGTGTCAATATGAATCTGCCCCAGCAACGCAATATTTCTCAAACCTCTTAATATAGGACTGGGAGTCAAAGTAACAATTGACAAATGCTCAATAAGAGGTCAAAACCAACCATGCAGACAGATTTGTCGAGGGTTTATGTTACCTATTTTTGATAAGTGAAACAATTGGCCTAAGTCATGTCACCTGAGGCTCTTCACTTCGAGGGAAGAGAAGTCATAGAGTTGAAAAAGATTATAATGATTTTTTTTTTTCCCCTTATGTCCTTCCAGGAGAACTTGCTTCATAGTTTCAAAGGCAAATTGAATATCAAAAGAGAGTTAGCTTGAAAGAAAGGTACTATCTCTGTTTGCTTTTCCTAGGTTTAAATACATTAATCCAAGAGTTAATACGATTGTGTAATAGGTGCAGTTAGATCACACAATTAATTAGAGTATTTTCTCGAGGGGAAGAGGAGACAGCTTCTTAAACACAGGTTAAAGTGAAAGTGTAAAACAGAGTGAAGCACAAATTGTTGACTACTTACGCCAAGCAAGTGGCAGGTGGATATAGGCAAAATGCTTTAAGAATGCCTCTTTTCTCTTAAGAATCTTTAAGACACGGATGCTTGTGAAGAATTCCTTAATTTCCAGCCCATTTATATGTGAGAGCTGTAAAGAAGACGTGCTTTTCCTTTATCTTACAAAAGGGTTTTCCTTATAGCAGTTACATACAACCAAAGTCCTTAGAAGATTTCTGATTTCTGATCCGATTTCTGTGGGAGTTAGGTAATTGAGTATTCCTCTAGTCTTGAACTGGGGTATGCTATTCACAGGGAAGAGGAGTTTTGAGCAGTAATAACCTATATGGGTCAGTAATGCTAAATTGTGAGAAATTGCCCTAGGAGTTCTGACTGCTGCATTGGGAAGGAGGGAGGAAGGGAGAAAGGAAGGGAAGGAGAGAGAGGGAGAGAGAGAGGGAGGGAAGCAAACATCGTCTGAACCTCCTGGAAACCTGTCCTCATCCACGGTCCCCCAGAGGCCAGTCAAGGAGGGAAATATAAACCCCACGTCCCACACATTGCAGTTTAAGCTCAGCCGGAAGCCAAGGCCCTCACAGCCACTCACTCACTCCCCCACCAGCAGGATCAGGGAGAGAATCAGAATGGTAAATGGTAGAAAACTTGTGCATTGAGATAAAGACAGTTTAATAGGGAAAGCAAAGGCCTCACACACAAACAAAGCAAAACAAGGAATTAATTCACTGCTTTGCAATGTCAGGCTCATCAGTTCAGCCATCCATAGGACAGCAGGGCCCCATTACATGTAATGGTTACTGGGGAAGACAAACACCATTGCTCCAAATGTTCTCCCCTTTCCTCCTGCTTCTCCTCATGGTATGGTATATACTGACCATGATGCCATATGGTCCAGAATCTTCCTTTGGTCATTTTGGGTCACCTGTTCCAGCTGCGTCTCCTCCCAACCTCCCAGACACTCTCACTCCCCTCACCAGCGTGGCAGTATGAAAAGCAGGAAAGGCCTTAGCTCTGTGTGAGCCCTGCTCAGCTATAACAAAAACATCTCTACATTATCAACCCTGTGTTCAGCAAAAATTCAAAACACAGCCCCATACCAGCCACTGTGAAGAAAGTTAACTTACCCCAGCCAAACCCAGAACACTGCAAGCACAGAACAGAGAACGTTAACTGTGAGTATTGCCTGCCCATCCTAAATTCACAGTGACAGTGCTTATCCCTGCTTTTGCCCTCTGGGCTGAATGAACACCTCAGCCAAGGTAGGGGCAGGGAGTATCTTGTCATCTTTCACTGACATCAAATGACAGGGAGCAAAAAGTTTGTGAGTTAAATGTTCTTCACCTTATCTTTCTTTTTTAACTAAACATCTTTCAGTTACCCTAGAAGTAAAGGCAAAATAATGGAGTTTTCTTTTTCTCATAAAATACAGTAGAGATGTAAATGGAAATGACCTCCATCCCCAAAATTTTAATGTGCACCTGATGCTTAAACTTAAAACAATGTGAAAGGTAGTGGAGGAATGATAATGTCAGCTGGCAGTGGCCCATATAAGAATATAACAGTATGAATTATTCTCATTAAAATGTAGAAGAGTATACTCTGTGTATTCACCATATATGTGGGGCATGACAAGTCACTCCCTGTCTTTAACTTCCTAGCTTTATATCCTTACTCCGAGAATAATTACTTTCAAATGTACTTATTGTGCAGTTAAATCTTCACCTCAAAGTTCTCAACAGTTTTTTTTTCTATAATAATATGGACAAAAAACCCATTTCAGGCGTTTTTTTGTTTGGGTTTGTTTCTTCTCCAACTAAATTAATGTAGTATTTATTGTGTTTAAAAAGATGGTGTAAATGCAATGGTAAGAATACAGGCATGATGGATTTAAGGGGCAAAAATGCTTTTAAATCACTTTCCCATCTTTACCTCGGAGAGTAATAACATAGCTTAACTCTAGGGACTTCAGACTTGGTAGGGAATGCAAAGTAGAATGGACAGTAGATGGAAGGACAGCACCTATGCAAACTGAGCAGGATCTAATTGAATTACTAACAGATGGGAAATAATTAAATCATTTATTATCCCTTCACAATTGGTTAACTTGCAAGTATATCTCAGACAATAAAAAGGTTTTATCCAATCTTCTGCCAAGGATTTAAACTTTTTATCATCTCATCTTCTCTAGGTCTGTTACTTGATGGCTCAGCTTAATCAACAACTATCTTGTCAACATGAAATGATCTCTCTGGTTACTTACAAAACAACAATACAAGTAAAACAAATTGCTTGAGTGTCATACACAGGCTTCTACTTTCACCTGACATTTAAAAATATCCAAGTCATATGAATTAAAAGATTTGGAATCTTATGCAAACTCTCATAACACGAAATAGCACAATTTTCAGATGAGGAAGTGGTCTGCCTTTGGAATAGTGGCAGCCCATTTCCTGCATCTACTATGAGTTTTTACTCTCCTTGCTATATTGCCCAAAGGCTCAATTCACAGAAGAATTTGGGCACTGGACTGCTAAGCCAGCAGCTTGTCCCCATTAGACAACTAAATGTCTGGTGGACATGGCTCTAGATCAGGCATTCAGCCTCTGGAAAATACTGAGGAACAGCTGGTCATGTCATAGTGGGATGCAAAAGCCAGGACAACAATTCTTCAGAGTTACGGCAATGCCAAGGAAAGACATGGAGTTAATTTCAGCGACTCAAGCCTGGCTCCCTGGATCCCTGATTTGCAGGTGAAAATCTACCCATGAGGAAAGGCTTGCAACAAACTCATCCCACCTAAATGGCCCCCAGATTTCTCTCCTTTCTGTGCTGGATGAAAACATGGAACTCATCATTTTGAATTTCTGGTCTCCTATTAGGGTTTCAAGAGAAACATCAAGCCAACAAGCTTGGCTTCCTTCAACTCCTTATACAAAAAAAAATATCATCTGAGAGACAATATTCTCACAAATAAGCAGATTCCTACTAAATGCCCACATAGAGGCTTCACCATGATCCTGAATTTGTACTTTTCATAGTGGAAGGGAGGGACTCTCTGGGAACAGTATAATTTAGATGAGATGTTTCTCTTTTTCCAGTGTCTAAGACTTTGCAAAATAGCACCTTTGGGGAAAAACAGCTCAGGGAAAATTTTGAAAGCAGTTTCCGTGATGAGGATCAATATTAGTATGTGTGTTGGTGAATTAATTTTTGTGCAGTTTTAAACAACACTACAAGTACTTCATTTATTCAAGCACAAAAAAAAAAATTGATTCATACATGTTTAATATGATTTTAATTAATTTTTCAACTCTCTAAACAACAAAGCCACTTCCACAAATAAATAAAAGATAAATAGAAAGTTTTCACTTTTAGTTTTAGAAGAGTTTTAACACTTGCCTTTTTTTTAATTGTAGGAGCTATAAAGCTGAAGATCTTTTTAGAGTTCCTTTAACAGTAATGCTCCAAACAATTATTTTAGACTGGATCTCAGATCTGAAGCTGTTAGAAAATTAGATTCAACTTCTGAATCTGAAATATCAAGACCCATGTCTAACTGATAAAAGTTCAAATTTTAAATATCAATGGGAATGAGAGTGTTTATAAAATTTCTTTGTGTTGTAAGCCATGTTCCTACACCATCAAGCTACTCAATAACCTAGATTTCATAATTTTTGAGCCTGAACAGTATCCAAATGATCAAATTCCAAGTAAGACTAAGAATCTCAAATAAGTGAAAAAAATCAAAACACACTCCCTCCTCTCCTTCACAAGAACAAAACTCAAGGAAAAAAAACTATTATCCCTATGGAGGCTCTCAATTTTCTCTCATGTTTTCAGATCGTAGAAACCCTGTTTTTTTCTGTTATATGTGAGCTTTTCAGATCCTAGACAAAGTCACTCCACTAAACAATGAAACTCATTGATAAATCATAGAATCATAGAATGCTTTGGGTTGCAAGGGACCTTAAAGATCGTCTCTTTCCAACCCCACTGCCATGGGCAGGGACACCTTTCATGAGACCAGGTTGCTCAGGGCCCCATCCAGACTGGCCTTGAACACTTGCAGGAATGGGGCATCCACAATTTCTCTGGGAAACTTGTGCCAGTGCTTCACCACCCTCACAGTAAAGAATTTCTTCCTAACAGCCAATCTAAACCTACTCCCAGTTTGAAGCCATTCCCCCTTGTCCTGTCACTTCATGCTCTTATAAAAAGTCCCTCTCCAGCTCTCTCATAGGCTCCTTTCAGGTACTGGAAAGATGCAATGAGGTCACCTTGGAGCCTTCTCTTTTCCAGACTCAACAATCCCAACTCTCTCAGCCTTTCCTCATAGGAGAGGAATTCCATCCATCTAATCATCTTTGTGGCCCTGCTCTGGACACACTCCAACAGGTCCATGTCCTTCCTGTGCTGAGGACCCCAGAGTCAGATACAGAACTCCAGGTAAATCACCTTATGCTTTTACAAATATATTGATAAACTCCCAATTCTAGTCACATTCCTTATCAGAGACTTGTAGTCCATAAATATCAAATAAAGAATGTGATTTTTTTACCCCACAATCATCTAATAGTGTGCATGTGATTTCAGTTTTATTCCATTAATAAATGGTCTTTTCTTTGGATGATTTAACCTTATTAATCGTATCTTTTCTCAAGTATTAGCATAAAAATGTATTTTTTAGTTCATTGGAAGAGATCACAAAGCACTGAGCAATTTTTAAACTTTAATTTTGGTTTTCATTTTGCTTCTAATCTTACAATTTTGTGTGATCACAGTGTTGGCCATAATGAGGACCAAATCAGTACACTGATGCGTAGTTTTTGTTCTCTCTTCCTGCAGTGTGTTCTCACTAAATAACCACAGTCTGTTGGGCTGCCAGTCCCACAGAGAGTCTGAAGTACCTCATCAACACATTATCCTCTTCCATGAAGTGGATGGGAAACCAAAACTTCATAATTGTATTCATGTAGGAAGGCTTTTCTCAGAGATGAAATACAGATCCTGCACATAGAAAATGTTCTGATCACGGAAAAGAGCTCTTTGCCAAGAGGAAGTGACAGTTCACAAAGCGTTCCTGTCCTAGTAAGACAGCTCTTTGTTTATTCAAGGTAGCCAAAAAATTTGTCCATGAACAGATGAAGGGGAGTACTTTAAGATACATATACACACATGATGAAAGGTTGAGCAGCAGATGCTAGAGCAGAATAACATCAGGTTCATCACAGTGAAAGGCTGGCATGGCTGCTAATTGCACAGAGGTTACACGACTCTCTGAGGGACTCAGAATAAGTTTTCATAAAGTTAGGGGGAAGGAGGAAGACTGAAAGGCAGATAGATGTCCTAGCAATGCGGGGGAATGAAATGTTTAATATTGGGAGAACAACAATTTGGTGGTAAAAAATTATTTTTTATTCTACTTGACACGATTGAAAAAGATAGCCATACTTATTCATTTTTTGGAATACCCATATGAGGTCTGTTATTGGAGGGTTTTTCTTTCTTATTCAGATACAGCACTTTATTTAATACCATTTTTCCTCTGCCTTCAAACTGTACTTCTCTATGTGAAGACACCATGCATGCAAAAGCTATGAGTGATTAAGACTAATTCCAACGTTAAAAAGTTACAAGTATAGTGTTTAGATGTCTGGAAAAGGGCTTGAATGGCTTAGATTAAGATCACTCTTAGTAGGCATGTCTTTGGATCCAGATATGTGTGGCTTCAGATCTCCTTGCTTCCCAAACTAACAGCAAATCCAGGAAATGCCAAAAGGGAGACCAATTTGTTGCCAAGCTTATAATTCAGCCCGTCAGATATTTCGGCTATTAACATAGTGTTTAGAAGTGAAGCTGTAGCTTGGTGTCATGTGATCCATTGTCTAAATAGGAACTGTGACATTTTGCAAAAGCCAAAAGAGGTAATTATGATGCTAAGAGCTTTTAGATTGGAAGCTGGAAGGCAATAATGAAACTGAAGAAAGGATGAATCATTACAGCCTCTATTGCTTACCATTCAAGGAATGATGACAGATTTTGCTTCTATTGGGAAAATCTCTAGTTTTAGAACTTTCTTTAAAAAAGGATCAATTTTCCATTAAATGTGATCCATAGAACTATGGAGGTATTTCTAGATTTCTTTTAATTAGACATTTATAAGAATAAAAATTCTATGGGGAAAAATCCCATTTTGTTCATTTTCTGTGTCAGAACAACCAGGATATAAAATTATCTGTAGAGATACACACCAATGCTATTTTTCAGATATTTTCACCCCAGTCTAGCAAAAGAAAAGAAGAAGGAGGAATTTTTATTACTGCATTTAGGAGTATTCATGAATACTGCAATTGATACTTGATTACTTTCAGATATTGTGAAAGTAATGCCTATGTCATCATTTGATTATTCATCTTTCTGGGAGCCTACAAGCATTATTTCAGCAAAGGAAAAAGAAAAAGAAAAGATCATCTTTGATTAATAAATAGCTATATTACTCTGGCTGGAAGGTAGAGCTTTCATTCTCTCATTCAATACATCATGGTACCCCTGGGGTTTTAATTTAATCACAGAATTTTATTTATTCAAGGAAGATTAACACATCAGCCCTTTGCAGGAATTAGAAGAATTCTTGATTCATCCATGTCACTCTTACAGGTATTAAGTTCCAAACTATAGAGTTCAGTATATGAAAATTATCTGGGAACACAGAATTGTCTTGCTTTCTATATGTTGTTGTTTTTCTCACAAAGTAGAAAAACCATGTCCAGAAATGGCTGGACCTTGTTTTTATTCCCCCAGAAAGGAGGGAATTTAATTTATGTCTGTATGTGAGTGATGTGAGTTTATTGAACTCCTCCAGTAGATAAATTTTAAAAAGTATTTCAAATTCTTTTGTAAACATCTTATTCATTATTTCCCAGCCAGTTCTACTTTAACACTTGGTTATGGTAAAAAAAACAAAAAAACAAACCTCTGCAATTTATCCTAAACTTATTGAAAGCCCAAACTTTTTCTGTTGTGAGTTATAACTGGATATATATGTATGTTCACTAAGGCATGGGCAGACTGAAATGTTCTCTGAGTACATCCCTATTTTGTCTTCTCTGAGGCTAAAAGAAGAGAACTGAGAAGTATGAGGTAACGGGAAGTCAGATCTTAAATACTGTAGAGGAAATGTTCCCATGCTCAAGTTGGATTAATTTTTTTCTGAATCTGCCTTCTGTCTATAATTGTCTTAGCAAAGCACAAGGGGCTTCCTTGAATTACAACAGTGTGAAACCAGTTTTTGTGGTGGGAAAGAGAACAGCACAAAATAATCTAAAACCACCACTAGGACTTCTTAAATTGAGACTGCCTATGATGAACAGCTGCACTCTCAGCAGCAAAAAGTACAGTTCAGAGAGGAGTCAGCCACCTGTTAGCTAGCAGTAGTCTGAAAGTTACTCAGAAATTATTATTTTAATCTTTTCCGTGCCTCAAATTTCTCATGTACCATTCGGTATCACGTGGTTTCCAATTCTTGTGACAGTGTGGGGTGCTGGGATTCCTCAGTACATACACATTACTAAAACAAACAAACATGTCCTCTCCATTTACAGATCATAAAGTGTACAAATATGAATTGTGGTTCCTTGAGGGAAACAAAATGAGAGATAAAATTCCTCTTCTTAGTTAATTTAATAAGAATAAAAATTAATATATAGCTTGATTTTTAAATGAATTTGTTGGATAGTACCAACAAATGGCACTATCTCTCATTTATTGTACCTTCCGTTGGCTGGAGGCAGGAAATAAAAGCAACCTGTGTTGTACATAAAGCCTAAGTCAATCAATACAACAGTAAACTTCCATAGCCTCTCAGTATGACAAAAATCAGGCAATCAATTATTATTTCATAAGATTTACCTGTTGTAAGCATGATTAAAATATTCGTGAAAAATTGCTGTGCACTGATCAGAAATTGTAGCAGGCATTTTCAAACTCAGTAACAGAAATCATTGTTAAAATAATAAAATCCTGTCACACAGATACACAAAAAGGCCACATCAGAGTTAAGGGGAATAAGTTAATCAAAGAATAACAACATGAAAGGTGATCTTACTCTGCTTTTAACAAATCCTTCTGTACATGTACTGAATCATTGTTAGTTATAAACTTTCAGCTGGAAGGGGAATAGCCCTTTAAATTATGCTTCTAATTCAGAATAAAAATGAGATTAAAAATATGCCCTTGGAAATGACAGTATTGTAAAATGTGATATTCTGTGAAAAATGCTCCATTAACTCCTTTCTTAACATGCTACTTCTGGTAATTCATTCAAAATTAACAAAACTTAGGGATGTAGCTAAAACTGCAGACAGAAAACTAGAGTTGCCACACTATAGGATGAAAGTCAGATTGCCTAAGAGATTCCTTTAAAAAAGTCTTCAAAGAAGGGTAAGAAAAGAAAGAGTTAGTTGATTTCAAGAGCTAGATTTGCTTCTCAGGAAGTCTGAATTCAGATCCATTTAACTGTATTATGTTGGTTTTCAGAACTGTAATAAGTTTTAAAGAACAGGGCTTACCAATAGCACAAAAAACAGGAAAGATGAGTTGAGAAAAGACTTTGTATCATGGAATAGAAAGTTGGGGTGGCAGGAAAGATCAAATAAATGTCGAGAGTGTTTGCAATAAAAATCTACCTACAAACCAGATAAAGGGCATGTAAAACTCTCCAAAGAAGATATTAACTCAGTCCATGAATACAAAACACACTTTTAAGAGCATTCTGTTACCAAGTCTTGTAGGCTAAAGCATCAAGTTCAGCTCCTTGTCCTGCTCCTGAAGTCCTTGTGCTAATACATAAATGCATATAACAAAAAGGACTTAGAGAACATTTTGAATGGACCAAGGTTTCTTTCTTTTGTATAGGTCTGGTCTCACTCATCTCGCTTTCCTATCCAGAGAAAAGGTATATTCTCCCTCAGGCAAAATGCTCATTGATGCTGGCATTCATGATTTTATTCCCTTCCCAATGAGAGCTTGACTGAACAATTGTTCCCTCGGATAGATCACGATCCCCACATATGTTAATGGAGATTTAAAATATTAAAATTAACATTTCTTTCCTTTTCCTACATAAAGATGATTACATTAGAGAACCAATTAAATGTCACCATCCTTGTTCTCCACTAAATAAGAAGGGCCACATAAATATGTTAGTGGGGGTCACCCACTCTCTCCCTAGCCTACTTTTTGCCCTAGACATCTAATGAACTATTCTCTTCTACCTTGTGACACTGAGATGTAATAACAATGGTCCTGACAGCAGTGAAGAGATGAAAAGATCACAGTCCAGAGATGTTCTTCATATTCACACACATTATCAGACTTTTACATAGTCTGAGACATGCAGAGCACTGACTGCAGGTTAGAGTACTCTCAGAGAACTCAAAACAAGAAATTAATGCTTCCCTAGTGTTGACAGCATTATGCCCTCTTGGAAATCCTAAGGGATGCTACCCTTTGCTTAACATCTGATATATGGCCATCTGCTCTTTTTAGTTTGCTCCATTAATGTCATGCATAATCTCAGCATCACAGGGGACAGTCAAGCTGCATTCTTGATGAAAATTTCAATTCTCAAGTAGTCCATTTGAAGAAAACACTACATCACATATGCCCTGAATAAAAACAAATTTAGTACCTACAAACTGCTCTTAAAATATTTGCCAGACAATAATCCATGAGGATATATTCAACTCTATGTCAAATCATATTACCTTGTCTCAGAAATTATGTCTGGATTCAGATAGTACAAAGTGCTGAAATTTCAGAACCAGCAAAAATATGCTGTTTTCATGTGAGGCATTGTAGTCTGGGCCCAAACTGGTGCACAAGCACAACTCCCAAATAAAGCGGAGGTATCTGTATTCTAGGCTGTGCTTGCACAGGACTGGAGACGAAATTGCCGTATGTGTTCTTAATTTAAACTCTAAATCTTGCCAAATAGAGTTACACAAATCCAATGTGGACACACAGTCTCTGAACATATGTCTATTTATGAATAAATTGCTTACATTGAAGGACCTAATATATTTTACTTTGATTTTCTTTTGATTTGTGTAAATAATTAATTATTCTTCTGTTGTGGTTTAGCCCTGGCCAAATACCAAAGCTTCCACAAGAGCCACTTTTCCCCCTTCCCCCCCACCCCTTGCACTGGACAGGGAAAAGGAATGTGTTACTAAGCTGAGATAAGGACACTGAGAGAGAAGAAAACTCCCTAATTACAGCAGACTAAAAGAGGCTCAAAACTTGAAAGATGCTTAAGTGAATTTATTACAGATTTAAAGGAGCAAGCAAAACATCTTTTTAAACACTCTTTCTCTTTTCTCCCCCCTCCCTGAGCAGCCCACAGCCCTCCCTCCTGCCCTCAGAAAGTAAAGGAGGACTGGGATTTTGTTTCTTAGTCAGTTCATTCCTCAGATATTTTCTCAGCAAAATATTTGAAGGGGAGTTTGGGTTTTTTTCTTCTCCTCTTTCTCCCTGCTCAGAGGCACTGTGTGCAATCTGCAGAAATCACATTCTCCCTTTTGGCAGGCAGCCTGCCTGGCTCTGCCTCCCTTTCGCTCTCCCAAAGCCGAGCTGGTCCATCTTAGGGTAGGAATTAAACCAGGCTTTTTTAATTAAATTGAGTCCCTTCGGTTTCCAGGAGCAAAGGCCTCGTTAATCATGTTAATTCCCACCAGACTACAGTCTCTCCTGTAGGAGTTCACCCCGCTCCTGTTCCGTTGCAGGGTGGATCTCGGCTCCTTCATGGACCCTCAGGATGCAGGGGAACACTGCATTTGGTACAGTCCCTTACCACAGGCTGCGAAGGTATCTCAGCTCTGATGTTCAAAGGGTCTCTTCCTCTTCCCTCCTTCTTCTTCTTGGCTGGCTTTGCTGGTGTCCATATCTGTTGTTTTTCTACATGCTGTACTCCTTTTTTCTCTGCTTATCTGTAACTACATGACTACATGGCTATAGCTACATGGCGTGGGCATGCCTACTCCCCAGTTTGCTTCTTAAATATGTTGTCACAGAGGCATTACCTTTCTTCCTAATAGGCCCAGCTGTGGCTAGAAGCATGTCCATCAGAGATAGGCCGTTGCTGGACAGATGTGGAAGCTTCTGGTAGCTTGTTACAGGAGCCATCTTTTGGCCCCTACCACACCCAACAAGCCAGACCCCCCTATAACTACTACAGCTTCTCTTCTTTACAATTTCCTCACATGAACCATTTTACTTCTTCTCAAAATGTTTTTGTATGGAAAATATATTTCTGTGCCTTTCTAATTTAATTCTCCAGGCACTGCATTCTTTCTAAGTCATTTCTTATGTTCATTCTTTCACAGTCCAAAAGACTTTCCCTGAGCATGTTTTTCATCATTGTTTTCTTTGCTCAAAGTATTAGATCCTAGGCAGAGCCAACTAGCAGTGGTTTGGACAAAAGTTTGGGAAGGAGAGTTGGGTCACAGCAAAGAAAGAGTGGACAAATTGTAAGCAAAATATTTTTTCACAAATTTATAAATGTATATGCAGTCTTAAAGGCATAAACTTGTTACTAGCTAAAAATCATCCCCCTATGAATACATTAATATCCCAAATGTAACATAAATTAAGTAAGTTTGAAGTTTGTTGTTTCAACTAACTGCCAAAGTTAAGACCTGTGGGAAGTTTGCCTGAAATTTCAAAGTGGTGAATGGAAAACTGTGACAATAAGAACCCAGCTGCCCTTCTAAGAATTGTTGCCAGTTTTTGCCAAAGTTTTACATCAGACATACATGGACTTAGGAGGATTAAAAGCACTGTGAGCAGCACAAAATCTTTTGTCTATGAGAAACATGCCCTTCAAAGCTCTGGAGGCCACCCAGAAAAATAACATCTGGAAAACAAAAGTAGTTTTCCCATTTTGTTCTAAGCTCATCAGTTTCATCTTTATCTATATATGACCTTGTTCCTGGGTCCTGGGAAATACTTGAAGTGTGTTGCTTCATCCTAGTTTCCTTAATCACAAGCTTCCTCATTAGACTCCAGTGGGATGGACAAAAGAAACCTTTATAACTCAGCACCACTTTCTCTCCATCTTTATCAAATGGGTGACACCTATGATAAGAACAAATGACGTAACTATACAGGACTATTATCAACTATAAAGGCACATAAATACATGAGAACAAAGATACCTGAAAGCAAGCGCAAGGCTATTCTTTCATTGTTATCTAGCATTTGAGGATGTCAAAGTTAATGATTCCTTGAAGACCATGAGAAGAGTCAGCAAGCACCCCAGACACCTCCTGTGGGATGCACAGTCATCTTCCTTTTAAGTTTCTCAAACTGTTCAGCTGCTGCCTAATGTCCTTGGCTTCTGCCCTTGGTTTCCAATGCTGCTGCTGAATCTTTGCAATCTTGCCAAGCAGAAGAAAGACAAGGGTATATATCTAATCTGAGATATACACTAGTGCAATGCTTCAACACAGAGATTGAATTTAGGTTGAAATTCTGATGTGGAAGATGAACATAAACTCAGATTCTGCTTTCTGTCTCCTCACTGACAGCTCTGAGTTTCTGTTCAATTGCTGTTCTCACCGATGCTACCGTGACTCATTCAGAGAAGAAGGAAATGGAAAACTGCTAGATACTATAAGGATGAGGGGTAGGGACTGACCTGAAAAGTTTTCATGCAAATCAGCAAGATTTAGACTATCATAAAAAGCTTGTCTTAGACAAGCCAACGCACTCCAGGGAAGAGTCTGTGACCCTTCTCTTTATCCATGAAGAACATCATGTATCAGAGAGAGCTGGCAGCTGTTCAACACTGGCAAAAGCGCAGAATCAAGCTGGGCACAGACCACATCCATGTATTATTTTGTCCAAGGCCCTGCTAGTGCCTTTTGTCCCCAAATCCCTTTAGAGGGTCCTGATTGTTAGCACACAAATCTGGCCTTCCTCTTGGCCAGATACACTCATGGCCTTCCTCACTTTTGGCCATGTAAAATTAAACTTTGCATATGTTGTTCAGAAGACTTGAGCAGGCCCTTCTTGTAAGCATTCCCTTTTCCAACTACTATTTGTTGTGATGTAATATTATTTTCTCTTTATTTCATTGAAAAATACAACATTTCTTGTGCCTAATTAAATTTCTCTCCAGCAAGACAAATAAGCATCTGATCAGGATTTTAACTTTTGTTCTCTAGAAGGCTGAGTAGGGAATCCTTGGTCCTCTGAGTAGTTTTCTTCCATGCTCTGTAGAGCAGTCATGCTTTGGTAGATGTTACACTGTTATTTGTGCTTCACTGACACTCCACTAACCTTATGATTGAAAAAGATGATCTTAATGTGAGATTGGATTTTTGTCCCATGTGTGTATGAATTGTATCTGGCAGACCTCTCTTGAACTGAGGAAATTTACAAACATCCAGTTTCCAAAACTACAGTCCAAAATATTAATCCAAGTAACTCACTCCGTGGCTGCTTTCTCTACCTTCACTGTGAACAGATATATTTTCCATCTCCAAGTCAAAGGGAGAAGCAGCAAGATTGAGATCTAAACTAGGTTTACCTAATTGCAGTAAATGGTGATCTGGAGGGTCTTTTTCTGCTTTATTTTTGTCTACTTTTGGATGACCTGTGTGATGATATTATGACAATGTGGTGGTGTGACCCTGGCTGGACCCAGGCACCTACCAAAGACACTCTATCACTCCCCTCCCCAGCTGAACAGTGGAGAAAAATACAATGAAAGGCTCATAAGGGCAGGGAGACATCACTCACCAATTACCATCACGGGTAAAACAGTCTCAACTTAGGGAAATTTGTTGAATTTATTACCAATCAGAATCAGAGACAGAAAATGAGAACTAAAACAAATCTTAAAACCATCTATCCCCCACCCCTCCCTCACAGCTGTACTTCCTCCTGCACCAGTGGTGCAGGAAGACAGGGAACAGGGATTGCAGTCAGGTCACCACACCTTGTTTCTGCCACTGCTTCTTCCTCAGGGAGAGGAGTCCTTCCCCTGCTCCAGTGTGGGGCCCCTCCCACAGGAAACAGTCCTCCACGAACTTCTGCGGTGAGCGTTCTTGCCATGGGCTGCAGTTTTTTGTGAGCTGCTCCAGCATGGGTCCCTTTCCATGGGTGCAGTCCTTCAGGAACAGGCTGCTCCAGGTGGGTCCTCCACAGGGTCACAAGTCCTGTCAACAAACCTGCTCTGCTGTGGGATTCTCTCTCCACAAGTCCACAGGTCCCTTCCAGGAACCTGGTCCAGTGCAGGATTCCCATGGGGTCACAGTCTTTTTTTGGTCATCCACTTGCTCTGGTGTAGGGCCCTCCAGGGGCTCCACATGGATCTGTGCACCCCCATGGATCTCCGGGGCTGCGGGGGCACAGCTACGTCACCAGGGTCTTCACCACAGATTTCAGGGGAATCTCAGCTTTGATGCCTGGAGCACCTCCTCCCTCTCCTTCTCCACTGACCTTGGTGTCTGCAGAGCTGTTTCTCTCACATATTCTCACTCTGCTCTTTTCTGGCTGCAATTAGAACTGTGCAATAATTTGGGTTTGGATGTTTTCCCCCCTTCATAAACATGTTATCCAGGAGACGTTACCAGCTGTCACTGACTGGCTTGGGCTTGACCAGTGGTGAGAAGTTCTTGGAGCCACTTGGCATCGGGTCTCTCAGACATGGGGAGAGCTCCTGACAGCTACTCACAGAAGCCACCCCTGTAGTCCCTCCTCACACCTTCCCCCTCCAAACCCTTGCCAGGCAAACCCAATATATTGACAGATACTAAGAAACTAAATCTTACATTTCTGCATTTCACTCAAGGCAGACACAGGCATTAGGAAACTGTGGACTACATTTATTGTGTTTCTTACAGTATACTTTAATCTTTTGATATGTCTTCTTTTTTTTTTTCCTCTTCTTTTTTCCTCCTTCTTTAATTTTGTAAAGTGACAGCCACTGCTTTCGTGGGAATGTATTTGAAATGATCACCCATAAAATTAATGAGAAAAACTTTTCAAACACTTCTACGGAACTGTGTTCTCTTGAATAACGCTTACTGTCAGTTATACTGCGTCATTTGTGCTGAGTCACTGTGTCCACTACTGTGCCAAGAGAAGGCAACTTCTCTGTCACTGCAAAGGAGATTGTTGTTTGGATGCTGGTATACCAACTGTCTACACGCTCAGACAATATAACAATCAAATGTGCTCTGTGAGTAAAGGAGGTGATCCTTGAGAATTTCAATTATATGCTACAATTAGAATGCACAGCTGATAATTTGAAAACAATACTAAAAGATGTTACTACCTAATCTTCTCTGGAAAATAGACCATACTATGGACTCAAACAAATATGTCAAAACCTATTAAGATGGATTTAATAACAGTTCTTAGTGCCTGTAGTCTCAAATTCAAGGAGAAGCCTAGAAAATTGATCATAATTTAGGGTCATAATAAAAAGTCTGTTCACAACATCCACCTCATAGCCTTTGTACTGGGAAAATTACTGGCATTTCCAAAACCCACACACATTTCTTCACAAAACATTTACTAACTTGCAATATTCCTCAAATACCATATTTTTAAGTGATTTTTTTTTTCTGTTCAAGTCACCTGGACAAGGACTGAATTAAAATGCCCAGTTGCAAACATGTTATCCCAAATAGTGCTGAGTACAGCCACTATTTTGAGAGAGAAATCTGACAATAAGTCAATGTATATCTTTCTGGCCATGTCTGTTTCCAGCAGCATAAAGCAGCTTGATCACATCCCTGTTGAAATTTATTTACCTTAACGTTATAAAATCATGTCCCTAAAGAACTCCAACTAGCAAAATGGCAGATATCCACTTTAGTCATGATTGCCACAGGTGTTTATCTGAGTCCCTACCCCCAGGGCCTGTAAAATAAAAGGCCAGACATTACATAATGCCAGACAACAACAAAAATAAATAATTCTTCTAAATTCTTATTCTAAAGAATTAATTAAATAATATTATTATTCTAAATAAATAAATTCTTCTAAAAATAGTCTATCTTGCACAATCTGTGGAATGGCAAAATATTCTCCCTGTTGCCCTCAGTTTGAGCAAGGTGACATGGTCCTATCACATCCCTTGCATGCAGTATTAAATACAGAACTACCTGGATATGTTATCAACAGAAAATGGCTTTGCTACTACTAGTCTGAAATCAAAGCTTCATGCTCTGGAATTATCAAAAGGCTCTTCTGAACCTGCTGAGGACCTAAGTGGCTGTTTGGCAGACAGGTTTGAGGAATGGGTCTTCATGAGAAATTTGAACCTCATGAAGTGCAACAGGGCCAACCAAGAGCAAGGTCCTGCGCCTGAGACAGGGCAATCCTCAATATCAACACAGGCTGAGGGACGAACTGAGAGTAGCTCTGCCAAGAAGGACTTGGGGTGGAGGAGAGGCTGGGCATAAGCCAGCAATGTGAGCTCACAGCTCAGACAGCCAATTGTACCCTGGGCTACATCCAAAGCAGTGTGGCCAGCAGGGCGAGGGAGGGGATTCTGCCCCTCTACTCTGTTCTGGTGAGACCCCACCTGGAGTACTGCACACCACTTTATGGCCCCAAATATAGGAAGGACATGGACCTGCTGGAGTGAGTCCAGAGGAAGGACACAAAGGTGATCAGAGGCTGGAGCAGCTGTCCTATGAAGCCAGGCTGAGAGTTGGGGTTGTTCATCCCAGTGATAGGAAATGGGGTAATGCTTTTAAAGTAGAAGAGAGTTGATTTAGATTAGATGTAAGGAATTTATTTTTTTTTTTACAATGAGAGTGGTGAGGCACTGGAACAGGTAGTCCAAACAAATGGAAGATGCCCCATCCCTGGAAACATTCAAGGTCAGGGTGAATCGGGTTCTGAGCAATTTGATCTAGCTGAAGATGTATCTGCTTATTGCAAGAAAGCTGGACTAGAAAACCTTTACAGGACCCTTCCAACCCATACTATTTTATGATATCATGATTCTATGTTAAGTAATATAAAACCATAGATATAAAATAATTAGCTGAAGAACTAGTTGGTAGCTGAAGGTCTCCAGAGATAAACACATCTACAAAGAGTTATGAAAATCTGAGAATAAAAAACAAGAGAGAGCTGGGAGTTGGCAATTCAGCAAAGTAAAAGATCAGACCAAATGCTGTGGAGACTGACACTTCCTCACCTGACTGATAAGTGCCTGATGCCTGGCCAACAGAGATTCATTGGGAGTCTGTCTTACAAGTGCTAAGAATATCAATGATAAGCCTATGAGTACAGTCCAGCTGTTTGTTGGGTGTGTTAACCAATAAATAAAATAATTTCATGTACTCATGAATTGTGTATGAATCTCTTTGCAAATGTCCACACGTAGTAAAATGCCCAATAGATCCTGAAAGGTCTCCTTGGGCTGTAATATTTGTTACTTCCATGTGATTGTTTGCAACACCTGGGAGGTCTCAAAAGGCATGATCTGCCCATGAATATGAAACTAAATCAAGACAAGAATTTCTGTTTCTAAGAAGAAAGTTAATAGTATTTCATAGCATTGTGGATATGAAAGAAAACAAATTTTTTTTCATAAATCAGTATGAGGTGCCTCTAAAAATCTTTAACCAAGGTCTGGCACCCTTACTAGACAGATTTTTTTTTTAATTCGAATAGTGGTTTTTAGTGAAATAATTAGCAGACTGTGCAAGTTTTGGGAAATGTGTCCCTGGGTGGAAGCCATCAGATGCTGTCTCATTTTGTCAGTATTTAAACAGATCAGAATGTGCCAGATTTGACCCGGGAGCCATATGGTAGTAGTGCCATGTCTCAATCCATAAACCTTCCAGACTGTGAGGAGGAACCTGCTTCTTTAGACATTGTTCACTGTAGATATAGACTATGCACAATATGAATACATCTTGTACATTAGAAAATACAGAAAACTAAGATGGTGGGGTTTTCTTCTCTTTACCATCTGAGACCCTGAAAAGTACTCCTAAACCAAAGCAGAAGCCGAACAAGAAAGAACTTTTGCAAATTGTCATCCCATCTATGTCAACAGGTACTAACACTGGGTTTGTTGTGAGGGCTGAAACTCTGTAATAATTATTTATTTAGAGGCATAGGGACCCCCACCCCCGACAAATCTTTTGAGTGTCACAATCAAATAAACAACCCTATACAAGCCACTAACTATATGCTCATTGCGTTGGACTTCTGAATTCAAGGATATCTAGAAATACAGTGTGAAAGAAAAAATTCACAATTATCTGTGCCACTGAAAGACAATAAATAATTAATTGCATCAAAGTATTTTTCTGAACATTATTTTAGCTTTTCCTACCCTATTTCATATGAATATGAAACAGTACTGAGGGAAAAAAAGAAAAGAAAGTGATCAAAAATTAAGAATTTGTGGCCTTAATGTTTCATTTTCTTTTGTATTCAATAATATAATATTTTTGAAATTTTTTTCAAAGTTCCATTAAAAACAATTATTTTGTCTGACAACTATAACACTTGAAAATCTGTAGTACAAAATAATAATAAAAAACTATCACTCAACCTGTCTCAGTGGAACAAACCCCAAAGGGCAGATGATGAACACAGTATGAAAACATTTCATACTCATGCTCATGCCTTTATATGATATGAGTGAAAGAATGGAATCTGAAGTGATTTGGTTGGTATCCTTTTCTTGTAACTGTTGCCTGTCACTGACAAGAGACAGAAGTATCAGCTGTTTGTGACAGTATAATTTCACCTACAAGCATCATAGTTTGAATTACTGGAGGAAAAGACTTCTGTAACATTTTTCTCTCTTACTTTATTGCTGTAATTCACTTTCTATGAAATGAATCCTCTTATTGCAAAATGTGTAAATCTAAGTATGAACATGAAGGTTCCACTTTTGGTGTGACTGGGTGCAGTCTGCTCTTATTAAACCTTTTAATAATTATATACAAGGGGCTATATTAAAATAATATTTAGGTCCTTGACTTCGACTTAGGGCAAAATACAAGCAAAAAAAAAAAGACACAATAAAGACATGCACAGACCTTTTCTCACCTAATATTATTGGTTATTAACAAACTCTCAGGTAAATGAATGACTGATTAACATTATATCTGCATTATTTGGATTACCAGGATATATTATAGAAGTCTCCCTGGACACTGAATTTCTTTCTCTTTTCCTGCATATTGTGTTGTTTTGTTCTGTTTTGTTTTCATTTTGATTATCTGATATGAAGAATCAAGTGTGGGAAAAGACATATGAATCTGCCTACATCTGAACATGCGTGGGTGGTGGTTGTAGACATTCACACATTAGTACTCAGGTTATGCTGGTAGCAGTGCTACTTCTAAAAGCACTCTGATCTTTTGTGTGAACCACCTGATTCCCAGAGTGAATTCAGAAGTCTTCTGCTGGTCCACATGTGAAGTCTACATGAATCTATAGGGCAACATTGAGTCAGATTTTTAGAAGAGTTCTCAGGGAAAATTTTGAAGATGATGGTGCAAAGCCAGCACCCAAGTGATGGAGAGCCTGATTACACCAGCTCCTTTGGCTGCAGAAGACCACTCAGAAGTGATAAATACAGACCGCTGACTCCTGCTCCTCTTTTTAGGTCAGTATCTTCAGAAAGGGGCATCTGCAAAGAACAATTTCAGTGACCTCTGAATGTTGTTAATTAGGTCAGAGTGCTGATGTGTAGAAATGAGAAACTCTTGCCTTGCTGGAAAAGAGATCTGTCCTTTGACCCACAGCACAGGTACTTGTTATAACCTGATATTTCTACTGATAACGAAAAAATAAGTTACTGTTTGGGCCTTTACAACTCATGAGGGCTTCCAGGAGTTATATCCTCTCAAGCGAGATGATATGACACACTGACAGAAATGTCCAACAAAACATAGTTTTTACAGAATTTGGACTCTGACCACATAACCAGTACTTTTTATTTTTTCCTTCTACTTGAGCTGTCCTTGCAGAGCTGACAAATGTACAAGTCTGTCTGAACACCTCATCTAGAGAGTAATCCAGACACAAACAACACTATATAGGATAGATGTCTAATCCAAGTTGATGACTGGAATTGCAATAAAATACTCACAAACCTCTGCAATTCTGCACTGCTTAAAAATATCTTGCGCTAGCTTTCAGATATTTACTGAGTATTCCTCAGACATGTAAGCCTTCAGATCTCTCCAAACAACTTAAAGCTTTCTTAATGTTAACTTATTTTTCAAAGTCATCACTCCTGTGCTTTGTACAAACACTCTTTTCTTCGGTTTTGTAGTAGTTTGATTTACTGAAACACCATTCAGTACTGCCAGCACCTTTTCAGTTTCATGCTATTTCACTATTAGTGAGGTGGGGGTGATTCAAATGATACTTCATTATCATCTACAGCAAATATCAGGGTACTGTTTACTGATCATGATTTTTTTTTCTGATAATAACTGAGATCAGGTTTGCAGTTGTCTCAAAATACTTGAAACCTTAGACAAAGTGCAAACACCTGTCATAGCTTAATGCTCTAACCAATCAGAAATATCAGCAATGTTGTCACTTTCCCAGATAAATTCAGGATAGTAAGAAAATAATACTCTTAAAGCTGTTCTATGGTTACCCTGTGCAACTCAGCACCATATAGCACAGCTGGTAAATGAGTTTAAGGTATTTCTGTGCATAATGGAAGAAACTTGAAGTGAAGCCAACAGGAAGTTAAGTTTTCAGAGTATTATTAAATACCTGAAATGCTGTCTTAAGCAAGAATTTTGGAGCATTATAGCCTTATCAGAACTTTTCATTTGAGATGGATGGACAGCAAAACTATAAAGATGATTTTGATCCTGTTTTCTTAGCTTATTAAAATAATTCTCTGATAAAACTAGTGGGCAACCCACTCGTCAGACGGATGAACTGCAGAGGTCAGAATTTCAATTCAGTTTGTGTATGCACACAAAACTCGATATGTAAGCACTCAATTTCATCCAACTATTTTAAAAAATAAGGCTGAAAAAACAGTTTGGAAAATCAAACAATTAAAATTTTCTCTTGAGATTTTATATTAAAATAAGAGCTTCTCCCCAAATACTATTAGAAAGAGGACCAGGAAGTGTGAGAATATGTGAAATTGAAAGTAAATGGAAAGCAAAAATTTTAATAGAATCATCTCACTCTTTATCTGGCTGGGGAACCTTCATCTCTGTTATTGGGAACTGCATCTGGTGTGTTCCTGGTGTGATCTTCAGAAGGATCACCTAGAAATAACATGATTTGTCAGATGGCTATTGCGATAGCTGTGCTTATACAGCTTGAAATCAATCTTCTTTTCACCACAACATACTACCAGGACACATGCAAACTGTAATAACCTCAGGTCTTTTGGGTTAATGCAGCTTTCAATGAATTTTCTTACAATTTAGCAATTCTGATGCAGAATACTTTTTCTTACAGGAATTCTATTGCATATTTTTTGAATTAGGTTTCACTGTATTTCTAATCTCTTCTATGCCCATCAAAAAGTTGGAGAGATTCAGAAAAAAAGCTCAAAAATATTAAAGCAATGGGGGGAGTAGCCTTTTGGAATGGAATTGCAAAAATATTTTTTTTCTGCTAGCATAAATTCTGACTAGAAGCTGCTTTTTTTTTTCTGCTGGGTTTTGTAAAAGTGTAACTCTATATAGTCTCTCCTCATATGGGCATACTTTTGAGAAGCAGGGCACTTGAGGTGAACATCAGGAAGAATTTTCTGGACCCCGAGTTAGAACTGTGATCTAGCAAAATCTTTATTTGATTTTCTGTACAATCTACATAGTATGTACATCCACCTATACATATACTTGGCATCTCTAAATTAGTAATGTTCTTGGTGTTTAGGTCTGCTGTAGCACATGATTTTCTCTCTCTCTGGTTTTGCCTTCCATTATGAAGGGAAGACCCCCTACAATCCCAAAGGCAGTCTTGGGATATTGACTTGATGGTGAAGTGTTAGCGATCTGGAGTTGGGGTTAAATACTGTCAGCGTTACTGTTTGATGCAAGGATTGTTTGCCAAGTCGGGAAGACAAATGTGATCTTCCCTATATACACCAGAGAAAAAAGATGCTGTATTTAGGGGGAAAGGTAGGAATAGGTAGGTAGAGGAAGAATATAAATAGGGTCAAGTGTGTGTATCTGTCTCCCAGGTGCCAATTAGAGCTGCCTGAAGAAGAAAGACCTGCAGGGTTCACTTCTGTTCTTAGGAAGAAAGACCAAAGAGGCAGTTTCATGGGGTTTCAGCAGAGCACTGTCCTGCCCTTTCCCAGCAGAGCTTTATGGGTCAGCATAACTCTCCCTTTATCAGTGACTTGTCTGTGTATGCGATTTGACAAAGAGAGTGAAAACATTGTTTTCAGTGAAAAAAATAAGTTATTTTTGGGGAAAAGTTGGCTGAAGCAGAATGAAGAGAAATGAGACAGGGAAGTAGAAGTCTCCTTAAATGTATGTTGTGCTAAGGACAGAAAAGAGGTGAGAAAATGAGGAAGAATAAGTCCAAGACCTCATTTCTTGACATGTAGGACAATTTGACCTCGCTCTCTGTATGGAGACCGTATGAAACTCTTCAAAAGTACTACCAAAACAACACAGTCAAGTTTAACTTAGGATTTACCATGCACTAAGCAAAAAGCATGGCTTTTAAAATAAGATGAATAAAAATAAAAAAATTAAAACTATATCATGCTTAGAACTTTTTGAAATAAGATGGAGTACTTATTTAATAAACCTGCAAACATACAATGGGCAATATAAAATGCATATAAAATTAAATCAAGCAGGTACATTTATCACTGACAATAGAATAAATGGACCCAAGCACCAAACATTTATTTTAATGACCTAAGGCAGCATAAGGATAATGACATAAGATAAAGAACACTGTGAAAGTTTTTGTATTTTTTTCTGTAGCCTGTAGCACAAGGGCAAATAGGAACTGGAGTACAGAAGCACTTAACTTGACACTTTTTTGACTGTGATGGAGGACTAGGGTAGGAGAATGGTTATCCTCATAACAGGTTAATCATAAATCCATCTATTTTAGGTGGCCAGTCTGGTTTTATTGTGTCAGTTTTGGCAGTACAAAATGTTGTTTTGATTTTAGCTTTTTAGGACCCTCCATTATATGACACAGTTAGTATAAAAAAAAATCCAAAATATTGAATTGAAAAGTCATTCTAAATTGTGAAGTATTTAACACAAAAACTGTCAAGACAGGTCACTGTGGTGTTTCTTTTTAAATCTTCCTCTAAACTCAAAGTTTAGCAAAATCAGCATACAGAGTATTTTGATGCAGTTCTCTTTTCCAAAGTGAAGTTTTCTTCTGAAAGTTTTCTGCTGAAAGTTTTCCAAGCAACTCTACATAAGGGTCAGCTTATGTCAGAGACTGATCGCCCAGAACTACATTTTGTTTAAAAACACTGCCTCTTAAAATACTATCTTTAAATACCCCAGTAAGTTAGATGTGGAAGCCCTGGTGCAGATAAGGGATTCTGCTCCTTGCATTCTTTCTGCTGTTCTGCTCTCAGTTCACAGAGTACTAAAACACTAAAACATTTGGACTCTGGGCAAAAACAAACTCAAGAAGAAGAAAGTGTTAGAAAACCCGCCAGACAAATAGCTGAACAGCAGCTAAAGAGCATGAAACAAGTACTTTTATCCCACAACATCCTTCTCTTCAAAATAGAGAGTGATGGATTTGACTGGTGAACTGTTAGGTGGATTGGGAATTGGTTGGATGGTCACATCCAAAGACCATCAGTGACAAGTGGTGTCCCTCAAAGGTCTGTATTGGGACAAGTGCTACTTAATAGCTCCATTAATGACAGAGATGAAGGGATCCAGTGCACCCTCAGCAGATTTGCAGGTGACACTGAGCTGAGTGGTGCAGTTGGCACACCTGAAGCACAGGATGCCATCCAGAGGGACCTGGACAAACTCAGTGGGCCCATGGGAATCTCAAGGTTTAACAAGACCAAGTGCGAGGTGCTGCACCTGGGTTTGGACAACCCCTGGTTTTCAACACAGGCTGGGAGATGAACAGATCCAGAGCAGCCCTGCTGAGAAGGTCTTGGGGATGCTGGTGGTGGAGAGGCTGGACATGACACAGCCATGTGCACCAGAGAACCCAATGTCCTGTTCTGCATCCAAAGCAGCGTGGCCAGCTGGGCAAGGGAGAGGATTCTGCCCCTCTACTCCCCTCTGGAGAGACCTCTCCTGGAGTTCTGCATCCACCTCTGGGGTCCCCCGTACAGGGAGGACATCCTGTTGGAGTGAGTCCAGAGGAGGGGCACCAAGTTGATCAGAGGGATGGAACACCTTTCTGTAAGGAAAGGCTGAGAGAATTGGGGTTGTTCACCCTGGAAAAGAGAAGGATTTGGGGGTGACCTAATTGTGGCTTTCCAGTATGTGAAGGCAACTTACAGGAAGGATGGGTAAAGACTATTTACAAGAGCATGTAGTAATAGGACAAGGAGGAATGGGTCAAAATCGAAAGAGAGTAGGTTTAGATTAGATGACAGGAAGAAATTCCTTACTGTGAGGTACTGGAACAGGATGTCGAGAGAAGTTGTGAACGTCACATCCCTGGTGATGTTCAAGGCCATGTTGGATGGGGCTCTGAGCAATCTGCTCTAGTTGAAGGTGTCCCTGCCCACAGCCAGGGGGTTGGAATTACACGATTTCGAGGTCCCCTTCTTGTGCAGACCATTCTATGATTTTATTCTTCTATGATACTAACCTCTGGAAACTGAGAGAACTACAAAAATTGAATATACGATAAAGCATTTGTTTAGATTCAAAAAGGTAAATTAAAATAATTTTATTGTCTTTTTTCTTGATAAAACAGATTTTAGAACTCATATATAGTAAATATATAGTAAATAAATCTGGATCACATAGCGCTATTTATGTTTTGAAAAGCCGTAAGACACTTAAGAGCCTAAATTTTAATCTCATGGACTGCTCCTCAGATAACTGGTATTATTTCTAGTGTTCAATTTCCCTGTAAAAGGTTAATTTCTTTATTCTTTGCCTTGTTGATTAGTGTCTTGCTTCATAACTTCATAAATTAATAGAATTTCCTAAATCCTATATAACAACCACAAGAAATTAAGGGCAATCTTTAAAAAACCCTCAAAAATTGGTGTTTAAATATGTGTTCCTCAGTACATCAGTAGTGGACAAGCATTCAAGAATAAAAATTCTAAATCATCATCAGACTTTAGGAATTCCTTAAATCAGAATTTGCTCTAATGTCATAGTTTCACAGAGTGGTTTGAATTAGGAAAGACCTTTAAAGATCATCTAGTTCACCCCACCTGCCCTGAACAGGGACATTTTTCACTAGATCAGGTTGCTCAAAGCCCCATCCAATTTGAAGTACTTCTAAGATCTCTGCTCTCAATCAGTTTGTTCCAAGATGATCCCCCAGTCTATATTCATGTTGGGGACTGCCCCAAGACAGGTGCAGGACCTGGCACTTGACCTTGTTAAACTTTATGAGATTTTCAGAAGCCCACTCCTGGAACCTGTCAATTTCATATTATTGATATAAGCTCTGATTTTGGGAGTTTAATGTATTCTCTGAATGACTGTTGCAGAGGTAAGGGCAATAATCATTGGTTATGGTCCTGAGCTATTCTGGAAATAGTTCATCTGTTTATACTATAGCTACTTAGCTGCCTAACTCATATGAATTTAGAGCAGCTAATCCTGCAGTGCCTCTCTGGGAAAAAAACTGGTGGAGGTTTTACAAAACTGAACTTAGTCTCATGGATGAGATCGCTTTTGGCCTTGAAATAACTGCCAAATATAACTGCTCAAACCCAAAGCTTAAGCAGAAAATATGCAGAGATAAAACTGTACTCAGAACAGCACAAATAACTTTTTTGACCAACTCTTCTAGCCTATCAAAAATGCGCAAGTCATGTGTGAAGAACTGGAAACTCCCTGAGGAGAGCGTGGTAGCTGGAGCTGTTTTGGTCTCCTTAAGTCCTAATTCCCAGTTTCTTCTTTTTACTACAGACTTTCATTTTTCCACATGTGGTATTAAGAAGACTGACAAGTCTATTCAGCCTTGATCAAGCCATTGGCCTTTCTGTGTCAATATCATGCTAGTTTGTTCAGTTATGTATACAATATGTATATGCATAAATGTGTCTGTGTGTGTATATATATGTGTGTGTATATATATAAATGATAGGTGCAAAATCATCTATCATATATAGCCTTATTCTCTTTCCTGTGTCTGAGTGGTCAGCAGGTACCCACTCCTGACTGGTTGTACTGCATGTGACTTTCAGCATGTATGCAGAAGGCTCAGAGGCATGTCTCCAGCTCAACAGCAAAAAACCCTAAGCCCTCTTTCACTGCAACTTTCCTTCCACTCTCTGTTATTATAAAATTAAGACACTCTGGTATGGAGCTCAGCATCTGTCTGAGTACCCAAAGTTTGGAGCACAGTAAGCCAACAGACACCATATATTCAGTGAGAAGAGAGATTTCTAGGTGTGAATTCAAGCTACTGAGTAGCAGTCTTCAAGAGTATATCTGCCTGTACACAGGGAATCACAGTCAATTATGATCCAGAAAAACATTTTCACAGTGCTCCTCAAATTACATGAGGTTAATCTGGGCCGTGAGAGGTGACCCATAATAGAACAGCTATCAGCAACTGACATCCAGATAACCTGTTATGAAACTTTCAGGTTGAATTTAACAAAAATGTGAGCAGGGCTACATGGCAAAGTAACTTCCACCCTAGGAAAATTAGTCTAACAAAACTCATTGGGAGTTTCCCCTGTGAAAAGGGAAGGTGATTTTATTAAACAGCATCTTTAAGTGTGTTGATTTTACAGATGCACTCTTACACACTCACATGCTCGCAAGCATCACAGCAGCTTGGGCAGGATCACCAGTGTGTGCAACACAAGAGAAAAAGAGACAGCTGCTGTCAAGTACCTACCTCTTGGGTGATTTTTGATTGGCAACAGTGAACTAATCTTCATATTACTGATTTCCAAAGACAAAAAAACATGTACAAAGGCAAGTAGCTTATTTTACTGCTGGGAACAGTGTACTGGAAGCAGTTCCTTGGGAAGAACATTCTTTGTTACACATGCAGACCTTTCTTTGAATCCTTTCTTCTACAATTTCTTCCAGTATTTACACATTTAATTCATAGCAATCTCATCTCTATTACAAATCTCCAAAAATCACAGTGTAAATATATTGATTTATATTGCTGGTCCCTTATGATGATCAGGAAATATACATTTTCTGCCAGAGGCAATATCTGGTGCCTTCTCCAAATTGATCCTGCATGTATCATCAGTGAGAAACCATGGATATAATCAGTGCTTGTGGCATCCCAAAATCTCTTTACCTGAAGTGTTAGCATCCTTTCAGCTACAGCTATTCCCATTGCCCTTGTGAATGACAAGCAGACAGGATGCCCAGAGGACCTGGTTTGCATAAGCATCAGTGTTGTGACTTACGGCATAAGGATAAATGGCCTCTGTGGGCAACAGAGCTCAGCCTGAGCACAGCCTGCTTGTAAAGCTCTACGTATAGCTCATGCTGTGCCCTGCCTGGGACCTGGGGAATTCACAGCTCCTTTGGAATTGGAGTGTTTTTTTCCTCAAAGCTGGACTCTAGGAGCAGTCTTTCTGTTTCATGTGCTCACCTGTAAAAAGTGATACCTACTCCACCTTGGAAAGACTGCATGTAAAGATACCACAAATGGAGACAGGGTACCTCCGCTCTAAGTCAGATGTTTAAATGGCAGATCAGTCATTCCCTGGCAGAGCCTGTTTCTTTCCATTGAGTATAAAGGGGTTCTAGCATGACTAGTGCCAGCTTAGACATCTATCTTCCTGACATTTAAGTTAGACAAGTGACTTCTGGGCCAAGGATGCTAAAAGATTGTGGTAATGAGTCACAGCAAATAACTGTGGAAATTTCATCTGTGTTCCACCAAAGGGCGCATTTCGACCCAGATAGTTTCTTTCAGATTTGAGCTGCAGCTTCTGTTTTCTTTGGTCAGAATACAGCATCATCAGAGTACAGAAGTGGGCATTGAACAAATGAAGGGAATTAAGAACACATTCAGTTCCAAGTTCATTAAAGCCTCTGAATTGTGAAAAGAAATATTAGTCTCTGGTTCCTTTCCATTTTTTTTCTCATTCCTATATCTCTCTCCTATATTTTCTCTTATATTATAATAAATAAATATATTTACCTACTTACAAGAACTTCTGTATCATTTTGAAAAATAAACCAAATAAACTAATAATAATTGCATTATTCAGAACAAAACAGTGGTTTGAAAATCTACTGTTAAAAAAATACAAATAAAGATTATTTTTAGACATGGCATAGATCACTGGAGAACCTGCATGCTTTTCAGTATATTGTATATTCCAATAGCACAAACTTTGGAAAATGCTTGCTTACTAATTGTGTAAGCCAGAAGTTATTTTGGAAATATTGTTGATTGTGACTTATCAGACAGTTGAGGGGGAAATCAAAGGCTGATTGAGCTCAACATGTTCCTCATCAGCCTTTTCTTACTTTTTAATGCTTATTGCTCTGTACTATGAGAATGAGCACCTATGGAAACAAAATGGGTCACAATATTTTTTTAACTGGTGACAAGGGAATCTAATATATCACTTGCAGTGATAAACACCAGGCTGCAGGTGGGGAGGAAGCAACATTTTCTTGGAATTTTTTTTCTTGTGCAGAAGGGGGAGTACATTAAACTTGTGCAAAGATTAAAGGATTTCTTAATGTCTTAAGTGGAAAGAAAGAATCTGGGGAACAAAGACAGAATCCAAGATAAAATCTCCTATGACACGCAGGCACTGTAAGGTTTAATTGAAGGTAATGTCCTGTCAAATCCAATCTTTTGAAAGGCTCAATTTAAGGCTCACATCCATGATTTAATACAAAAATTATTTATAAGTAAAGCACTATCTCTTTCTGTCATGTATGTAAAATTATCTGAGAAGTTTAGTGAGGTTGGGATAAAAAAAAGCTATTTAAACTAGAGGACAATGTTGTCACAAGAAGAAATTCATGTAAACTAGATATAAATCAATTTTAGCTAAAAATGAGATAACTTCTATCAATCGAAGTAGTTAAATTCTAAGCTAAGACTTCTGGAACAAAAGAGAAAAAAATCCTAGCCAGTTAAACACAATGCTTTTTAAAAAGGATTATATGGCGTCATTGCTAATGGTAGTGATTAAACTAAATGACCCAATACCTGTCCTGTTATCTGATGATCTTAAATACAATAGTGCAGGCAGGCTCAATGCATGGAACTGCTCTGTATTGGTGAGTAGTACAATGAAATGTCTATATATATTTTTTATTCATTTTTTTTTAATTATTGAAGAAAAACTAAAGGACTTACTTTGAGTAGCCTGTGCTAGTTTGGAAACAAACCAGCGGGGGAATTAACCCCACAGAAATATATTGCAAGAGATTCCAAGTCAGAACTACAATTTAATAGGATAAATTAAAATAAAAACAGTAATACAGAAACACCAGCCTAGACTGACAAGGTCAGAATACAACCTGACACCCTGTTGGTCAGAGTGATGATAGCAGTCCAGTTAAATAGTGGCTGTAGTCCTGTTGGAGTGATGATCACAGTCTTGTGGAAGTTCTGCTCCTCCTCTGGATCCCTTGTGTGGTGGTTGTGGAATTCCTCTCCTCTGGGAAATCCAGTGGAAGTGATGATCTCTGTGTCTCCCCAACCCTTCTTCTCTACAGATAGGATGTTCAGTTCCTGCCTTCAGGGTGGGGCATATCACAATGGGATTATGTCCTTTATGAATCATTCCAGGTGGCCTTCATGGCCCATTAGTGAAGATGACCCTCCATGGGGTAGTTGCTGTTTCTCAGAGGGTGTTTATCAGAGCTGAGTCATTGATGTGAAGATAAAGAGGCATCTCTCTGCCTTGCAGGGTTGTCTCTCTTTCTCCCTTATCTAATGCCCAGCTTTAGTCTGCAGGGTGTGGGGTGCAGTGGCCAGCTGGTGTGAACGACCCGTCATTAACAATTCATCGAGGGGTGATGGAGATGGTGATAGAATACATTCCTTTGGTTACACCTTTCATGTAACCCAAGACAGAGCCAAAAGAAACAACAAGGAAAAGTCTGGTGTGCTGATGTGATGACATATGTGTGTGGTTTCACGCAGTAATGTGTAGCTCTAGGTGGTGGAAGGCTCTAGGTTGCCATGTTAAGTGTGATGGTATTGATTAAAGATAACAAGTGGAAAAATGTACTTCAGCCATCATATGTTCAGGATGCTAGCTTCCTGCTGCTATAAAACAACTGAAANTTTTTTTAAATGAAAAAGGGTGAGATGTTGCCCATTTTTCACTGTAAAATAGCTAGTTTTCTCTGTTAGACAGTCTCAAGGACGATTTCTGTAAACATAGCTATGTTGTTGTAAAAATTATCTTTTTGCATTCCTTTCCCATGGACACAGATCCCCTTTGACGGACACTTCTTTTAACCAATATAGTTAGAGACGGAAGTGTTAACTTTCTCCAATGATCTGTGATTTCTAAAAGTGTATATAAGAATTAAACGAAAGGGGTTTTCCCCTTTCCGCCCTTGCTCTGAACACGAACTTTCGGACTCCAGCTCTCATTATTTCTGCGTCTCGACTGATTACCGGGATAAGCCGAAATAACAGGCATCGCGGTAATACTGATGTGATGACATATGTGTGTGGTTTCACACAGTAATGTGTAGCTCTAGGTGGTGGAAGGCTCTAGGTTGCCATGTTAAGTGTGATGGTATTGATTAAAGATAACAAGTGGAAAAATGTACTTCAGCCATCATATGTTCAGGATGCTAGCTTCCTGCTGCTATAAAACAACTGAAAGATTTGGCTAGTTGTTGTAGACCTGAAATATTAGACAGGAGAGAAGTTTTCCACTGCTAATTGATGGATTCTACCTCTGGACTCCAGTCCGTCTCATTAAGCCATCTATCACTGTAAGTCATGGCCATGACTTCTTACATCCCTTTAAACACCAGCCTTGTAATCATTTCCCTTATTCCCTGACAAATCTGATTTGTCAGTTGTAGATTTCTGTTTGGTCTCCACCAAGTCTGTGAACCATGCTGAGGGACACACAGCAGGGGGCTGTGAAGCATTGGCAGGCAAAGGCTCCACATGGCACACCTTAGAGTTATCCCGATGTCAAATCCTACTGATGGCATCCCAAGAGGGGTTCGACTCCTGTGCAAAATTCAGCTGGGCTGAGATAAGAGAGCTAGTCAAAATAAGTCAGTTTTGGAAATAAAATGTCTCCCTCTATTTTTGTCATCCCCTCAACAGATGATGCAAATGAGCAGCACCCTCTGAACTGCAAAATCCCTCATCAGCAGTCCCAGATGGGGTTATTTGTGCGCACAGTGCTGCACATTGCAGCTTGTGGTCTCAGAGTTAAATTCTGCACAGAAGGCATGTTGTTGGACTGGAAAACGTGGAGTGCCCTGACAAAAAGTGTAACAGCTTCTCTCTGAGCGCTGGATAATGTAGTTAATTAATAGGACTCAAAAGTTAATAAAAATTAGTCCTCTAAGAAACAATATAACTCCTGGCACATTATTTATTTTTCTTGAATAATGATTAATAACAGAGCAGTACATACACTTCAACCTTTACTTACAGTTAAAACCCACTGACTTGAAGAATACAAGCTACATCTGAAGCATAATTTTAGTTATCCTTTCTATTATTTTTCTTGTTACTTTTGATGATTTAAATTTATTTTTTAATATTAGCAGCCACAAGGGTGTCATAAACATAATCATGACCATAATCATAATCATAATCACGACCATAATCACAATAATAATCATAATTAATAATAATAATAATCGTCATTGTCATAATCATAATCATGATAATAAATTATAACAATAATAATTTTACAGCCTTTTTAAGAATACTAATCTGGGAATTTTTAATTTCTACTTTTATGCATTGAAAACTTCATGGTTCTTTTTTTTCTTCTACCAAGATGAGACAAGAGAAATAATTTTTAATTCTCTTAAGTATCACTATTGAGTCTTACTCTAAAATTGCTCAAATATACTTCAACTGGTTTGGGATCAAAATTACTAACACCTCTCAGTCACAAGTTCATTGCACATATTTCTTCTGCAAGGTGCCAGCCACTAAATAATGAAATAAACCTTCATATAGACTACTACTGACCTCAGCAAAACAGTATAATTTTACTGTTACGCATTTAAAATTGCATCAGTATTTCAACATAGATTAACAAATCTGTGCAAAAAAATTATTCTGAGCAAAATTGTAAAGCTTCAGGACATTTATGTAATATTGTAAGGCTGTCTTTAGAGGAATTTTATTAACAAAAATGTATGATGCAAATATGCGTTTCCTTCCACATTTTATTTCATATTTCTTCATAAGATACAAGACCTCCCCAGTCTTCTTCCCCTCTTGGTTAGGCACTCATGTGACAGTCCAAGTACTTCCCTGTTTGAATTAATGCATGGATTTGACCATTTATTTTTCCAAGATTTTGGGTTCATCACAAAGTCAGAAAAATATCTGGATTGTCTTTTGATGTTTTTTCTACACATAAACACCCTTCTGAATTAAAATATTTTTTTCAAAACAGTTTCATACTCAAAAAATTAAAATTAAAATAAAAAAAATTACAAGGCTGATGTGATTGTTCTGTAGGCAGTCCTAATGTGTTAGATTATGCAGCCATAGAAAATAAACTTTTAGTCATATATTTGAGTCCACAGTTTGTAGGCTGTTAAAGAAATTAAAAGGAAAAACTTGATCATATAATAATGGTTTTGAAAATATAAAAGCCACAAATGCATTCGGGCATATTACACATCCATTTTTATAGCTACAAATATTCTACCGTGGTGTAAATTTAGACTTTTTAGAAATCCTACACAAAACACAGTTCTCCCACTGGAAAGATGATGCTAAAAAAAACATGAGAAGTTTATAGACATTGTTATTGACTACACATACCTTTTCAAAACATAGAAGAACTCAGTCACACTAAGACTAAATAATTATATAGAAGTTGATAGAGAAATTATTCATTTTTAATTTACCCTCTTGTACCTTTAACTAAACTTAGCATCACTTATTTAATACTAAATATCAATATAGGTGTCACATTTGATTATTTTTTAAAAATATATTTATTAGGATTTTAGAAAAGGATATAAATCTCATATTTTATCATTAATCAAGAGATGGAAGAAAAAGCTTTGCCAGAAAAAAAATTGATGTATCTGTTATATTTCTTATGGATTTACAGTCAGATTTGGTCATTCAAAATTTTTTTCTTAGCAAAAAGATGCTACTGTGCTAAGATGCAGATCTTGGCAAATATGCGCATTTTGGAAAAAAAAACCAAAAAAAACAAGCACCCTGCTGTCATATAAACAGTTTGTCTTAAACTTTTATTGTTCCAAGTTTCCAATACTTCTTAGCAGGCTTAAGGCAATTGCTTTAATGTGCAGTTATTAAACTTAATAAAAACACAATAAGAAAGTACAGTGTGATAAATATTTTAGTTCATTGTATGTTCTGCATAATATTAAATGCTGCATTACTTATTGGTAAAAAAGAGCATCAATTGTTTAAATGAAGACCTAAGACAAGGATATTTGATGTGTTCAAGTGTTTTTTTTTCAATTCTTGCATGAAAATATTCTTGACTTTCTTTCTGTAAACACAAATCATGAACATCTGCTTCTGTGAAGTTGCAGACTGCCTTAACTTACAAATGGCTGGCAGTGAAACATCTAATATGGGGGGCAAGGGAAGTGCTTTTGCACTGGAAATATCAACACAGCTTTTCTGGCTAAGTCAGTCGGAGTATCAATAGCAGAGACTGTGTTTTCAAATGAAACATTAAAAGACTGTTTCAGTTTAAAGAATTCTTACAGAATCTTGGACCCAAGGTGCCAGTCAGCATTAAACATTCTGAAGGTGTAGCTATGCAGTGAGACTGACTCCACGTGAAAATTTGTCCAGCCAAATTTTGTTCATCCTCCCTTCACCTGTACTCATGTCCCTCCCTTGCCAACCTGTTCCCTCTGTTGCACTGACTCCAGTGGATCACTGGGCCTTTCTTCACTGAACAAATTCAGCTCGTTAATCCTAAGGAAAACTGATTTTTAAAAAATTTGTTTGTTTGTTTGTTTGTTTGTTTGTTTATTACTGCGGAAGTTTTCTTCTTAGTTACTGAACTGAATTTTATTATTGAGAACTAACTGACCTCTTAGCTGTTAATTTAACCCAGGAGGCTCCAGACTAAGTGCCAGGAGCTTATGAAGGTACACAACAACAATACTGTAAATTAGAGCTTTAGTCGTGTATGCTGAATTGCATAGAATGGATTTTGGGGAAGTAGGTAGGTTTCAGACTCTCATTACTACCATCCCATTATATGGTGCATGTTTTGGGAGGTTGTATCATGAAGAAATTGCCATTACCTTGAGCAACTCCTTCCCCATCCGTATCATAGCTGCTACAAGTGATGTTTTTGGAATCACAGTCACCTCCTGACAGAGCCTGGAAAGCAGCATCATTTGATACTAACAAGATAAACACTATGATGCTTGCAGGAGGAAGAAGCATATTTCAAATAGTAAAAGATGAGATTTTATTTTGTTCAGGATATAAAAATCAATATCACTATTGTTTGAATCACAATGACCATAATGAGATCCCTGCAAAGATCAAAACTGCAGCATATCTGGAGGACTATTCCTGTAAAGGCCAGAACAACCCCAAGAAATGTATAAATACCTGGGGCAGGTAAAATTCACATTCTCATAAAACACAGAGGAGAAAAGATGGAATTCATGTCCTTTAGGTATGTAAGAATTAGATGTATTCTCTCATGTAATTCCTTGAATTTTGTTTATTATCAGGAGGGAGAGTTGGAATCTGTTCATGGGCAAATTTGTTCATTCTAGAATGGATCTCCAACACGGTGAAACATTTCACCCTGTGGAGGTACCTGCTCTTTTCATGGCTTTTAAAGAAAATCAAGTTGGCTAGCTTACACCGAAAAATTTCCAACTAAGAGAAGTGGGCTGTGCAAAAGCCAAATCAGAAGGTCATAGAGCAAGGTCCTGCAGGAACAGAACTACATGCTGTGCCATGTCCAAGATGATAAGAAACATGCACAGCAGAATAATTCAAAGCTTAAAAAAAAAGTAAAATAAAGTATTGCCAAGTTAACGTGTTGTCATAAATAACAAAGATGGGACTTACAACACACAGGTACATGAAGGATCTAAAATGTCTAAGCTCTAGTATTTCTGTAGCTGCCTTCATTGAGCTGCTTCATGTTCACTGTTACTACATGCCTGAGGAATGTCACCGAGAAATTAAGTCAAACTCCTCAATCTCAAGCTATTGATCAGAGTCACTGGAGACTAAATGTCCAAGAGGGGATTTTTTTTAACACCAGCAATTGCTTTAGGGGCATTTTTGATCTGTTTTCCTTTCTCAAGACATTTTGTGTGTGGAAAGGGGCAATGCTGCAGTGCTGATTCACAACATGGACAATGGAGTGAAGAACTGAGTAAGTGTTTCCCAGGACTGCCTGCAATGAAATACAACATGAACCTGTCCCTGAGAATCAAGCAATGAAATTAATGTAGACAGAACCGTCTAGCTCTTATTTCCTCAATGAACACTATATGATTGACTGGCTTTTGATTCCCTAAAGTCTTGGAAAATATCAGAATTCCACTGTGTGGTCAAGTTGTTAAAATTCACAACTCAGTGAACTGAAAAGCATATGAAAAAAATAATTACATTTCTGGAGTGAATCAAGTATTTTATTGGTCTTGAAACAAAAAAAACCTTCATTTCACAGTTAGACCTTTTTTACGAAAGATGGTGGGACAAACGGAAGACCTCAGGAAAATGCTGAATTTGCATTCTTCTTTGGTGAAAATGTTTCCAGACATGTTCACATCTTTCTGCAAGCTCCCCTGATCCATGGAGTGCTGCACTGAAGACTGCATATCCTGTACCTTAACTACATGTGCTCCACAGTTCGTAACAGAATGCATTATTGATGCCCAACAAATGTTCTGCACTGAGTTAATCCTTACAGAACAAAAGCATACAAAGCCAATATGCTCCCTTGCAAGAATCATTAAGTTTCTCTGTGGAACCAGTTAAAGAAATACTATAGATCTCCAGTCAAAACTCAAAATAAAGCCACAGATCTATAAAAAGGCATCTGTGAAGGTGATCAATGTTTTAAACTGAGTAATCTGAGGACTTTCTGAGGAAAAGAATGACAAAATACCACCTCTGAAATAATGAAGGCCCAGAATTTCAGCAGTGACAGACAAAAGGGTTGCAAAAAACACAAGACTGTGAAAATACAAGACAAAAACCTTAGAGTTTAAGTACCAAAAGAAAGAGAATAGGAACTGTGATAAAATATGTTATACTTTGTTGAAATTTACTCTTGTGAGTAAATTACATAGGGAACATAATGTAGCAGTGTTAGTAAATAACAAAGGTTATGCCCCAAAGAAATAGCTATCAATTTTTCCTCCTAAATGAAATAGTACACAGAACCCTAAATTCTGTCTAATCACATGGGTTAGGCAAAACAAACAGAAGAACCTCTGAGTAACTTCAATAAAAATGAATGAATTTTTATAGTTCTTATGTACATATAGCATAATAATAATATAGATCTGCACTTGTGGGTATCTTTGCTAAAAGGAAAGCTGTTGGTGAACTGAAGTGTAAGCAGTAGAGTGAATAAGATTTATAAAACTGCCTGGTTTTTTCTTCTCCTGTACTGAAAAGGAGGTAACAGGAGTATGAGAAGAGAAAATCCACTTGCTACAAAGATAACGGTTTAAGCAGGAGCCCTGTGAGATTGACAGACAAATCACTGGAAAACACATTTGAAATACCACCAAAAACTGAAAGAACAAAACTGCTATCACCAGAAAGCTAGATAGCAATTTTCATCATGCAAAATATGGCACACCGTTTCTATACATTTTTGCTATCATAAGACAAAAATAAATTGAAACTGTGACAATATTATTTCTGAAAGCCCTAAAAGAAGCATAACCAAATGAACCTTTGTTAGCCAGGGAAAATGTGCATCTGGGCTATCAAACTGTAGAATGTTTCTGTTGCCCTGAGTTTTGTAGTTCTTCGATGTTTTCATTTTTCTGTAACAGTTTCTCACACACTTTCTGTAAACATAGCCATGTTTTTCTAACTGTGTTCTATTGTTTGCATTCCTTTCTCCTGGGCGGAGATGTTTGATGGATTTTTCCTTAGACCAGTGTGATTGAGGGGTGGCAATTTCTCCCTCCAATCCACAGTGGTTTCTAAAAAGAGATATAAATAAAGTCCGGAGTCTCTCGGCCCCCTTGGCTTCTCTCTCTGACACGTGTCTGCATGTTTCTTTCGTGTCCAAGTGCGACATGTTTCAACTACCCTATCATCAAAATTAATCTCTGTATGATCAACTGAGTCTGAATAATTTTTCCCATTATGTTTGTATTTTAACTCTTTGCAGTAAGGGCATGAAATGCGAGGCTGCACAATAATTAACTACCATAGCTGGTAGTGTGCCTCTCTCTAATTAAACACAGGAAAGTAGCTTTCTGTATTACAGCAGTTTTGAATACCAATCCAGTATTTCTCAGAAAATTTTTTGGGGCGTAAGAATCATTTAACAAAGCTTCAATCCAGAAACTCTATTTTGGTTATGAACATACATGCTCTCTAGCACATATTGCTTTCAAACTTATTTGCAGGGAGGCTTTATAGTCGATAAAGCAATGTTCTTCTCATTACTGTGAGGTTTGTAGGATGCCTGTCCTTGGTAGGATCTCTAACGGGATAAAGCTGAAAAAAAGGGCCATCTGCCTTCAACAGTCCTTCTAATGACAGTGCTGGTAAAGTACGCTGTTACCATTAGCAGCCAGCTGGCCTCTTACATCATTATACGTTGCAAATGTTTTACAGCATGACAATATAATATCAAATTACATTTTTGAGAAGACTATAGCATGCTTTGAATTGTAAAAGCATCCTTACAGAGAGGGATTGGATATGATCCTCAGGGCAGCCTATCCAGGTTCATGTCTGTTTATGCAGGCCTTTTAATGCTAACTTTATTTCCTCATTCCAAAAATGTAGTAGTTAATTTCATGCATGGAAAAAAGATACTGATGGAAGAAAAATGTCTAACAGAATTTCTGTTTTGGATTAGAATATAGGAATTACTGCTCTCAGAATTTGGTTCTTTGGGTCTTTATTCTGCTTGATGAGATGTGACTTTTTGTATGTCCTCTTGAGATAAACCTATATACAACAAAGGAGGAGCAATCCTTTGTTGAAGAGATGCAGAAAATAATTGAACTTTTCACATTTATTTTGTAACTTATTGCATTTATTTTGTAATTGTTGACAGAACAGAAGAAATCTGGTGGTTCCACAAAAAAAAATCTGACTTGGAAATAAACCACAGTTTTCTTAATATTCAGAAATATTACACCTGATACTAAAGAAATGTTAGAATTGCACTGAAAGGAGACGTGGACTCAGTATTTTAGCAAGCATCAGTTTGTGTTCTGAATAGGTGGCATATCACAAGTTTGTAATGGATATTAGTTTTTAATAGAAGACACTAATTCACAGAAACTCAAATAGTTGGTCCATCCTTGAGTGTCCCATAAATACATGAGTCATTATGCTGTTGTTTACATTGGGTATGGGAGGTTATTCATCCTTTCTAAATAACACTGAATGCCTTGAGGAAGAGTGTATCTGTGTAAGATATTTATGGGCAAATATATGCAGCCACTTTACTTCCTTGTGATGGATTTTAGAGGTCATTGTTTATTTCTTTACAGAAGAGATCATAACAGAGTAGGAACCATTCAAATACTAAAAAAAAAAAAAATACCACATTCGCAGCTTGTTTGGTTTTACATTCTAAAAATGTCTACAGTTCAATGTCTAAGAATAATGGTAGAAGAAGAGAGCATTTCTTAGAAAAATATTCTGGCTGGACAGATTTTTCATTTTGTTATTTCTGCTTTGTTGTTTAAATAATGCTTTTACTGCTAAAGGCAAAAATAAAGGTTGAAATGGAAGAAGGGATACCTCTGACAAGAAGAAAATCACCAAGAAATACTAATATACCAGAGCTTCCTTATAAAATCTACAAAATATTTATTTACAGGGCACAGAAAAATGTAGTACTTTAAGAGTCAACAGGCCAATTAGTACCAAAGTGTTTCTGAAATGCTGTGAAATGATGGTAGGGTGTATTCCAATTTTTGTATGTTAATTTTGTGATTGTGTGGTGTTAATGCTCAATACAAGTCTGTGTTGTATTATTGAAAATTTCCTACTAGAGTTTGACATTTTAAAACAGTTGTCTAGTAACCAAACTCATATTTTCAGAAATATACATTTAAAAGATAATTATAATAGAAACATAAAGAATCTTAGTATTTGTACAACTTGATTCTGTAATGTGTTCATCAGGTTTATGAGAATGTTAATGTGAAACACTGAATGCTTTTGATTCCTGGAGATGTATGTATCCATCTAGCATTTGGAAAGGTTATGTGTTTGCTTATGCTGGAATAAGAGTTTTCTTGCAAACTCTTGTGCTGCAAACCAGCTGTAAGCCTAAATAGTGCATGTGCTTGTCAAATGGTAAAGGTATGCAGTTTGTTTGAATTCTAATTAAAATTTTGCAAATAAATCCAGAGTACCACCAGCAGTTCCTAAATTGAATACACTTCTGCAGCATGAAATGACTATGCAACATACACTACTGAAGAAATGGGGAAGAAAAATCTTGGAAAGCTGCTTCTCTTGATGGTAGGAGTGACCTCAGCACTGCTTTTTGCTAAACTTTGGTGTAACTATGATGGCAATGTTGCGATTTTAAATGTGTATGTTCTCTTTATACTTGTATGCCTTTATGCATAGAAAAGGGACTGACACAATTGGACACGATGACTTTCAGCCGCTTGTGGATACTGATATTATTTAATTCAATAGAACAAAAACTAAAACAATGCAGGGTACTGAAAAAAGCGAATGAAAAAGAAAAGTAACAGATTTGCATCATTATCCACTCACTCCAAATAATCTAATTCACCAGCTAAAAATATTTAGATGCAATTTTGCAATAAATCATATATCCATCAAAATCCTGTCCTGAAACATTTATAGTTAACATGAATATATTGATACAATATTAACTGTAACTAGACATATAAGTAGAATATAAAAAACTACACCTTCTCAATTTAGGAAGTTGTTCTTTCCAGGAGACATCGGTCATCCATGTAAAGTACAGAACAGTAGAACTGCCAGAGTTTCTAAGAAGAGAATGGTCTCTTCTGCCTCTGAGAAACAGCAGAATTTGCACATCCCCAGTTTTTCATAAGATATCAAAATTAGTTTATTTTATTGAGAGTGAAAATTTACCAGAAGCGAGAGAAGAACAAGTGCAAAACAGATGCCACAAAGAAACTTCTGTGGAATAAAAAAAAAAAAAAAATAAAAAAGAGGAGGAAGAATATCCCATGATGAACAACAGTAAATACTATTGGAGCCTTAAGGCCTGAGGGAGGGATGGAAATTAAGAGGAGGGTTTATGGTTTTTTTTCAGGACATGCTGTTCTAGAGATAGAAAAGCAGTTAGGACATGCTGGATTATTTTATGTGAGCTCTGCAAAGCTCTGAGTTATAATCCTCTGCTTTTTTCTCTTCTTTTTCACACACACATGCACAAATTCTTTGCACTTGAGCTTGCATCTCAAAGTCATAAACAGTCACCCACACACAGTGTATCACCCCAAGTTTCTTGTTCCAAACAGATATGGTAACTTTGCAATGAAATTCATGCACCACTCTTTTCTGCACGGAATAATGGCACTGTTAAGCTTTGGTATTTCCTTTATGTGACAGCTTCAGGTACACAGGCACAAACCCAGATCTCTGAGCAACATGTGGGGAAGGTATGGCCAATGTCTGTGCTAGTAAATCAAACAAGCTGATGCAAGTTATGCCCTAATCACAAGTTTTTGGCAGGGCTATTGCCATACAGCCTCAATACCTTAACTTTCCCCTGAAAGACATCCAAATGACGCCTACTATTCTTAAACCCTAAGCTGTGCTCAAAAATTGCCCACTCTAAAACTGCACCAAGGTGTGTGCTAACCAGATCACTGTAGGAATAGTTTGGGGGCATTACTCAGCCCTACACCTAGCCTTATTTAGATTAGAGCAGATACGACTTTGAGGCCACTTGGGAAAACCCTGTGACAAATTTTAAAAACAAGGTGTCACAGCATTAAAGTGAGAACAAACAGATAATAGATGAGACTACTTGTGGGGGAAGAAAAGATTTGTACACATCACTTATTCTGGGTGTTAGCACTACCAGTTTAGATCAATAAAATCTATTCTCTCACTGCATCTGTGGCTTACATCTTCCCTTTCCAGAGGGAAAAAAAACATGCCATCCCTCATACTACATGTCAGCACTCTATCAGTCCCTAGTCTGGCTTCCTTGGCTTGTACATGTCTGAAGAGAGATGGTTGCAGACTGTAGTTACTCCAGTACTCTAGTCGGCACTTTCCTGGGATGTTGTCTGTGGCTCTTCCACAGCCATCACTTCCTGTCTGCTCCTGGAGGAAGAGCAGGGTGTCTCTTATTTTTCTTCGGCCATTTTTTCAATCTAAATCAATTTATTAACTTGTTCTTTTTCTTTGTTGGTTTAGTATTCCAATTGGATGAATGCCAGTTCAGGAAGTACAACAGTGGAAGGAGTGTAGATCAGTGAAGAGCAGGGAAGGGAAGAAGGATTCGGAAGGATAGGAGTTGGAAAATACAAACAAGATGTCCCCATTTTGGTAGTGGGAATTTGTGAATTCAGTATGATGTCTACACTGTGCTTTGAAATCATATTTTTTAGGTGTAAGGATTTCAAGTGAGGACTGTTTTTCCTTGCCTTTTAGGTCATTCTGCATTTCTAAGGATCCTTTTGAAAATCTCAACACTTTTTTTATACAATACCAAGAGACTTTCAGTATCTTACAATAATTTAATATGCTTAAATCACACATTTTTTTGGAACACTTAATCCGGTGGAAATCTAATTGTAACCCTTTACCTGTCATTATGATAGCATAGACTATCTAATATATACAAGTCTTGTGAGATTGTGTGTCATTTACTGTGATAATGTTTATGTTTGGTGAGAAGGCCAAAACGATATGCAATTTTTTCACCAGTGTATGCAAACAAATGTGCCTAGTCCTGGACAGGAAAATAACAGTCTCATTAAACTTGCTTACTCACATAATACTGGACTAGTATTTTTTTTTTGCCATTTAATTCACATTCTTTGACAATACTTACTGTTTTTATTTTTGCAATACTTTGCAGGGCATATTTAATTTTTCAGGGAATTTTTCTTTTCCATGCTATGTCTTCATTTCTTTTGCTTTAAATTCTGTTTTTCTTTTTGTCTTCATAGGCTCTTCACATTTATACATGGCATCTCTTTTAGGGACTCCTTATGATGTCTTTTTCCAGGCTGGCAGAAGATAAAAAACTGCAAACAAAAGGTTAAAGGGAAAGGGGCAAAGCAGTACCTTTATTTCGCGTGAAATCATAGCAGAGGTGGGGGTTGGGTGGCCCCCTCATTCCAGTGGCTGTAGTGGTGGCTCCGCAAGAGCCATCACGGACAAAAAGGGTAAGGGAGCAAGGAAGGTGCAAAAAAGGGTGAACCCAAAGTGGAGCTCATATTTATAGTGAATATTACAATACCCGCTAGTTGACAGAAGTCCCCCAATTAGAATCAGCTATTATACTTTTGTATTGCTCCCATATTGCTTCCGTATTGCTCCTGTCAACAGAGATACAATGTTCTCTTGGTGTTCTCTTAGTGTTCTCTTTCCAGAGACAGTGGAGATATCATAGAGCAAAACATGTCCCCATTATGACTAGAGAGGCAAGGATATTACTAGGGCATGGGTCTCTTATTGGGTATTGGTTCCATAAACACTAGCTGTGGAAAGTTACTGGGATTCTACATAGGGAATTAAAGCAGCAAACTAAAAAAATAAAAATCCGTTCAGGCATCACTTACCTCATTCTATCTCCAATTTAGACATTTGAACCTGAACTGGTTCTCTAGAGTCTGTTTATAGTTAATGGAGAAAAGCAGGCATATCTTTTAATATAAACCCAGCCACTGTTATAACAGTAATGCCAATACCATATCACCAGTAATCAAAATTTCAGTTATTTTCCAGTTTGTTTGTAGCTAATTTTTCCAGTTTGTTTCCAACTAACAATATATCTGTCAAGTATTCTTACAAGTAGTTTCATTTCTTTTTCAAGTTTCTTTGTTTCTTCAGGTCTGTCCAAAATCTGGAGATGCTTAGTATGTGTTTGCTTTCACACCTTCTGCTTTCTTACATGTTGCCTCACTTTGTAGTCTTTGTTTTGTTCACCATTGTAGCAGCCCGAAGCCTGCTGCTTGCTGCTTGTGAGGAAAATCCTTCTTCCCCATGGGACATATGAAAACAATAGAGATAAGCACCTGTTGTTACTGTTCTAGTACGATATGTTTTGGAATAGGGCGGTGTAGAACCCAGCCAATCATATACCTGGGTTCCTATTATAAAAAAGGACAATACAATAAATGCTGCTGGCTGGCTCTTGACCCTTGTGAACCAAGGCGTGTGCTGTCTCATTATTACGGATCGCTGCAATTGCTGCTATACACCATTCCTATGATTTCACTCTTTGGCAACACAGCTGTAGCTGTATCACACAATCTGTTCTGACTCTGCTCTACAGTCTGGCAAACTCTCACAGGTTTCTATACTTTTATTTCATGAGTTTGTAACAGAATTTTTTCAGTTTCTGATCCTCATTGTACCTGATGTCAGATTCCACAAGGCTCTACAGACTGTACATTTGACTTTGCAGACTGAAGTAAGTTATGAAGGTACTGAGAGTTGCTTCCTCAATTCTTTTTTTTTCCACACAAAGCAAAAGCCTTTCAAAAGTTCACTGTTGGAGGTGTGCAATATATTTGGATATTATGCCATTTAGTGCCACCCTAGACAGCTATTTATGTATGCTTTATTATTAAAGAAGTTTAGAGTCTCTACATCAGCAATATTGAAATAAAAATCCCCTGACAGCATTCACTTTCATAAAGAGATAGAACTCTTTGAACATCTTCCAGTTTTGCAGAAGAAAGAGTTTTGTTTTTTATCTCAGATATTCTTGTAACTGGTTGAAGAAAGCTCTGAATTGGCATTAAAACTCTGAGGGATCTATCTTGCAATGGAAGATAGCAAAGAAGTGATGCAGGGGACAGAAGCAGGGAGATTGACCTCTGTGCTGTTTAACACCTAGCAGCCCAAACTGCAGCTGCTTCAAACCAATATGTTTCATTTCCCTAAGAGATACTAACCAGGATGTCTTTTTCATAGTGGCACTTCCTACCTCAGTTTGGCTACTGTGTGTAATGAGAAATAAATAAATACAAGCTCTATCATAACTCCGATCCAATGTTCAAATTGCAGTAATTTTCAAATAGTTGCCTGAGCCAGAATTCAGCCAGTCATATTCCTGGAGATGCTGCCTTCTTCCCCGAGCATCGTGACTTCAGCACTGCCCTAAATCCCAGTATTGTGAACATAGTGTATGCACGTCACCAAATGCTCACTGTTTTGGGAGTTAATAAAAATTTTAGAGCCCTGGCCACAATCCACTTGAGGGGTCACTACCCCCTTTTCTTTGCAACAAAAAAACAATTGCAACTTGAATGTTCTGGTTTACTTAGTAGAAGGTCAGATTTTTGATGGGAGCTACAAGTAGTAAGGGTCTTGTCACCTAACACCACATATTAAGTATCTCCCCTCTGCTCCTGAGTATGTGGATCAATCAGCTGTTTTCAGTTTTGGGGTGCCATCAGAGGTGTGGTCCCCTCAAAGGACCCAGTTGCAGATGCTGTGTTTCATAGTGTGCAGGAAATTAAATGCATTCTTTCAACTTGTGTCCTTCCTGTGGTACAGTGTCCCTACCTGCTGTGCTGTCCTTGAAATGCAATGTGAAATTAGTGCAGCGTGGCAGAAATCAATAACGGAATTATGTCAGCACATAGAATGGGCTGCTAAACCCTGGCATTCCCAGCAACATCTCAATGCATGCCATGATGAACACTGGAAACAAGATGTGTGTCTCACTAACAACTGTGGTTCTGGCTGATATGTTCCAGAATGGCTGAGGTATTGGAAAAGTACTGAAATGCATCACCTAGTGATTTCTAGCTTTTATAAGTACATTTCCTGATTATGCAAGCAAATTTTAACACACTGAGAATACAAGCCTCTGCTTTATTACTAAACTGAAAATGATCAGATGAAAGCTTCTAGAAATAAATATTTTGGAGTTTGTTTTTGTGTTTGTTCTATTACAGGAGATGAAATTTCAATTAGATTTGATGGCTTTTACATCAGTCTACTAAGTAATCTGATTAAAGCCTCAAAGTCTTCTCACTATAACACTTAATGACTTGCTCTGGCGAGAATGTAATACTGTCTAAAAAGATGTGATTAAGATTTCTGGTTCTTCCTGGCTTCAAAATCCTCGAGGTGCATGAATTAAAAATGAATTTTAGTGATGTAGTTAATAGAAATTAATTGATACTTCTGTTTTATTGTAGCTACAGAGGTATACAAAATTTAGCAGACAAGGTTGTTTTCAGAGGAACTCTATAAAAAGATCTAAATATGTTAACCCTAAGGCGGCGGGCCAAATTGTCTCCTGGCAAGAATCCTTTTAGCCAGATCTCAGACCCTTCTCCAGTAATTTTGTGCCATAAAAAATCCACAAGTAATTTTAACAGGCCTGCGAGAGTTTCAAACTACTGCAGAGATTGGAAAAGTAGATTGCAATTTTTTAACAAAATGTTTATTCACTGGAAAACATTAACGAACTGAAGCCTAAACTGTATAAAGGAAGGAATTGTTTTTGAAAAATTACTTCAATATACTATATTATATTCTATTATCTGATGACTATAGGTGTTGCACGACTTGATAACATATTTTTTGAGCTACTCTTGTCTACAAGAAAATCAAGGCAGGTGCTTGCATTTTCTCTGTTTCTGGTTTCACTGAGGATTCCAGTTTGTTATTCAGCGCATTTATTTGTGGGTGATTGTATGTCTGAAGACCACCTTCAGCGTGCAGTAAAAGTAAAACCTGAGAGAGCCTGCAGAAGCCTCCTTTCTTAACCTGTTAAACAGCCATGGTAAGTAGACGAAAAGGAGAGGCTTTCTTCTCCCATTCCCCCACCCCTTCTCTACCTTCTATTCCTACACACAGCTCCATATCACTCCTTTAGCTGATTCAGCATTCATTATAGTTCAGCTTCTAGGGAGAAACACAAGAAAACAAGCAGAAACACCAGCGAATGGCCCCAGGCAGGCAGGAGGCCACCTCATCACCCTGACTTCTGTAGCTGCCAGGTGCTGAGGACTTCCTCAAGTGATACATCCTGTAAAAGTAAGATATATGAGCAGCTTTGTTGTCACTTTGTTGTGGTCCTGAGAAATCCTTCTCAGGAAAGGTGTAAGACTACCCTTACTTCATATTGCAATATCATTTTTTTTTATTGCCTTCTCTGAATCCTGTAACACTGATCTGAGCTACAATCAATCTTTTAAATTTTCTCTCCTATTTTCCTTCTTCGTCCTGACCTGTTGACCATGAAGCACCCTGAAAAAGCTTCTGATGAATCTGTCTTCCCTGCTGACTCTTTCCTGCCAAGTCAGTTAGTGGGGAAAAAGTAGGAAATGAAAGTGGTCAGCATTCCCATGCCTACAGCCCCACAACACAGGGGTGAGCTGTGGCAAGAGCTCTGCTGGCCTTTGAGTCCTGCATTCACACACACCTTCCCAGTGAGCTGCCAAAATGCTGCAATGCAGAGCCAGCGTCCTTGGGAGAAGACAGGGATGAGTTTCAGTTATTTCTCTCCAAACATCCAAAGTGTTTGAAAATATCCAAGATGTTTAACTGCAGCAAATAAATTCTGATTACCACCAGGTGGATTTCAGATGGAAATTTGCTCAGCTCTCTGTCAGCCTATCCACCCAAGGCAACCATGCCAGAAACTTCCATCTTCTGGGAAGCCTACCAGGCACACAGCCAAAGGAGTCCCTTTGACTCTGGCTTCCAGATTCTCCTGCTCTCAATTCCCCAGACATTAAGACTCCTGCACCGCCCACCAGGAAAGCTTTTAGTGGCACAAAGGATTCACAGCCCTGCTGGTGGACTGCCAGGGAGATTAAAGTACTAAATACTGTTGGAATTGATAATCTTAGATGTCTTTTCCAACCTTAATGATTCTATGATCCTATGATTTCAATTTGCTTGCTTGATTTTTTTTCCCTCTGCCCTCAATCTTCTTGGTTGATTTTGAATTAAAATAGAGTTGAAAAGGCAAATTTCCCAGGACTTGGAGATTGTAGGTTTTTGGAAAGATTAACTTAAAAGCTTAGTTTTGGGATGGTACTTCAAGGTGCACATTGGGTTAGCTGCTGATTATTTTGGCAGATGGAATGATGTGAAATCCCCAGAATTTTCATGGGGAAGGTAATGCTGTAGAAAGACTAGAAAAACAGCCAAGAAAAACAGAGAGAACTAGAGACAAGACTATGAGGTGTTAGAAGAGAGAGGAAAACTTCAAAATGAGAGGGGGCATTTTTTTTAACAGTATTATGAACTACAAATCTTTGGGTCTGTTTTTTTTTTCTCTTCCTACTATAAGACTTGTTATTTTTTCAGCTAGAAAATAAAAAAATTAAAATAACCTAGATACGTTTAAGACAGGCTTGCAGAAGTTTTAATATATCGAGCCAGTTCTAATTAATGTCCCTGGGTGAGTCTGATTGAGCCAATAAAGTTTGAATAATAAAAACTTTAAATTCAGAAGTGGAGCTGCTACTCAAGGATAATGGACTTGGTTTCTGTACTTTGTCTGCAGCTGGGAGAGATACAACAGTAGATTCACTTTGTTCTAGCATGTTGAGTTTATATCCTGCCTTCTGGATTGTAACTGAGGAGAGAATTCTGCCTTCTATTAATTTTGACTTTGCTCACATAAATGAATCAAAGGGAAGAAAAGGCTTTTAAACAAAGACTTTATTTGTGCTTGAAAATTAAGGTGATGCTTTAAAAATCTGTCTTTGTGCAGTCTTGAGGCCAAATTACAAACTGATTTACATTCTGTCTTAACCTTGTCTCAAGAAATCACTTATAATTGTGCAAGTCCTTTTTACTCTCTGAAAAATTCAGAGAGTTGTTTCTAATGATGTCAGCCCAATCCCAGTTCTTCAGCAGCACAGTTCCAGGCAGAAAGAAGCAGATTCAAAATAAACACAGAAAATAGAGTTTTCTTCATTTGTCAAAAATCAAGGCAGAGTAGGACAGAAGGGTCAGCAGATGCAAGTATAAACTATCTTTTATCTCTTTCCATATCTTTTAAATGTTTTTATTAATTTTTTTCCAACATGTGCTATCTAAATACTTTAAAAGTAAATACTAAATACTGAATACTAAATACTTTAAAAGTTCTAAATACACAGTTAAGCATTTCATTCCTAGTAGTGCAAAATAGGAAATGAATATAGTCAGTTCATTTTAAGATATTTGCAGCTCTTTGATATACATTTGGAAATCTGAAAGTTGGCCAGATCCTGAGTTCAACTATTTAAAGGAAGTTTCCTTGATTTCAGCAGAGCTGCATACATTTACACAAAATGAAAATTTGACCTGTACTTCCTAATATATTTTCTGAAAAGCACTGCAAAGGAAGGTCTGGATTTCTCAGAGTGACTGTTCTCTTTTCTTGGCTTAATATTGTACACATGTTTTCTCATTTAAACTTTGCCTCATTTGGCTTTGGGTTTTTATGTAGCCTTTGAAACTGTTTCTAATGGAAAAATGCAGCTGTTAGCAAGATTTCCTAAAATGTAGATGGAAATAATTTTCCAGGCATTTCTCTCAAGGACTCTGATGTATCTACAGAAGATATTTGGCCAAAAAGATTTTTAAAATAACTATATGATGAAAGAAAGAGTAGAGAGAAAACATCCACTTGTAAGGATAAGAAGGAAAAATTGACTTTTAGTAGTTCATATTTACATACTTGCTTTAAAGTAAATCTTGAAACTCTTTCATTAACAATACTCATTTGCAGAAAAACAGTGAATTTTTACTGGGAATTAAAATAATCAGAGATAAAAGGATGCAATAACGTGAAGAGATCTAGAATTGTAAATGTATCTTCACCATGGAATCTGATTTTATACATTGTCTCCCTGCATCTTATTTTTAAAGGCACAATTGGCCAAGACTATACAGTCATCAACCTGATTCATTAAGAGTAAACAAGCACACCATAAAGTGCCATCTTTTCAGCCTGGATGGCAGGACAAGGCAAGGAGAGGCAATAAAAGTGGTGGGGAAGAATAGGTTCTCATGATAAAAGAAAGCAAAATTCAGCTCATGAATCCTTTCTGTCATAGTTTCTTCTCTGAGACACCAGTGCTACAAATTCACCTATGCCTGTCTCCACACAAACTGAAATATGAACCGCAGTTATTACAGAGTAAGTTAAATAACCAAATTATTAGGGGAAATAGATGTACTTTTAAACAATCCTACTGGACAAAATTGTAGAGAATCATAACTTCATTTCTTCATTAATCCCATCAGTAAAATATATATTAGATACATTTATTGGCCCCAATAACTGATAACATAATGAATTTTAATGGGTTTGTCATTATAACAACACAGACAGGAAAGTGTTATTTCCATTTTATTGATGAGTAATTGAGGGTACAGTTTAATGTTAATGGAAAACTGAATTGATGTTAAGTTGTTGACAAAAACACTGGTGCTATTCTACCTTCTGCACCAGTTCTGCTGTTTCTTTTATGCAAGTCTTAGTGTATAAGTCCCTTATGCATCTAAAGTCACAAGAAGCTCACCTGGCAATGTAGGAAGACTGAAGAAATTATCCTTTCAGCATTACCCTGTAAGTACATCAGTTTAGGACCACCCTAAATGCACTTCACCCATGGCCAAGAAATTATTTCAAAATTAAGGAGCAAATTTCTGCTTGCTTCAAAAGGAGCAGGACATTTGTGACAGAGCAAAAAGTTAAATTTGAGCTCTCACCTCCCATGCCACCTTTCTAATGACTTGATGTATCTCCTTTAGAAATGATGTGATGGTTCTAAAGGGAAGACAAAGCATGACAATGAAAATTAGAATTATAAAGGTTAATATACTTTGTTGCAAGCAGGAGTAATTCCACTTATCTCATGAGTACGACTGAGATCACAGTTCCATTATACTGGCACTCTAGTAAATGAGACCTGTTGATGGATTTCATGCCTCCTTCCTGCCTCTGGTGGGCTCCATTCAATAACTCTACTATTCTGTTGTAGCACTGCAACTATTTGAAGGGTCAAGCAGCAGATAAAATCCATGGAATGATCCAAGTTAAAGAAAGCCTTTTTTTCTATTTTGGAGGTCAGGAAAAGGTTACTTTTAAATTACTGCATTTACTGCATAGTCCACAGTCATCTGTGTCAAAATAACCTGGAGGGAGGGAGGAACACTGATCAGGTTAGGAGCTGGAAACTTATGGGATGGAAAGTGCATAAGTCATATTTCCATTAAAACCAGAATATTATCAACTGATGGCTTTATACCATCGAGGCAGAGCATTTTCTTTTGGACTGTTTTCATGACTGAAAGCCTAAATATCAACACAAATGTTAAATGCACAGTATGTGTGAGTGTATATAGTAATAAATCTGAATTATTTTTAGCACTTATGGTTATTTTCAGAATACAAAAGTAAAATGTAGTGAGAATACCTAAAAGAGTGTTGAACAAATAAAAATTATGTAATTAGTTAACAATGTAGACAGAGCAAAAAAGTATTTGCTATGAGGTGGTGACTACAAGCTAATAGTGGCTTACCAGTCATGTACTTACGACTTATATTGTTCTCCATATAGTCTTTCCAAATGACAACATCTGCATAACTCCCTAAATACAACAGAAAACCAGTCATAACGTGCCACTATCTTTGGAGCATATAGAGAGAGTTCAGGTGGTTAAAGTATCAATTAGTATTATGTATGTTTATGAGGAATAGTCTGCAGTCATTTTTTTAATGAGTTAAAGATAGATGACTATTACAAAGTAATGATCCAAGGTTATGGACATAAAATCAATTAAAATGTATTAGAGCACAAGCAATCACATTCATTGGTAATTCATACTTTTCTGACTGAACAATGAAAGTTTCAAGAAACTCTAGTGAATGTTTGGCATATGCTTGTACTATGCTTAGCACAAGCTTAAGCAAAAGATAGCACCTGTTTAAGGATTCTTCCATTCCATAAGACAGGGGTTAGAAACATTCCATGGCTATGTCAGGTCTATAAATGAAGACTACCCCATGTTATCACAAAAAGCAATATAGAGTGTATGGTGTGGCTGGGAGCAAGTACTAGGTGTGGGATGTAATATAAACCTTGTTGCCAGAAAGCAAGCACTTAATTACCACTCAATCTGAAGTTCTTCTCTGCATTGAGAAAGGGGTGATAAAACATCTTTTCATCTCATCTCCATGATTTTTTCATCCTGTTCTCAAAGTCTTATTACTTGCCTTGCTTTAAAAAATGTATTTATTTTAGGGGTGAAGATTTAGCTTGTGCTCACTGCAGGAACTGCAGTGGTTTAAGATGTCATTGCTGTCCAGCTGTTTGTTACTGTGCCACTGGCTGCCACTGTTCCATTAAGAAAACACTGAGAGGGAAAGCACACCTCTAGTGCGTAGGTTAATGGTCAGACACAAGGCTCATTCTTCTGCTCCTTTTCTTCCTAAAACTAAATTCAGCCTCTTTCCAATATTATAAATGTCCTATTCACAACACAGCAGAGCAGAAGAACATTTTAATATTGTCAAATAAAACAAAACTATCATGATTCTGAAGTAAATTACTTGGAAACTAATTTTTTGCTTTGGTTACACTATACAAAGGATTATTTATAAAATGAGCCAAGGTTATTTATGGCAGGTCTGAGAGGAGGCAGGCCTTCAGATTAGGAAAGTATGTAATTTGGAAAAACATCATATTTACAGATATGTGTTCTTCTTGCTGGTGCAAATGTAGAGAGAGAAACAGCAGGGCTTCTGATGTGACTGTTTAAAACTTACACATATGAGTGCTTTGTCCATAGGGAAATAAATTTTATGCTCCCTGATTAGTTTTCATAAGAAGTTTGAAACAGAGATGGGTTCTAATTGCATAGTTTTCAAGTGGTTAGAGTAATAGAAAAATGGATTAGTGATTGTTTTTATGTGAAAGCAAAGACCTTTTCAGGGAGTCAGAACAAAGTAAAGAATTAGATACTGACATGGGATTACTATGTAAGGAAATAGGAATCAGCAATGGAACTCTTTGGAAACATTAGATAGGAATATGGGACACGTAGATGGATTCTGCAAACCTCCTTTACTTGCAGGTAGTTTACCTGGAAAATAATTCCTCAGTTCTGTATGATCTCCAACTTTGTTACTTACTTTCCCCATGTCCTGTTTTTTTCTTATTGTTTTGTACTTTTAGCACTGGTATAGCTCAGAAAGTTGTGATATAGCTGAAACTATCTGATTTAATAATTTATGAGTCTTTTATAACAAAAAGAGGAAAAGTAGACTCTTACAGCAGATAAGTTGTCTAACGTATGTCAGATGTCCACTTTAAAATAAGATGGATCCTATGAGATGCAGGTGTCTGCCTTTGGGCAGATCAATCCTACTCACTACATCCAGGTGGTGACTTCAGCTTTCCTTAAGTGTACACCAAAGTATTTTCTGAATTCAATTCAACATTAAGGGAAAGAAACAGAAGGAAATCATATAATGAGCAGTTAAGAAGGTGAGTGAAAGCACTAAAAGAACTTTTAGAGAAAGACAAATGCCAATGGAATTATATAACATTTTAAAATACATACAGCACACAGTGCAAGATGGAGTCTCAGCAGTTAATGACCCCAAAAACTCAGAGCTGGCTGCCATAGGGAAGATAAATTTTTATGGCTAGATGCCATAATGCTTATCTTGTATGTTCCTATTTCTTAGATTTGAATAGAAAAAAACTAAGGTAATTAAAATCTAATATCTTGAGGCACTTATGTTTTCTGTCATCCTACTTCGAATGGGAAGAATTTGGACAGTCTGAAAGAAATTACATTTGAACAAGATTTAAAAAATGCTAAGCAGAGGAATGTACCAAAACACCACATTTTCTAAACAGCCAATAGACCACAGGTAGGGATGCAAGAAGGTCTCTTCAACCATTTTGAATCCAGACTTATAGTCTTCGCCTCAGAAAAGGTGTCTGATTATTCTCATCTTATTAAGAACCATCTAATTGTTTAATAAAGTGCATGGAGGAATAAAATATATTGCTGGTATCTATGGAATACATAGGGGCTTGGTCTATTTTACCATGATTATTTCATTTTTTTACCAATGACTGTTGTATGTATAATGACAGAATATTGCTAGTAGCAAAGGCAAGAGCACTGGTTTCCTCCTTCCTATATGAAAGCACCAAAATACTGGATGACAGATTTAGATTTCCTTCTTCAAAATCTCATTTTCCTTGTTTGTGAGTTTTCCTTCTATGCATGGGTGCAGTGCTATAGAAGGAGGTGGACTGAAACTTGTGAGGAAGTTACTGATCCTATATGCCTTTTTCTAGGTCAATGCTCTAACGACTAGATTATTACTTAAAAAAAAAGAAACTTCTTTTCACTTAGAGGCATGCAATCTGTGATCCTAGTCTTCAAGGCTTCTCTCCCTTCCTCCCCTATCCCAGTCAAAAGAGACAGGCATCACAAGATATATTGTCTTCTAGATTAGAATATTTCTCTCTACAGATTAGTGTTTCTAAATTTGGTGTCTCAGACACCAAATGCCTAAGTAAGGAAGGATAAAGTTGGGCCCACCCATATCTCAGCTTGGATGTGAAAATCTTTATTTTTAGATCACGTTATTATTTTTTTTTTATCCAGCCCTCCCAAAATGGCACAGTGAAGACTTGGTTTTAGGAAAGCTCTCTGTTGTCTCCACAGTAAGAGAGAATGCTACCCATCCTCCTAAGGAATTGGTAGCATATGTTTCTCATATTTTCTTCCTACCTTAAGGCTGTAGCTATTTGTTACCCATGCACAAACTTTTAGGCAGGAGAGGTAATAGCAGTTTTCTATCAATACTTTTCTCTCCTCTCTGGTGATTTGACAAGTCAAAACAAGGGGAAGAAAATGTTACCTTAACCTCCTTACAGCTCTCTACATGTGGCACCATTCTGAGCATACTGTAGCTCATGCATATTTGCAGGCACAAAAAGCTATGAGCATTTAGGTCTTTCTATTTGGTGTGTTCTTGTTTCATAAAGGTTGTTACCAGGCTTTTTGCAGCTCCCAGCCGTGCACTGGCTTCTCTAGAATGAGAATTGTAAGGATCTCTCTCCTTTTTTTAATGCCTGCCTAGAATTAAAGCAAATTGGTGAACATTGACTGTTTTATTTTACATTTTAAATTTAAACTGAGTCATAGGTTAACCATATTTCCACACCTGGGATTTGTTTTTCTTGGATTTAGTTTATATCTTTAATAAGCATTAGAGCAAACGTGCTAAGGAAATACTTTCCAGTTTTACTATATTTATGTTGTTATACTGGACTTAGTTTCAATTTTTGTTTTGAAGTCAATTCTATTTTCTTAACAAGTTTCTTTGAAAAGTTTCAGTGCTGAGCTGTCCTCCCCTTCAAGTTACTTCCTGCCCCCACTTTCTTTTAAGTCTGGTGGTAATGAATGAATTCACACGCAGGTGAGCACAGAAGGTTAGCAGATCCCAAGGTTTATTTTTAATGTGGCTGGAATGGTGTTCCTTACACTCTCTTCTTGCCAAGCTGAGAGTGAAAGTGCTGGAATGATCTCATCCACAGAAAGGTGTGTCTGCATACTCCCTTTCACAGGTGCAGCAATAGAAATCCAACCTGTGCAGTAACTGGAACCCTCATGTTTGCTCAGTATATTGCAGTCCTGCTTCTACTCTTTTGGGGAATGCTGGAATTGGCTCAAAACCAGTGTCAATTTATTATTATTACTTTTTAAGTTCAGAAAAATGAAACCTGAAAATTCTGGGATCTTGATTTAATGTTTAACATTGCACAGAGGTTCTATGAGGATAACAAAGAATGTCTCTTCCAAGGGACAATCTAATTTCTTCTTTATTTTTATGCAGTCTGTGTAGTTCTTGTCTTTGACATTTCAGGCTTACTTGTGACTAAACAGTCAAGAAAATGATTGTGTCCAGCGTAATTTATAATGCACTAAATACCTCCTCCGGGATGTGCTTACAACTTAGAAATCCTACTCAGATGAAAAGTATATCTTCCTTACCTTAATCTTACCTCTTATAATTTCAATGCTGTTAATGATTTCTTGTTCTTGAATATTTCTTGTTCACCATTGGTATTTACACTTAGCAAGTGCATAGAGTCTTTTATCTGACATATTACAGTGCTATATCTGACACAAATTAACTCCCAGCTGTTAGGACTGGATAAGTAACGGGAAATTTTCAAGAAATTTTTTATACCTCTGTTTGCATCCCATTTTTATAGCACATTTTGCAAACATCAATGCAAGCAAAGTTCTACCTGCATAAATGTGAATGGCAATGAAAATTATTTGGGGGTTTAGTGGCAAAACACATTTCAAGTGGTTGTAGTGGTCAGTTGGTGCTCATACTGAGGCTCGGCTCAGGTAGGCTAGTGCAGAAAGGAGGAGTGGGGAAGTTGCAATCACTGCACAGCAAACTGCAGACAGCACTCATTCTTCAAGAGGACAAAATGTGCTCAAGTATGACTGGGGACAGTGAGAGGACATCACCAGTAGGGCTCAGGTTAATTACATTTAGCATACATGGTAGTTAGTACAGTCTCGGATCTCAGAGCAAATCCAACCAGCTGATGGTCCATAGAGCAAGCAAATGGACCCTGTGCTTTGGGGTTATCTGTCTGCCTTACCTGGCAGGGAGAAGTTGAAAAGAGTGTCTGCTAATTGAAACTTGCCCCTACAGGCATTATGGACAGAATTGTCCCAAGTCCCCCACTGAGAACTTGGACATGAGACCAGCTGTCAAAGCAGCAGAGACTCACTACCCACTTCCAGAAAGGGCATGACAGTAGAAAGCCCTTGTCACTTACTGAACTTTGTCCAAACTCTTGTGGCCATGCACATAAGCACACATGCAGCATTGGCACAGTTTACTTTCTAATCCATGAAGGCATGATGCAGTACACATTCATCTAGAAACAGTCAGGTTGGAAAACTTCCTTTCCAGATTTACCTTCAGTCATGTTCAAATCTGTTCCTAGTATCTTTGGAGACTTCTGTGGCAAAAAACCAAGAGCAGAGCTGGAAGAGCCAAGTGGAGAAGCCAAAATCAATACTCAGGAGAGGCACAGACTTCACAACCCAGAAAGGCAGATTTATGTCTCTATACTCAAGGCTTCACTATGCTTGGTAGTGCTCTCTCTTTCTCTAATCTCCAGCAAAAGTTTTCCCATTGGATTCCATTTCTGGATGCCAAATCAGTCTACCACCCTAGAACTGTAACTCTGGGACACAATATAGCACTTAACTAGAAGCACAGAGCCCAAAGGGTCAAAAGAGAATTGATATTAGCTTAACTTCAATTTTCATGCTCTTGCTTAAGGACAAAGGCAATATGATTTTGGCAGAGAGCCAAAACTCAAATTTGCAAGCAAGCTGGAGGAAAAAAAAAGCCCTCAGCAAATACTGCATTTTAAAATGTGAAATATGAATAGTAGCACATACATTTCAGTGTGCCCTGTTTACAGAAACAGGTAGGAGGGTATTAATCAAAGGCTATTGTGATCAACTGCTCTTCAATAAAACATCCACCATATACTTGCCTACCTGCCCACCTACCTCTTCAATGAAAAGTTGTATGCAGTGAAAGGGGGGGAGAAGGGGAGGAGGGAGAGGAAGTGGAAGCAGAAATTACATTACGGAAAATTGTTTCTGCATAAAATGTGGAGGCCAAAACACCTGCATGATGAGCAGATCATCACCCCAGCACTACAGGGAGATTTATGAGACTTTTAAATACAGCTTCACTCCAGGCCCTTAATTAACACAGATCTGTCTGAAAGTAGAACTAAGATCTAATTAAACTTTGCATTTGAAAAGTTTTTACATTGAAAGCACTGAGAAACTGCAAGAGCAATTTTATGTATTGCTCTTACAGCTAACACAGCAAGTACATGGTAAAGTAGGGGATGCAGATTCTGTTTTCCTTGTGTCATGCTTCTTTCATTCACATGCTTACACATACATAAGACTCCTGTAGTTCCCTCAGTATGTCTGTATTCTTGAAATGGGTGAAGGATAGATTAATCTGATCTTCAGTTTCAAGCATGGGTCCTTACACCTGCCTAGTGTTATATAACATTTCCTTGTCATGATTTGTTTTACTAAATCTATCTGAAATCTCATGGACTATCGAACCTTTTTGGGGTTCTCTTTATAGTCAATGAAAAGAGTCATCACTGTAGAACAGTTCATCCCACCTATATCAGATACCTCTTTTGGGACAACAGGAATTTTGCTGTGAAGGACCCAGTCTTCTATTCACTTCAGAATAAGATTGACACAACTGTCCTAGATTAGGTATTGACTTTGTGGTGATTAAGTTTAGTTGTGTTGAATCCCCAGGCATGAATTAAGCACATTCATATATTGGGATAATATGAGAAGACACATTATAATAAACAAATTCTGACATTTCCAAGGCTAAAAATTTAAATCTGGATCTTATTCTAGAGACAGATTAATCCATACCTCTGCGTTTTCCTCTTGAGTCCAGAAAAACCTCTGCCAGTTCTCTCTAAGAGATGGTGTGCTCAACTGGTGAAGATTTGTGTGGACAAACAGCAGATCTAAGTAGTAGAGTGAATATAAATGAAGGGCTTGGGTTCAGAGTGCTGGAATAAAAGTCTGAGAGGAAAGGAGTTAGAAAAACAAGCATCTCTGTACATAGATATATACCTGTGATTCTTGGCAATAAGTAGGTTTGAAATGTGTAAGATGATGCATGAGGGAAGGAAACAGCTTGATTTCTGCTGCTTAAAGATGTTGAAGGCATGGCAGTGAAGTGCAATTTATTTTAGGACAATGAGAATGCACATGGCACAGCAGAAGAGGCAAGACCCAGCTGTTCTCTCAGGCTTTCTGGACACTGTTTTTAGATGACATAAATATTTTCACTCATCTAATGTAACTTATGCAAATACTCAGCTGAATTTGCATCTTAAAAAAAAAAAAAAAGCTATTTACCTTAGCACTTATGTAAGAGAGAAACAATTCATTTCTGTCCTTCTTTTCTCCTTAGAGGGCAAAATAAAGAAGGGCTGAGGGAAAGACAAGCTGAATACTGTCAATCAACATTGTTTTCATTTAAATCTGTGATGAAAGAAGGGGACATCTTTGAGTTCTTGCTTCTGCTTGTTAGGTTGTTAGATTGGTTGCAGGTCTAAAAATAAGAAAGAAATTTCAGAAGGAGATAATAGCAGTGTATGATCTTACGCTGGTTCCAAAGACAGGCACAGATAATAATATGAAATAATAATTCTCTAAATACCAGAATATCTATTTTTCTATGAAAAACTGTACCCAGTTTTTCAAGATCGTGTGGAAACATATACAGGAATTAGCACTGAATGTTTTCTATCCAAGGCTGGTTTTACTTGTAATTGAGAAGTGCTTCTTGGATTTAGTTATTTGTTTGCAGTAGAGCACTTTTTGCAATAATAGTAAAAATTTACAGCCAAGGAAAAGCATTTTAATTACATTAAGTGTATGCAGTGATCACGGTGGTGAGATTCACATTAGGACAAGTGAATTCATCTGCCTGTGCTTAGATGCCCATAAAATGGATATCCATTTTAAGCTACTTGTTTCATCTCTCCCACTGCACTATTGGAGTTCTCGTACTCATCCATTCTCACTCTCTGTCCCTCTCTGTTGACTAGTGTTCACTGTGTTGACTGGAAATAACTAATTTAAAACTAGGTATTTAACTTACAGGCAGCTGAGGTACATGTAATATGTTTCTGTGTCTGTGTTTTCCTTTAGCCAACTGTAGACAAACTCACAACCCTAGAAATATCATCAATAAATAATAAAGGCAAACACATTAGCAAATAATTGTCATATTCCTTTTCATGACTTTGCAGCTTTATTTTTCCACTGTGTTTTTGAATCCTCTTAAATATTCTACAGAGAACACAAAAGACAGTTTTTTATTATTTTAAATATTATCATTGTTTAGAAGTGCCGTAAGAAAAGAACCCTTTTTTCCTGGTATCTTTCAGGATATCCTGTTACATTACATTTTACTATAGAAGAGAATCAAGAAATGTCATGCATTTTAATAAAATGTGACTGTCAAAAATGCTATTCTGCTTCCTTTTAAAAGCATGTATTTCTCTTCATTGTTTACTAGCTGTCTGGTGAAAAATGGTTAGATTGTTCTGCCCTACTAAAAAATTCAGTGATGAGTTTTATTGAGAATCATACATCCTCCCAAAATGTGTATGTGTTGCTAAAACAGATATCCTTCATCAAGGGCACATTTTTTAATTCCAACCAGATCTATCTATAAACAAGTGGGCAGGAAATGTGCTTTATCCAAACAGAATTTGACAAGGAAAAGAGGGAGTTGTGGCTGAAGGGAGCAGCTAAGGATATGGAATATTTTAATTAAATATTCCAAAAGTAAAAGAGGCTTGTGTATATTTAAATGAGTCCCTAGGTCAGATCCATAACAGCATTCAGTTGGTATTCCATGGATTAGCAAAGTTCAAAATTTTGATTTAAAAGTTTTCTGGCGATTTAGGTACTTTTGGAAATGTTTGCGAAACAGCAGGAAGGTGGGATGCTATCATGTGCTAATATCCTTTCATTAGTTTAGACAGACTAAAACTGATTGCAGTAACAGAGCACAAACAGAGCACAGTTACTCTACAAGAGTAACAAGCACATGAAAACAATCTAAATATCTCCTAGCCCTGGAGACTGTGTTCTCTAATTATGAGCTCATTTAAAAACTGTATTGTCCCAACTTAACTCCTCTTACTCTGTGACCTAATTAAATGAAACTTTAAATAGCAACACATCTTCATGGTAAATATATCACACATCTTCAGCCTTGGAGAAGCATTTCCTATCTATGTATCTGAGAGCCTGTGTCCATGGTGTGGTGCAGTTAGCCTGAAAGTGCTGATGGCAGTGAAGTTGGGGCTTTCAGCCCTTTCAGAGAAAGGCCTACAATCCATAAGCTGGAGGACATTACAGATAATACCTGCCCTACCTCTCTGTCCCTTTTGGCTTAATGCTAATTCAGATTGCATCTTTCAATGTTAATGCAGAAGCACAGGGCATGGTTTTGATCAGAGTGATAATATCTGCCTTCCCTCCCTTTATTTCCCTAATGCTCACTACTTTCCTCTTGGCAGCACACGTCTTTTCTACCCAGGAGGACCAAATGATCATTAGCACATGGGTCCCAGTTCTCCAGCCATGGGCCCAAAACTCTCCTGGACAGGATCTTTCACTCTGCAAGATACATTACATGACTCCATTGGCTCCAGTTCTTCCCATCAGCATGGTGGCCAGGATACAAAGGCTCCCAGGACAGGATCATGGACTGCAGGGAAGTAGCCAGCTGAACACAAGCTGATCTGTGAGTCTCAGGAAGCAGACCATGAAATAGTGTCTTTAGGAGGTGCTCATGTAAATCAGGAAATGGTAGCACCAGCCTAAATGGAATAAAGTATATGAAACTGCTTTTATGATTTTGGGTAAATGTCTCTGCATATTAGCTCATTTCCGAATATCAGGAATGTCTTTCATTGCCGTTTACCTCAGACTTACCACAGGGTACAGGTATTCACACAGGCAGTTACAGGGGCCCTTTGATACCCAAACTTATCACACATGGTTACCTGTTCATTTGCCCTGTCTTTAGCATAACACCACGATGGAAATTTTTTCTTGTTTCACATGTTTAATATTTATGTCCAATAGCTGCAAGATATAATGAAAATTCATTTTCACAGCTGGTTTGAACCTGTTTATTTCTGCTTTTCTGAAAGGCAAGAAGAGAGAGAGATGAGATATCTCACACAGAGAGATGAAAGAGGACAAACAGTTAGAGAGAATATAATGGAAATGCTCTGCAGATAAAAACAATATGAGAGAAAAGATTGGGGTTTTTTCCTTTTTCTCTGAAATAAGGACCTACCTAAAGCATGTTCATTTATTTGTCTAATGACAGGGTAGGTCCCTTGATACTGCTCCTTTACATATCACCAGTGCAACACTACAACGACCTGTCAGCTTGATTAGAACCCATCAATTAGCTTCAAAATCTTTGAATCAACCCCTGTGCTTTTTATTGGCTTTATTTCTCCATCAGACCTGTGTAAAGAAGTCTCCCGCCAGCAGGGGGTGGATCTGGTCTGGAAACGGGGACAAAACAAAAATGCATCTTAAAGCACCAGACAGCACCCTGGTTTAATCGCTATATTTATTTATAACAGTATAATAGGGAAAGTGCCAAGACATTATCTAATACATGGATGGTGCCACAACAGCTTTTCATCTTAGTCTGGGAACCATTAGGACGTTTTGCTGCATAAATAACACAGTGAATTAAGTCTTCTTCTATCAGCACCATATGTTAATAGCAAACATATCTATAATGTTTATTTGAATAGCTTCAAAAGGGGATATTACAACAGATCAGCTGAACTGTAAACACTATTAAAATACTTTTTAATCTTTGTTGCAAATGCTTTTTAATAGATGGAGAAAAATGCTGGTGAGAAATTTCAAAAGTGCTGGGGAAAACATGACATTTCCACATATGAATTTCTAAGTACATTTATTAGCTATGCAAATTCACTGGTCTCGGTAACTGGGAGACTTACAATTCTCTCTTAGGCGAATAACAGCAAAAACTGGGTTGTGTAACTAGTCTGTGGTCTTCCATCAGTAAAAGCTTCTATTACAGGGAGCTGCAGTGCTGACATTTATAAGTTTCTGGGTGATGTATTAGAGTTACCATAAATACAGCTGGTAGCAGCAGTTGCCGTGGCCACAAATTAGGCTAATAAATAAAATATAAGTATTCACATGGCTCTTTTTTTTTTCGTTTTAAGAGCAAGCTGCAAATTAGCAGATTTTGCTATGCAAGTTCACATATCACAGAAAAATGTTAGTGAGTTCAGTCCAAAGGACACTCTAGTTTTTTTCATTCGCCTTTGTTTTTTAACACTACTGCCATCAGCATTTTTTTCCCTTTTTCAAAGACATTCACCGTTCATTTGTGAAAGCAGTATCAAACAGCAGGTCAGCTGCTTTTTCTGTGCATGTGCTGTTTTCTTTAAATGTATTCTTGAGTGAACCCTGGTAGCTGTTAAGACAATGATGGGACTACTCAGTGGGAAAGAATATTTAGCCTTCTGCAACATAAGGAGATGATGATTTTTTTATATCTGTATCCAACCAGGTTAGTAAGAAGAAAATCTGGCTTCACAATGGAAACAGTTTCTAAGATTTCCACAGTGGATTAAAAATTCATGCCAGAGGTTCATGCATCCTGAGTTAGTCCTTTAAAATTAAAAATCAGTGATGCCAAAATTTATATTTAATGCAAGAAAATAAGTAAAACATTACACTGGCTGGGATTCACTTGCTTAAACACAGTCATCTAGTGCCATTTAAAATGTTCAAAGATGTGACAGTTGTCTGTGGCAGTATATGTATCATGTAGTATCTATACAGAAGTCTTCTACAAAATCAGACAGAAAACTGACAGGATAACAAGGTACATCTGAAATGGTGTTACACTCCTATGGATTGGCAAATGAATCCTATCCACACTGACAAAATCCCTGGTGGCCAGTAAGTACATTTAGATGTCTATGTAGGTTCAAAAAATTCTTTCTGCTTATGCTCCAGAAACTTGCCTCCCTCCATGGCTTGCCTCCTCCTCCCTTTCCTGCAGTTTCAGTCTGAGAAACTGTTTTTTTTTTTTTTCTTGAGAGGAAAAGTCTCCCCACACATGTGACTGGCACAATTATCTGTTCCAAATTGGAGGGACTAATTTTTTGAATGAGGACTATTCTGGCCACAGGATTCCTCAACTTTGTGAAGGAGTCCAGGAATGTAAAGGAATGTAAAGTCCAGTTACAGGTCAAGCACTTGTTTGTTTGTAGAAATGAGCTCAGTAAACACATAAATTTCACCATGCCTCACACAACCTTTTTAAAACAATTGAGCACTTCCAATCCTCTGCAATGAAGCTTGTGTACCAAAATGGAGAGCCAGCACTGAAACAGTTCATCCGGACTTGGCAATTTTGAGCATAGTTGCACAAGTACGGTACTTTCCATTCAAATCTCTGAAATTTCATGACCTAGATATAGATGCTGACTGGCTATTTCAGCATGTGTGGATGGATCTAGCGCATTATGTTGCATGGACCTGACTCTTAATACCAATAATATGGCTTAGAAGCCAAGCTTTTAAGTCAGTACAAACTCAGAGTAACAGAAGACACATTTCGACATAAGAATGTTAAACACAAACTGTCTGATGAGCATTAAAAATATATATTATTCCAAATACTGCAGAAATTACAAAATACCAAAATACATAGAAATCTAATTTCTTTTTCTTCAGATATATGTCTTGTATTGTGGTATATAATTACATTAAAACCTGTCACAGAGCATGAGCTACTTCAGTGCACAGGACAGCATATGTTCTGAATATGAGTAAAAGCACTAGGCACCTACTTGTACAGTAAACACTCTTTCTCAGAGACTGAAAAAGAAAGAGCAGTGTAAGGCTTTGTTTCAGTTTATCAGTTTGCTACATTCCCAGGCTATAGATTTTTAGTATGTTATATGAGCTATGAAGGTGGGATGAAAATGGAGGTAATCACCAGCTGTAAACAGGATAAGGGGTCCCTAACCAATCCTTGTAATTTGCCTCCTAACAACTCCATTATTGTACTTTAATACCTGTAAAATGTCAACTGTGTGCTCCTTGTCAAAGACAGTTTAAACTTTGTTGAATTCTTTCCTTGGTAGCATGGTATCAGCATGTGACAAAAAAGGTAATTCAAAACATTGTGATTACTATTGCAATTCGTGTGGACTTTAACCATATATTTCTCTTTTTGCATATAGTTTGCTGCTTTAACAATGTTTCATGTCTTGTATCTATAAACCAACAGTAGAATACTCCTGAATATGCAAATGACACCAAGCTGTGTGGTGCAGTTGATTCACTTGTAGGAAGGGATGACATCCAGAAAGACCTGGACAACTCTGAGTAGTGGGTCCATTCGATTTCTGACACCCCTCTCCACTTAGAGCAGCAGGAAGACATTTACAAATTGCATCTTTGCTTCAGGGGCATGCAACAGGCAGGTGCTTCAACCAAACCACAGTAAAACATTCATATTGGTTTGAGATCCATGAGTCTGCAGACTGAGACCTGAGCTTCTGAGCTGTGCTACTTACTTGTGACATCTAGCTGAGAATTTTGTAGTCCTGGTGCACTCTTGGAACATTGCAAAGATCAGGTCAAGATGGGGGGGTGTGGGAAGTGTGTGGGGGTGGATGTCAGTTCCTGACCGTCTCTTCCCACATGCTCTTGGACAGGAAAGAACATATGTTGTGACTACAATGGGATTATTCACTGAGCATGGCAAGATTAAATTGCTGTTTTGAAATAACCTTTCCTGTATTAGACATGCTAACATCCAGGAAGGAAGAAATAGCTCATAGGAGTACTCAGATCACCCTCCAAGATTCAGGAATGGCACCAGTTTTGACTTTTGTTATTTTCTCCATCCTATAGCCTCTCGTGCACTTTTGGTCTGATTACCAAGAATCAAGATCGAGAACTGTGGTGAAGTCTAAAGGGTGAAGTCTAAAGGTGAAGTCTAAAGGCCAATCTCTACAATGGCAGAGTTTAGGCCAAATATAGCTCTTAAATATGATATTATTTGAATATTTTTTTCATTATATTGTTTGAAGTGGAGCCACTCAGTCTGCCTTGTGCAGTCTGCCAATTTTTAATCATGAACTGAAATTTGAAATGCTTATTTTATTAGGGCAAAAATGCCAACATTAAAAATATTATTATTAATTTTAAAATAATGTTTTAGTTATTCTGCCTCCAAAATGCAGTCAAATTTTCTGTTCACAAAATTTAGAAATGAATGTAACTTATTTATTTTCTCGCGTCTCTAAGAACATAAGAAGTAGGTTTCTGTAATAAAGTCTTTACATGATTAGAGACAGTGTATCCTGCAGACACGATACCCATAAACATAATGGATATACTTGCTATTTAATCCAAACTAACCGGTTATGTCAAAACATTTAACAGTTCTTTGGTTTTGTTTTCCAGTTTAATGGAAGTTCCACCTGGTAAATTCTTTGCTATGCAAACATTTTCCATTGCACACTTTTCTGATGTTGCTCTTTAAAAAGATTCTTTTTACCAGTGCTTTTTGATATTTAATGATGGGCAAATCACCAAATGTTCAAGTCTCAGAATGACCTCATTACTTAACTTTGGCTTCACTCTGCTTCCATATCTGAGGTTGAAACAAAAGACAATTGAGTAAAGAACTGAGCTCACTATACGATTGCCCTGATCTTGAAAGCCCTATGTTTCCCCTTCATGCACACCTCCTACACTTTTCATGTGAACATCCTGCTTTACCGACTTAGCTTGTTGCTTGCTCAGAAAGATACTTGACTAGGTCTGTCTTATTATCACATCTTCTATCACATTTAGATCTACTGCTGCAACTCTGTGCATCACATTTCTTCAGTAAAGCTCCAATGATCCTGACAATTACATGGTAGGTTATTCTATTGACAAGGCATATTCATTTAAACATCTTAAATATTTTAAGGAATCTCGCAGAACTTTGTTAGTGCCTGAAAATCATCACTTATCTAATGACACAGAGTATCATTTTGCATTATATACACTCTGAGTTTTGGCTTACATGAGAATTTTTCACTCAGGGCTAAGTGCAACCCCTTACCTCAGCTTGTTGCTACTCTTAACTCAGGATCTATCCAATGGAAGTCACAAAAGTGATAAACCCTTAGATATTCTTATGCAATCTCTTCTGAGTCCTTCCAGATTTTGACAAAGAAAACCCAAACACACCAAATAGAAAAGTCAGGTGCACAGGCAGCATTTTGCAATTAATGAAGAAAGGAAAGAAAGATTAATTTATAAGAAGCAATATCTGCTTTCATGTGAAAGGCACAATTTTATGAAAAATTTTTATGTTTTCAACTGGATTCCACAGTGTGCTATTCCAACACATCTCTAGTTCCTAGAGGACTAGGTTTATACACAGAGAATAACCATACCAGGGTATTATTCTCAGGGAGAGAAAGAAGCATCTCAGAGTGGGCTGGACAGCAACAAGAGCAATGAAAACATCCTCCAAGAAGAAAACAATAAGGAAAGCTGTGTGTAGATCTACACCAGTATCTGTGTGTTTATATTACCCTAGGACTTAGCTACACAGGATACACCTTTGGACTCACAGTGCAGCATCCTCTCTTGAATAAAGTCCTTAGGTGCTTCATTCCAGAAAATTAAACAGTGAGAACTCTTCTCTTTCTAATTATTTTATGTAATAGCTTAGTGAACATTAACATGGTATATTGGTAATGATTTTGTGAACCCCCTCACCACCTCAGGGAGATTCTGACTTACAATTCCCACTGCACCATAGATGCCATTAATATTCTGCAAAGGTGTATTCTTCTTCCTCCAGTTAAAGACCTGCTACTGTGAGCTGAGGAACTTGAGAGCTATTGAGTTAAGGGGAGGCAGCTTTCCAAAATAAAGGGTCTTGGTTTGCCAGGACAGGATAAAACAGTAATAATATTGGTTCCATGGATCAAAAGCCAGATTTTTCACCTGCCAGCTCAAAATCCTTAAGCAGCGCACTGGGAGAAGAGTCATATTCCATATGACACTGGCAGAGTCATATTCTGCTGTGTTCTATGGCTTTATTCATGCTGGCACAGAACCATAGTCATTGGCTCCACAACCACTTCACTGAGAGCAATTAAGTTCTTCCCTGTCTGGACTAGCTTACAGCTCTTGATAAGAGCATTGCCTGGGAATAAAGGGAGGGGAATTCATCTGACAGGGAGCTGAATCCAGATGTCCAGCCTGGCATAAGAATAGCATTTCATGTCAAATATGTGTGGCTCTTTGTGTTTTAGGACAGACCTTCCATTTATGTTCCATAAAAACTGTTTTAGAAATATAAACTCACATCAAATGATTGTCACTGAAAAACAAACAAACAAACAAAAAACCAAACAAACCAAAAAAACCCTTAATGTTCTGAATTCTTAGTGGAGAGAAGACACGGATCTGTGCCTGACACTTATTACTGTCTAAATCTAAATAAGCCTGCCTTTTGGGTGGAGCCTTTCCGGTTCTTTGAAGTGTCTGACTTCCTCCTACCAGGTATGCAAGTTATCAAGGTGCTTAAACTGTTTTAATTGCCTTGACAGGCCCCCTACATTTTAGTCTTTGCAACCTCTTTGCACACAGAACAAAACCTCAGGGTAAGGTACCAACATCAGGGAAAATTTTATAATAACTAATTTAACAATAACAATAACTAAAATTTTACAATAGCTGATAATAACTAATATTGTTTAGAAATCTAACCAGCTAAATACATCTGCTGTAGAACTATGTGGGAGCTTAGGGGCAAAATAATTTTCAAAGTGCATATAGTTCATGCAGCTTTCAATAAATATTCACAATTATAATTCCACTTTTACCAAACAGACAAGACTAACTTGTCAAAAATATTTTTAAATGCCTTTGCATTATTTTCTCGTATCTATTATCATATTCTTGACAACTGAAAGTTGTAAGCTATTTAGGTAGATATGGAAATTCAACTAGAAATTAAGAAGACAATTTAGAAGTCCAATCACTATTCCCTTTTGAGGGAGAAATTAAACATAAACTCACAAATTTTGACTGATTAAAAAAAACCCACACAGAATATGTGTCCTTGCATGATTGATCCAATTGCTTGTTATTGAATATTTCTTTTTTTATAAAGAACTTTTTTTTTTCCGTGACTCATGAGTGCTCAGTATTCCTGAGCTGTGCTGTAGGCAGTTCATGCTCATGTGGTAAACTGAACTGCTAATACCCATTACCAGCATGCCTCGTTCCATTTCTGCTGCTTCCTAACCTAGGAACAAAAAAATCCATCTTTACTCCAGTAGCAGCTCTTCATGTCACAGTCTGATTAGGTTCAAATGCAGAACCACATCCCTCAAGAAAACTCGGGGTAATTCTTGCTGCTTCCTTACTTGGAGCTATATGCAGACACCATTCATTGTCAGGAACAGGCTGGTATTCAGGTCAGCATGCTCCTGCCCTCTTCTTTTTGCTTTGATTTCCCATATTTATAATTAAAATGGAAAAAGAAAAAGAAGAAAAGTATGTTTTAAAAAAGGCCAAAACTACTTTTTTTCTTTGTTTGAGTTTATGGTCTAGACAGTTCATAAAAGCTTTTGTTAAAATATCAAAGAATGAATAAATGCTGAACTCTCTTATAAGGCCTTCCTGAAGTTTGTAATAAGGAATAATTTAAGCATCTTGTAGTGGCCAGTCCTTGGAATGGTGTAAACAGATATTTTACGTGTAGAATGAGAAAAAATGGGCCTACAATTTTAATTCCTATGATGTGGGCAAAGTCCAAAATTCATGGCTAGTGATATCAAGAATAAAGTATATGAATATCACTCCAAATTTGTTACTAGTTAGTCATGATTATGCTGTCATGCAAATAAACAAGATAGTTCATTGTGTAATTGTGAACTGACATTGCTGTAAGACATTGAAAATCTTTTGAAGTGTTCTTTTTTGTCCAGACAATAAATCAAGATCAGAAAAATAGAAAATACTAATGTCAGCTAGGATAATCTAAGAAAAACAATAAATCAAAAAATACTTTACTTGGAAAAGGCAATATCTAGTTGCTGAAGAAACTCCTAAACTGATGTCAGCATAATGACTTATGTTTCTTATGGAATTTTTAGAAGTAATTTTCCCAACTTCAGTCTTTTGAAACAGGTTGGGTCATTTCCAGATGAGATATTCCAGATGAAAAGATTGTGATATATCAGACTTCACCAGAGGGAAACTGCCCCCAGGCTACAGAAATCCCTAGACACAGCTACCCCATTTTAAAAACAGAGCAGGAAAATCTCATCAAAAATCAAGCACAAGACAAAGAGTAAAGGAGCAAAACTGGAGCCTGTGTAGAACTGGAAAGGCAACAAGGTAAATTCTGCAACTTAAATCTGTATGAGGAATGCCTTAGGTATCAATTGAGAAGTAAGTTTCACCCTAGAGAGGACAATAAATTTTGTTCCTAGAGAGGAACAAAATATGTTCCTCTAGATGAAGTTCTCAAGTTGACTAAAGCTTACAATGCTTCTACTTCCCCTCTTCCATGTTTGTAATGTTTCAGGCAGATGTTCCAGTTGGGAAGACAATATGAAGTTTTAGCTTTGTCCCAGTTCTGAAAATCTTGTAACTTCCTTTGAGCTCTATTCCTTAGAACTAAAATTTATATTTATTTGGAACAAATAAGTAAATTAAGACCTAAATTTCTCTAGTGACTTGTGGTCCCAATAAAGATACTACACAACTTCCTTAACTGACAAATTTTTCTTCTGTGACAGGACAGTTCCCTATAGTATTGGAGTCCTTCAATAAGATTATCAGTTGTCATGGTCAAACTCAGACATGAATTCCCAACCAAACTCAAACATGAACTCCCAACCAAACTCAAACACAAAAAGAAAGCACACAGCAGTGAAATCAAGGTTGGATAACCTGGAAGGAATACAGAGACATTGTCCAGTCATTGAGGGTTGAAATTAAGAAAGCTAAAGCCAAAATGGAATTTAACCTGTTCATGGATGTCAAAGACAACAAGAAAGGCTTCTGTAAGTACGTGTGTTGCCTTACTTTTGCTGTTAAAAATAGCTAGTTCCATACTAGCTAGTTCTCAAGGTTATTGTTCTTTAAACATAGCCATGTTATTGTAGAATTATCTTGTTATTGCATTCCTTTCCCATGGACACAGATCCTTGACGGACATTCTCTCTGACCACTGTAGTTGAAGGAGGAAGAGCTGATTTCCTCCAATGACTACTAATTTCTAAAAGAGTATTTAAGAATAAAGAAGGTGGGTCTTGCCCCCCCTTCCTTCCTTTCCTCTGAACCTGAACACAGCTGTCTCTGGCTCTTCTTTCTGCGTCTCCAGCATTCCAGCCACGATATACAAGGGTGACAAAAGGAAGGATGCGGATAATGGGGGCCCATTGCTGACTCAGAGGATCTGGTTACACAGGACATGGCTGGGGTACTGAAAGTCTTCTTTGCTTCACTCTTTACTAGCAAGACTGTCTTTCAGGAATCCCAGGTTCCAGACCAGCAGAACAATCTGGAGCAAGGAATATGTACCCTTGGTGGAAGAGGATCAGGTCAAGGAATACTTAAGCAAACCGTAAGTTCATGGGCTCTGATAGAATGTACACAAAACTGCTGACAGAAAGTGCTGTTGGTCATCAGTTTGACATTAGAGCTACAATTAAATTCAGGCAGTAAAAATGGCACCCAAGCAGACTTGGGTATGAATGGGCAAGAGGAGAAAAAATGCAAAAGGCTACAAACATATTTCTCCCACTTGGCAGGGAGGAAGCTAAAGCACAGTCATTTGGTGACTTTATTTTCAACCATATTTTCTACAAAGCACCTTCTCTCTCAAGGACCATCCAAATCAAGTAGTCTATCAAACAGCTTCTACCTACGTTTCTGTACAGCACAGCATCTTCCACTATTTTGCTTTTAAGTGGTGGCAGGTGCCAGGGCAGCCCATGTATGGGCATCAGGCATATCCCTGGAGATGTGTAGAAGCCAGTCCAGGCATGGGCTTATGGGTGGGCCCACCTCTGCAGGGCCCGTGGCTGGGCAGAGCACATCCTGGGCCACTGGTTGGATGAAGGTAGAGCCCAGGAAAGGGGTCAGGTTCAGTCAAGGCTGGCTGTGCATAAAGTTGATCAAGTTAGATATTATGTCTAGTAAATGAGTTCACCAGTAATGCACCAGAAATACACACACTTCTACACCCCTAAAAATCTATGGTCAGGATTGTTAAAGGCACACTCAGCACATATCAAAGGCTCCCACAATAGCAGTACTATCTCAGCACTCTGGAACAACATTTGCAGTCCTGCAGTGACTCTGGAGCAAACTGGGCTGGGTGTGCTGGGAAATCAGCATGTCGCACTTGTCCCAGCACTGCCATGACAGAGATCTCTTCCTCTGATGCTGCCTCTGCAGATGCACTAAATCAATTTCCCTGGAACTGTTTGTAAGAATGAAGCCAAGGGAAAACTCTAAGTTATTAAAGGGGTGACAATTCCTGGCAAAGATGAGTTATAGCAGAGTAAAAAGAGCCAAGGAGCTGGTTTATGTGTCATTCTGAACAGTGATGGATATTCTGAACTAAGCCATGTTTAAGAGCTGAAGGGAAAGAAAGCATTTGCTGTTTCCTCCTCTTATTTGTTCTTCTTTTGAAAGTCTCTCCAAATTCAAATTCATGTATAACATGCATGAGTTATGTTGTACTGTATGGAAAATTTTATTTTGCATGTATATTTCTTCCATTAGTATTTGTTTAATTTTTTTTCTACATTAGCATTTTCTGTTTTCAGACTTATTTCAAGCTTCAAATACTCATGTAAGTATAAAAAAAAAAGGATTTGCACATTTTGTTAATGCATTACATTTGCATTAGTAGGGGGATTCTGGAAACACAAAACAGTAGCATACTTATCTTTAGCACACAGTTGAGAGTGAGCTAAAGGTTCCTTTTTGGGTAGATTTGGCTGTTAAGATTCACCTTCTTAAGCCTGTAGCCTACTCTACCCATGCTACTCACAACAGACTGTACTCATTTAGACCTAGAAATCCTCCTTCCCACTTCTTGCTGTAGAACTGCTGATCATCGGTTTGACATTATAGCCACAACTAAAGCCAGGCAGTAAGAATGACACCCAAACTTAGGCAAGAGGAGAGAAAATGCAAAAACCTACTAATATATTTGTCCCGTTTGGCAGGAAGAAGTTAAAGCACAGTGATTTGGTGACTATTTTCAACCTTATTTTCTACCAACCACCTTCTCTCTCAAGAACCATCCAAATCAGGTGTTCTAACAAACAGTTTCTAACTTTATTTCTCTACACACAGCAGCTTCCATTATTTCACTTTACTATAAAACTATAAAATGCAGTTGTTACTTAGTTACTTGAAATTCGAGGATGCAAAATCATTCTTTATTTGAAACATATTCTTGTTGCCTGAATACAGCATGGATCTACTAAATCCTTGTTTACCTGAGGTTATGAAAAGGTTACTGTTAATTCTAAATCTACCATAATAAACACGTAGTGAAACTTAGACTATCAATCACAAAAATACTCATAAAGTTTATTCCTGAACCCTCTGAAGCAAAGTCACGGGACTTTGTTACAGCTAACTCCATACTCTGTCTCCTACACACCCACTGTTTGATAAGCTACTTGAAAAACGAATTGCTCATATTTAAAAACTTCTTTCTGGATGGTTATTTTTAGTGCCACTCACCTTACTTTGCACTTAACATCAAGATGAGTGAGAAGATTTAAAAATTTATTCAGCAGGTGAAAAATGTGAAGAAAAGTCTTCTAGAGGCTTCAACTTCTTAAAGTGATTTACCTGTCCTTGAACAAACTGACTCTAAGCCCTCACTTGGAGATTACATTACACAGATAAATTATCTTACATCATGTGCCTAGGCTTTTTGTCTGGTATATGTTTGTGTATTGGGTTTTCTTCTTTAATAAAATCAATCACATCTACCTGATTTCAGAAAGGTGTAGCAACCCACCTGTGCTGTGAAACAGCTATACAGACACAGAGAGAAAGAAAAATTATCAGACAATGTTTTTAGCTACATGCTGGCTTACTTAATTACTATTGATACAAAGAAAAGCATGTTACTTGTGTCACAAAAAATCACAACTTTCTCAAGAAGGGTACTCTATGCTCTTTCGTGAGCCTTTAGGAAAAAAAAATTCACATTTCCTTTTTTCTTAAGGAAAAAATGTACACATGAAAATAAGGGCCACAGTAACAATTATTCCCAAAAACAACTGCCAAAATATGGGCTGCAAACATGGATTTGAATTTTGTAGCACAAGGCTATTTCCCATTTTAAATGTTATTTCCTTTTGGGACTGTTTCAAATTTTCCTTCTTATTTTCTGTTGTGCAATTTGGTATACTACTTCTTTAGAACTTGTTTAGCACAACTTCCTTTGCATTAGTAGCTAAATTTGCTGAAACCTTGGACCATGAGGTCTAACTTTCACCTGGATATGAGGAACTTTCACCTCGTCACGGAAAAGTAGGACTCAGAGCCAGTTCAAGCCAGAAAATAAGAAAGCTATATTCATTAACAAAAGTGCAGCCTTAGAGAGCAGAAAGGAAATGGCTCATCTAGAGACAATGAAAGGACCCATTGACAGGAAGATCCAAAACCCTAATATTGCAGCTGGTCTGAATTGTCACATGATGGGTAGGGAATTTAGGTTGTAATGGTAGAGTTGTCCAGGGCTTTCTTTGTTCAAAGTCCCTCTTTAGAGGCACCCAGATCAAGCTGTAGTGCTATTTATAAAAAGCACTTTATAGGACAATCTCTTTTTGTCTTATTGTTTCAGTAGAAATTTAAAGTTGAACCCTGTTATGGTGGCAGGTACGTGTAATTTCCATAACATCTATAAGTTAGGGCATTGACTGTTGATTTTCTTTACTATGTTGCCTTAATTTTAACGCTCATTAAGCTCATTTCTAGCTTTCCAACTTACTTTAATTGAACCCTTCCTAAATTTACAACTGTGGAGTCACTGAAAGAAAAGAAATGGGTGGATTTGTATGCCTTTTTTTTTTTTAATTTCATTTTCTTGATATTCTGATGCAAGTGTCATCTCTTGGGAATTTGCCTCACAAATGTCAGCAAAATAATATACCTTTTTCTTTCCCCTCAAGCTCTCAAGAAATTGAATCAGTAAGCCCCGAATAGTTAATAACTTTTTGATATCTCTTTCAATCATTTTAAGAAACCCTCACTTGTCACTGACAGCTTTGCAGCTCCTGTCAAAGAAGGCAGACTTGACTAACAATTATTTTTTTACTCTTTATACAAAGACAAAACTTTTCTTTCTGTTTCTTTCTTAGTCTGTGTTGAACAAACTTTCACCGGTTAGGTAGAGAACTCCTAGAGACAATTACTTGATTACTTCCTAACCTCCAGCAAAATGTCTTTACATGTCTTTATGTTTGTATCATCAGTAAGATTATTTTGAGAATATGGAATGAGCGGCATGACGAGAACACATGAAATAGAAAAGATTTTTGCGACCAAAAGTGCTTGAAACTTGCTCAATCAATAAAAAGTCATTAGCAGCAACAAGAACAGTATCAGTCTCAAATATTATTTTAATATTTAGGCATCTTCCTAAAATTAGTAATCTAGAAAATTTAGAAAAATAAACCAGTCAGTGGAGAGAATCAGGCACTTACAGAATTTAATTGATGTAATTACTTTCAATTATATTTAATTTGGCTTCATGAATTGTGCTTTAAAGGGGTTTACAAGAGAGAAAGGCAGACTTTGCTGTCTCTGGCTCTTCTTTGATTTTTAGATGATTTTTCATTTTTAGATGTTTTCAGATGATTAAGTGTAGATGATGTGGACTCTACCTGGATTATCTGAGCAATTTATTAATGCTTTTCCCTTCAATCCACAATCACTATAGGGCCAATCATATGCAGAGGCTGGTGGACAGGTTGGTCTTTTCTTTCCCTGTAGCAAGAAACATTTATAACTATTTTCACCTGCTAAATTTTCTCTCACAGTAGTGACCTAGAACAGAATTTACAACATCAGTCCCTCTTTATGACTTGTGTTTTAAAATTTTTATTATGATCTTGTTTCTAAATGTCTACAAATGCAGGACCCTGATGGTATAAGTTTTCATTTCAAGTCTAAAATTTTTAAATTTATGGGATTTGGGAGGTTATTGAGTATTGTAAAAAGAGAATGCTACAGATCATTCTTTAAGTTCATTCATTCCAGATCATTCATTCCAAATAAGCAGTCAAGAAAATCATGTTATATGCAGAAAATACAAATAAAGCCAGGTTTTGATAGCATTATCCTACAAAAAGTGAGTTTTCATAGATCTTTATTTTCTACTGGGGAACAAATAAAGCAGAGGAAAATAAAACTAGGAGGATAAAGATAACAATGCTATGATGCATTATGGCCAATGCAAATGGTCATGGTGAAACAATAGAGACCATAATCTTAACTTAAAGGAATCAGAAAGGTGGGATTGTAAAGGGCACTAGAGGTTGCTTATGGTGAGAAGAAACCTTGAGAAATAATCAAAATAGAAAAAAAAATCTAGATATTACAAAAATATGACAAACAATATAAAACCGTAAGCATGTTCTTTAGAAATTAGTTGGTGGCTGTTATCAAGCCCAGGACTAAAGTGGTAGCATTGGACTAGTGAAGAAAGTAGAAAACACTGAGCTTAAACATTTTATGTGTAGTGAGTCAGAAGAATTTAGCAACAGTCAGAATGTGGGAATGCCCAACTCAATTACTGGCTTGAATAAACCTAGTACAACTGCTGGGGATTGCAGGATTGCACCCATAATCACAGGTTTCACCATCAGAATTACAGTCTAGAAACTCCTTCTCCAAATTAGTCTTGCATTTATGTGGTCATGTTTGTTTTGGCACGGCCATATGCAAACAGTGTACTATATATTCCTTCCTTTAGGTCTTTTTAACAAATACATTATTTGTGGCTTTTCTAAAACATTATTCTAGTTGAATTAAATTCTTTGTTAAACTGCACAGTTCCTTATTAGAAGCATATCTAGCTCTGTAATTTATCCATGCTATAATTTTGTTAATGAATTGTAAAAGAAAATTAAATTCTCATCTTGCGATATTAGATGTATTAATATTTTCATATCTCCTGTATTTCATATTGATGTTCTGAGATGGGTAAAAATGTGCAGTTTAGAATTCTTACTATATTAAATCATATTTTCTGTTGTTTTATTGCAACTGGCAAAAAAAAAAATATTGTTCATTCTACTTAGAGATAATGACAATTAAGGACATATGTTTAGTACACAACCTGGAGTTCATCTTTAGTCTAAGTCTAATCTGTAGTTAGCAAATGATGGTACAGATTCTATTAAAAAAGTAAAGTATGTATTCAACACCTGCTAGATGTTCTTATTTTGTTGCTTTATTTTTTTTATAACATCTAAACCATATATAACAGCTTATTTCCAAGTAGAATAGTTCTCATTTGTTCTGCTTTACCATATCTTCATCTTTTCTCCTGCCTTCTTATGAGACCCTTATCCTTCCCTGCCTTGGCTCATCACCTTGGAATCTTGTTCTGGTTAATATTTTACTCTTTTATTTAGCTGAGTTGACCTCCACAGAAACCAGGGCAGAAGCACAAAGAACTCATGGAACCAACAGACAAAATTCAACAAGAGAGAACAAAAGTAGGTGATAGCAACATTTTAGTCGAGGTTTGACCAATTTGGTTTCAGTTGCAGTGTGAAAGCATAGACAGACTGCCCTCACTACCTTCCTAATTTCATAGTGAATATTCCTCAGGATGTTCTGTGCCAAAAATCAAATATTTTTAAAACTGGGATATATATGGCTAAGGCATAATTTTGCCAGGAGAGACCTGGTAAAGTATGTCTGATTTCAGTCAATGTTAACTAATGCATTCAAAATTATTTAGGCAAGCATTTACCTTAGGGACTGCTAGCTGGGGTTATAAATAATTCTAGAACCAGGGCCTTAGGAGACTTAGTTATGTCTCCTCTTTTGTACCATCCAAGCTAAATGTCTTAACCACAGATATGTTTCTTTTCAAATATGTCATAATATTGAAGGTTTCTCCTTTTAGGGAAGGAGAATGGAACAAAAATATCAGAGAGATTTAATGAAAAAGGGAAAAAAAGCCCCACACTACTTTTGTCTGTTATTAACACCTACACTAGTCATAGTTTATGCCTCAGCATCCCAGGTCTTTTGGTAAGGTTTACAGTTCTGTGATTCTATGAGATATTCATGAACTATGACTTAAGCACTACAAAAGTTATAAATCCTAAGAGCTGGTTGAGAGGGTCTTTAAGCTGTTATTGCTACTTTCAATAACTCTATAAATACTGGAATAATTTCAGAAACTGGAAGAAATTTAATGCTGCACCAGTATTTAAATGGCATAAACAAGATGAACTGCCTGAAGATATTGGATCAGGCTGACCTTGACCATAAACAAATTAGTAGAACAGATACCCTACATTGATAAATAATAAAATATTATGAATGCCACTCAAACTAGTCGTCTGGAAAACAAGTTCTTTCAAGGTAATGTGACTTTTTTTCTGAGGAGATTACGAGTTGAGTTGACAAAGGAAGTAATATCAGTGTATGTAACCAAAGCTCAGTCAAAATTTTGCATATGGCAGGACAATTTGATTAAAAAATATAAAATTCTACAAATTTAACACAGTGAACACTACATCCATTAACTGACAAATGTCAGAGAAATCTTCATCACACAGGTATGCTTTTAGTGTGATCCCACAGGCAATGCTTCCATAATATTTTTTAATGAGCTTTTATCAATTACCTGGAAGATAACATAAGAATATCTTAAACAAAATTTGCAGTTACCAGGAAGAACTAGAGCTTGGCAAATAATAAAGCAGAAATGTTATTGACAAAGGGCAATCTTGATTGTCTGATAAGCTATAAGCTTGCAAACAGTATGTGTTTGGATTTGAACACGCAGAGAGAGAGAGAGAGAGAGAGAGACTAAAGAAGAGAGGACATAAATGATACCAACAGGAAAGGTGTAGTGGTTTAGCCCTGGCCAACAGCCAAGGCCCCACTAGTACTGCTCTTTTCCCCCTTCTGAATAGAACTGTGTTACTAAACCATGATAAGAAATGTTGGCAGAGGAGCAAAATCAGGCTGAGACAAGGTCAGTGCTTCTAAGTGATAAAGTGAATTTATTACAGAGTCAAAGGAGCAAGTAAAAACAAAGGAACATCTCCTAAACATTCTTCCTCCTCCATCCTCCCACCCCGCCCCCCAAAAAAAAAGCTTCACAGCCCTCTCTCT